>CM052148.1:13072499-13101114 GCA_028455555.1 Augochlorella aurata | reverse complement strand
ATTGTACGCTGTTCTTCATATTCTGTACACTGCCAGATTATACATATAGTTCAGATCTTGAGATTCTACTCCATAGAAACAAGCACAAGTCGCAACGAAATTAACTCTTGGTAACGAGCCATTTAGGTTATAGTGGCTTGACCGACACGTGTTTACAAACATTGATGACGTTTCTAGGTAATTTATATCCTGCATACCGTGGCTTATTCGTTTCTTTGTAATAGTATTGGTAATAGTCTACACCTTTAATTAAACCTTGCTTTTCAAGGTTTATTCTTAACAAATTTTTATATTTTAAAATATTTAAAAAATTGTTAGATGTAATGTGAAAGCAACGAATGTTTATATTCGTTTGTTTAAGGGTAGAATAATGGAAAAGTTAATGTAACATAATTATGGTACATATTTTCAATACACCATGTTAATGTATGGTCTTTTTTCTGTTCCAGGTGAGTCACGTACCTTGCAACTTCTTGTTACGAAAATAATGGTTGAGTACTTGGATTATTTTATTTAATTTTATATAAATCTGTACTGAATCTCGCCCACTTCAGCAATTTTAATTTCCTAATCTAAAATCGCACTGTATTTATAAAAAGAAGACACTAAAGAAATTGAAGAACATTATTACGTGATTTACAACTTTTTAAAATTAAAAGACGAAACATATTTTTATCTTATTTCTACTTCTTACAATTCAGTCGGAACATTTTTATTTTGCATAAAAATCCGCGGTCTAGTTATAATATTTGAAAAGTGTTCCCACACTCCTGTTTGGCCCAATCGAAAGCAGCCAATCAACTGTACGTTTAACTCCCGCAGTTTACGCATAAATATCGTATAAATGATAATTAAATGCTTAAACGTGGTTGGCATTGTTTAATTGAACGCAACCAAAATTGTACTTGGGAAGCTAGTAAACACGCCAGCACGCAGTTCTCTGGATCGCAAAATTGAATCGAATAATAGCATTTCCGAACCGTGCAAGGCATAACAATTAAATCCGACCTGAGAAGCACCTAAACGTAATTAAATTGTAATAATATGCAAAAAAAATTACAGTTTAACAACATACAATCAATTACACTTTTATTTGCGTATAATGGCATAGAATTGAGTTCTCAGCTTTACTTTTAACACGTTCGGTGCCAACAATGAACCACCAAAATTTTCACAAAATTAAAGCAATTTAATTAATTAAAGCGAAATTGGAAAATTAAAATTGATCATAGGGGATGGAATTAGAACTTTTTCGCATCCGAAACATCCTAGTCAAATTCAGTTTGTTCGGATATATTAAAATGAAAATGAATTTTCAAAATTGTTTAAAAACCAGCGTCACCCACATTTGGGTGACGTGGTGCCGAACGTGTTAAACAAATAATGAAATCTAATAACCTCATTTTCGCTTTGGCATTGTTACAATAACGAAGTAGTATTGGAATCTATGTTACAAAGTGCTGAGTCTATAACAGTGCACACCACAAGAAGAAAAATTTCTCTCGCGCTAGTAATAAAATCATGCTGTAACTGTCTAGCACCATTTTGCAAAGGGTCGATCATTCGCGTCACCGTATCATTTTAAAAATTGATGGTCACGCGAGACGAGTGAAAGTCCAGCTGACGTCGATACGGAAAAGTCAACTTTTCGGTATCGATTTTCCTGCAACCGTAGTCGCTGGTCGTCGTGCTCGATGCGACGGTGTTGCATCCGCCGCTGATTGGTTCGCGTGGCCTGCATAGTTCTCGAAAGATTCCCATTGCGGGGGCGGCAATGTCGCGACATAGGCCAGGTCGCCGGCGATAACGTGGTTTGGACGCGGGGCTCGATCGAATGGCAACATCGTGGCAACGAACGGAGGCGAAATCAATTAACTCCGGCCACGTGTGTGAACGCACACGAACCTGACCTCTCATTTTCCATTCTGCACGGCCGTAGTGATACGCGTAGTACAACCTACGGAGTTACGTACGCTCTCTCTCCCCTACAGCGTTGTCCTGAACGAGCTGCCCGTGCCCGCGTACATTAGCCGCGTGGGTTGCCATGGGCAACCCATGACTAACACACGTTCCAGCATCACGTGTCTCTCCCCGGGCTTCTCCCTTTCTCTCGTGGTTTCACCCCAGTGCCGTGACCACTACTGGCGCTGCACACCTCGATGCACTTTGCTGCTGCATCTTTGCTACTCATCTTCGGTCTAGCTGATATCACTGCGCCCGCTTCGCGCAACACGTCGGGAGAACGTTATTTTCTTTATTTCGAAAACTTTCAGAAAATTATCTGTCGCGTCTCCGGGATTGAACTCGGTTGATTCTGGTTCGACTCCTTGCATGATGGTTTCGATCACGGTCGACGGTTACGGTTATTTCTGCGTTCTTAACCAGTTAAGTGTTTTTGACGAGTATATCCGTCATGGAGATGTGGCAGAATTTTGTGTCGTGACGATTATATCCGTCATGCGTAAAAGTTTGTTACAATTTGATATTTAAATTGTAATTCTGGCGAAAACTAAATTATATTCGTAAATTTTAATATGTTTAAAATGTTTAGAGGCCGAGACGAAATGAAAGAAACAAATGAAAATTATAAATAATTTCAGTCGGATTCGTCTTTTTGATTATTGCGACACACACTGGTGGCCGCTTTGCAAAGAGATCGCCACAGTTAACTGGTTAATACCAAACCTATTGAACAATACAATTTATTGGTGTGCATTATTTGATGGGAGTGAAAAGATCCACTTTACTTTTGTACAGTTTTTGGTTATAATAGTTGTTCGAATTACGTAAATGCAGTAATTTTCCATGAAATTGTCTTGATGGTGATTGTAGTTTTTAAATGAGGAACCGGTCATTTGACCGTACTGGGTTTAGTGTTAATTTCTCTAACGGCACAAGACAATTTCTGTCTCTTCTGTTTCTTTGTTAGACTCTAAATTTTATGGATTTATGACGGGTGTAGGTAGAATACGTACCTGTGCATACCAGAGATAAATATAACTATTGAAATAATTGAAATAATTATTTGTTCAATTCCTGTTTCATTAGAATCGCGACAGAGAATTTTTATTTTGCACAAGGGTCGGCAGTCTAGTCATCGTTTACTTTCATTCTGAGATTAGGCTCGTTGATATAGCCCAAAGGGTTAACAAATATATATGTAAAGAGGATGCATATTACTTAACATACATATGTAACAAATATATATGTACGCGGTGTATTCGTTTCACATAACCTCAAAATTGCAAAAAGATGTACAATGAGATACGTCACGATTTCATTTATTCGACGCATTTGTTGAGCCAAAACAGGAGGTGTTCGCAATGTTTGTTAATCAGATCGGACGAAGAGTAGCTATAGTGAGATAATTAATTGCTTTCGACGAAATGGTATCCAGCACGTCATGCTACCATTTGGCATGGGAAACGCGTGACGTGTTAGTGACGTCATGCGTCGCCGAGGGGTTAACGTGGCCTAAGTACCAAGAAATACCGCGTATCCCCAAATTTTTTGACTAAGTGTGTCATAGCAATCTAACATAGACTAAATCTATTCTATCGTGACCAACGACCGTTTGCCACTATCATGAAAGCAATCATACTGTTGTGGTATAATAAGGGATCTTTAGAAAATAAAAAGATTGAAGGTGTATAGTATCTTTGCATTTTTATTATTAAAGAAATAGTGAATAAATTAATGTGAATACGAATTCATAAATTTATAATTTACAACATTGAGGTTTAAGTATTACTCACCAAGTGTAAGGGCAGTGTAGCAGTGTGGAGAAATATTTGCAAAAAATAACGAATAAAATTATTATAGTGACGAGTAAAATTTTTAAATAAAAGGATGATTTATTCGTAAGGGTATAGGTATAATATATTGGTATAATATATTACTATAATATAATATAATAATGGTATTATATATTAATATAATACATGATATTGGTATTATAATACCACTATATTATATATTAATAGTAAAATAATAATAAATAATAATAAATAATAAAAAATAATAAATAATATATTAGAAATATTAATATAGAATCCCGCGTATCTAATTGTGCTTTCTCGCCGCGAAAGCAACGATTGAGGTATTCGCTACCACCCGGTAGATCTCTTAGGACCTAGGGGAACTGGCCGAAATTGAATCACACCGAATACCGCAGCCTCCGAGCGCTAGTTACGACACTGCGGTTCATTCTTCTTCGTCTCGTGAATTATGCCCATCTTCTTCTAAGGTATTTCGCTTCTCGAAGTGTCCATGCCCTAGCACCGTGCACGTTCCTCTCCTCTTCGTCGTTCTTATCATGACATACTTGCCATTTTCTTGGCCCCTCTCCGTTCCACGACCGGACCTAGTCCAGGGATGTAATTTCTGCGGTGCATCGCGTTGCGAACTGCAGCGACACGTGATTCACCGCGGCAACGCGGCCTACGGGATGTCTCGCGAATTTCCATGGAGGTCCGAATTATCGATTTTCAAACGCGACGTGCACCGCGCGTTGGCTTTCCTACCCCCATAACGCCACCCCTCCGACTTTAATTGGATTTCCGACGAACGCGTAGCAACGTCCGCGAACGAACCGAGCCGAGTCGATATCCACGGATAAACAGCAGAATAATATCTTCCGTTCGCATACGTCTTGTCCGCGTTCCCGGCGCACGGCTCGCCGATCGTGGCCGGAATATTTCGGCCGGGCCCTTATCGGCGATTTGTTCCGAAAGACGAGCGGGAATCGGTGTGCCGCCGTAAACGTAAAAAGACGAAATCTCCGTGACGAGAAAGTCGCTATTTCTGGGATCCCTCGGGGCGTTAGATCCAGGGTCTCGACTGAAAACGGATCGTCCCTGAACTCGCAGCGAGTCCAAAGCGAAAGGGAAGGGGTCATGGAACTGCGGAGAGGGAGGAAACACCGCGTGGGACAAAGACGCCGGCTGCGGAGGTGGGGGAGGACGAAGGACAAGGGAAGAAGGGAGAGAAACGGCATAGGGATGCTGTTCCTGAAAAGAGACGACGCGACGGCACATTGCGAGGAAAGAGAGAACCGTCGATTCTGGCTACCCTCGTTACGCTTCTCTCTCTCTCTTTCTCTCTCGCTTTCGCTCTCCTTTGCCCTTCCCTCTACTCCGTTGCCGTTCTCTGTTTAGCCACGGTAGGCATGGCTCATACCAAAATGGAAAATACTTCTATTATATCGATAATTTTCGGTTGTACCTCCGCAACCCTTGTGGAAATCGAGATTTAGAAATACCGATAGATTTATCTATACAGACATATCTCGGATTTACGTTTCACTTGATTGCAAAGCAATGTCGAAAAATGCATAAGTGGGATATATACTTACTTTGTAAAATATTAATACGTACATGTTAAGGACTAAATGTTTTATACTGTATATATACATAATATAAATATAAGTAATACTATAAACAACATTAGTACATAAATCATAATACTACGTGAACAATACTAAAGTTTAAATAGTTATGTAATATAACTTATATCATAATATAATATATAATATAACTTATAAATTATATATATAAACTAAATTAAGTAATAATAAATTAAATTACAGTATTCTTTATGTAACATTATGATTCATGTAGTAACGTTTTTTACAGTTTTCATGAATAAATACGTGCTAACATTTCACAAAGATCCAGGTTTTCCTTATTAATAGAAACGAGACGGAGCAGCAAATGGACGTAAGCCGGGAGAGCGTAAATTGGAGTAAGATAGTATTCGCCTGTAATATTTCCGGCTTTTAGATATCATTACAATTTTCAAGATTTTCTTCAAGCCTGAAGAGTCGTCACTTTAATCTCCGATGACTCTTATCCGATCCGAATTCCGAGATAATACCGGTGTTTATTTCGGTTTTCAGTAGTATTATCGATTCCGATATTATAAAGTATTGAAAAAAATGATGAAACTTATTGGTTCTGGTATAGCTTGGCTGGATTAATACCGATACCAAAATCATACCGGTATAAAGTCCCTGATGGTAGGTACTCGCCGTTTTCCGGCCGGCTTTCAGCGTGGAAAGAGAGGAGGAGGAGAGAGAGAGAGAGAGAGAGAGAAGA
The DNA here is from genome assembly GCA_028455555.1 of Augochlorella aurata. Lineage (NCBI taxonomy): Eukaryota > Metazoa > Arthropoda > Insecta > Hymenoptera > Halictidae > Augochlorella > Augochlorella aurata. Next base: position 13,095,019 of record CM052148.1, on the reverse strand, counting down.
GTCGCGGTCGGCGGAGGGCGAAGAACACGGCTCGAGTACGACGAAGAGGGAGATAAAGCCGAAGCACGGAAGAATGGACGGAAGGAATAGAGCCGGGATAGAGCGACGGAGGAGGCTATACGGGATCCAGAAGAGAGGACAGCGCAGAGGAGGATAGCGGGTCCGAGCGAAAGAAAGACGAATGAGAACGCGGGCGGGACGGCGGGGTGAGACAGAGCGAAGCGGAGAACGCGAGGATCAACAAAGGGATGGAGCAAGATGGCGCGAAAGGGCCCACAGTGGAGACCCACGTATGGGCGACAGAGAGAGAGAGAGAGAGAGAGAGAGAGAGAGAGAGAGAAAGGGAGAGAGAGAGAGAGAGAGGGCGTCGGTGGCGCGCGAGGAGCTCTGTAAAAAGGAAACGGGCGAGGAGAGGGAAGAAATTAGAGGGAAAGAGGAACGGCGAGGAGGGAGAGGCGAGCCTTAACGAGAGAAAGATAAACGTAACGAGTGACGAATCGCTAGACAGGGTTGGGAATACTGTGTGTGCCGGGCGAGGGAGCACGAGAGAGACGGAAGGAGGAACCGGCGGATTTCGAGAGCGAGAAAGAGAGAGAGAGAGTAGGAGCTTGCGGGCGAGCGAGGGAGAAAGTGCGTTGAAAAAGGGAGGGAGAGAGAGAGAGAGAGTGAGCGCGCGCGCGCGAGCGGGCGGCGTTGTAAGAGAGAGCGATCCGGAGAGAAAGAGAAAGAGAGAGGGAGGGAGAGTGAGAGAGAAGGGAGCCGGCAGAGACGAGACAGAGTGCGCCCACCGAGCCGCCTCCATACCACTTCCAGCATTCCCGGCCTGTACACACAGTTGCAGCTGCACTGCCGCCGTGGCTCGCTCGCTCGCTCGCTCGCTCGTTCGCTGGTTTGTTCGTTCGTGTGCACATGCGGGACTGCGCGCGCGTTCCACTCTCGCTCGCAATCATCTCGCCGGTACGCTTTTACGGATGTGCTCTCCTTTGGATATCGAAGCGTGTCGCGTGTGAGTTTTCCTCTCGGTCAGGAGGTGTCGTGTGAGAACAAGTTCCCACAGAAGTGACGACAGTGATCAGCGGCATCCATCCCCCGTTCGGCGTTTCGTGAACGAGCTCTCCGAAAGGTCATCGATAAGTCGCGCGATAACCGGCCGAGACTCTCCGATCCGGTAGCACTCGGATCGCTCCAACCCTCGCCGACACGCAGAGAGACAAGGTTCACTTTCACCCCTTTTCCGCCCTTATCGGACCGCGTACCGTGCACGTGCGTCCGAGCGCCGCTCGGCAACACTATCTATCGGAACCCCGATCGCCGCAGACAGAGAAACTCTCGGCGTCTCGTTAGCGCGATACCGCCGGAAAAAGCTCTGACATTTCGCAAATGTCAGTCGCGGTCTCTCGCGGAGTCGCTTCCACGTAGCCGGAGCGTGATAAACGATAAGGAAAGCCCGTGGATTTGCGTAGCGTGCGCGCCGGTTGGGACCGCGGTTTCCAACGTTTCCTCGACGTCGATTGAAACCGAGACATGTGATCCCGTGAAGCCGAACAGGAAGAAGTTACAGGCCACGCATTATCTTGCCGGTCGCCGGGGGCTACGACTCGCTGCAAGATGGACTGGATGAGGAGGCAGGATATCAAGGAGGAGGCAGCGGAAACTCCTACCGCTTTGACACCGGACGAGCCTGACGAGTGTTACTTCGACGAGGACGCCTCGATCGACGAGGGCATGGTACGTCTCCGTTTCTTCTTGCCGGACGCCTAATCAACCGATTAAGTCCGCTTTTATTTTTAGACCGTGATTTAGTCCGCTGGGACTTCCGTTTGGCTAGGTCTGTTCTAGCTTCCAAGATTTTCGTTGCAGTTCAGAGATTTCTTACGATCATTATAGATCTCGTGCAACAGATTATTATTTCATCGCGCGTCACGATTTTCTGTACACCCTGTACATTTTCAGTTCTTTCTAAAATTTTTCTATTTAAAAGATTATGCTTACAAATATTAGTGACAAAGGCGTTCGAACCTGTAAGCTTTTTTGAGCACAGGGTTGCTGCATGATGCAATTTATAGCTCTTTTAGGTTCCCGTCTACGCTGCAACCTTTGCTTCAAAAACGGCGATTAATCGCATACTTTCAGATGAGAGCAACAGTCACGTGATATAAGTTAATGTACGAAAACGTTCCTCGCATCGACTAGCGTAAAGTATAGCTTTGCTCTACCAGCATGTTAATAAGTTCCACGTTGATAATTATTCGATGCTAAAATGTCTGTTCTACTGGCTCGGTATAAATGGAGTATTACTGCACATACTTGAGACCAAGGGAACTATGCGAGAGAGTTGCATGATTATTAACCCTGAGTATGCCGACGTGTACTCCAGCTCCAAGGCGGTTTGCTCGGAGCAATGCAATTAAGGGACCGCGTATTCGTGGATCAAATATTAGGGGACGGCGAAATACCTTACATAGAATCTAGAAACGTTTCGCTTGCGTCGATGATTCGCTAACAATACGTGTCTCCGAAAATCGAGTCGGTGGTGTTGAACGTTATCGACGTCGGACGCCTCGTTCAGTTACGAGCATGTGCTGGTAAATCCACTCGCGCTTTGTTTTACAACGAGACAGGCGGAGGAAATAAATCTACCGAGCAATCGCGCAAGATTCGATAAAGTAAGCTAAGCGCTTAAAAATAATTACCTGTATCTCACGTGTAAGCTATCTGCCTTAGAAGATTTTCACGCGATTGCTCGTAATTCACAAAGCAACGACCAATTGTGCGATAGCCGCGCGTGTAGGATATGGCGGTAATGTCGGAGGCTGCAAGTTGCAAAATCGCGCAGGCATTTCTACGAGAAAAACGTACGAGGTACCTACAAACTGCGACTTGTAAATTGTCCGATATTACGAGCTTGTGTTTCATTGTGCAACCGGCTCGAACGCACTGTTCATCATCGTTTGATCAACGGCTTTCGCTAATTCGATCAATCGACTGGCTGAAAGGAAACCGGTCTCCGAATGATAAAATACATAAAATACAAAATCGTGGGACGATTGTGCAACCGCGGACAGTTTGTCGTGGCGAAACGGGTGTAGCCGAGTCCGCGGGGGTTCTTTTTAATGGAATGCTCGGGTAACTAATTTAATGCGTCGCCACGCTTCGAGGACGCTTGGAAAGTTGATTCGATTCGGCAACGCGCCGATCTTCGCGCGCGCGCTCCTTTCACACTGTTCGATCCGTGATTGACGGTGCCCGGGTTTGTTTCGACCCGGCGCGTTTCGAAAGCTTCGCCCTGTTTCTCGACTCACGTCGACTTAAACTGTCAGTTCATTGTTTGACGGAGGCGGGATTGAGTTGTTGTAAGAATTGATATTGTTGTAAGAAAAATCTTCGTATAAATAGCTGCTTTCCTGTGTTACGCTGTGTTTGATTTTTTGAATAATCGTTTTAGAGCTTAAAGCGGTGTACTATAAATCGTACCGCAGTTATAAATATTGGGAAATTGTTTTCGTGACTAGATTTTTGTACATTGGAGTTTCCAGTTTATAACAAATTGATAAAACTTGATGTAAGTGTATTCTAAAATATTGAATTTCCAAGGAACTGTGTATCGTGGATTTTACAATGATTATAAGTGGCCTGTCGAGCTTTATCCAAAATATAAAGTTGCATCGAATAGAAGTTAAGTACAAATTCAGTCATATTTTTAACATTTTTAATGTGTTAAAAATAAGCATTGTTTCTGACACTTCCGTCATAAATGCGTAAAATCCGCGATAATTCCCATTTTCGTTCCATAAAATGACTAACAAGGGATGATCATCACCCAGATATTCAGCAAATTCTGAAACTTAGGAATATGTAGAGCATATATTAAAAGTTACTTCTTTTCTCGAAAGCTAATAAAAAGGTAAAAACAAATATCGACTATTTGTTTATAACTTCTATTAATCGCTTAAACACATGATAGATTTAAATCAAAAGAGTATCTTTTGTTTGAGGACTCTTCTTCTAGTACAGTTTGCAAGTTATAGCAATAAAATAAAACAGTAGCCGAACATTGGGGGTTCATTTCCCTCCCCTGACCTTACGCAAGTGAACTTACGCAAGTGAACTTACGCAAGAAAAAAAAACCGTAGCATACATATTTACATATTCTTATTGTCAGAATTTTTAGAATTTTCGGATTGGTTATCATCCCTTGTAAGAAAAACATACATCGAATCTTAGGCGATTGTTACAAAGGGAAAGCAAAAAGTTTGAAATCAGATTCAGTCGCGAAACAATTTTAGCAACGTTCTCGTTTGAATTTATGGAACTGTCGAGACAAGCCGCGTCACCACCTACAAAGTCCTCGTAATTGTCCGCTTTCCAAGGGTTAAGAAGCGCTCATTCTTATCAGACAGGGGTTCCGTGGAAGCCGGGAGCCATGTGTGCTTCGCAGACGCGGTTAATCTTCGATTCTGGCCCCGCGGCAGTCATCAAAAACCGTATCTTCGGCCGGTACACCTCGTGGCTCGATTCTATTACGAGCGGAGTCTCGCGCGCATTTGCTCACGATAATTTCGGTGGGCCGCTCGTATCGCGCATCCAAGCTCGATAATAATTCAAATTAACGATCCCCGATGCAACTCCGACCTACGGGCACGCGATTCAACGGCCCTTTTTCACGCGGCCAGGCAGGCAGGGAGAGCCGGCGAGGATTTAGGTCTGCCATCAATTTCGCTTTATCTCGCCTTGACCCCTGCCTCCCCTCTTTTTAATCTTTACGGCGATCCGAGAAACGAGAAATTAGCACGATGCTTCCTTCCGGCGGTACACGCCATAATTGTTACGATTCACTTGCGCGAACTTCGTACGGCTTGGCTCTTACAGCTGCTCTCGCCGCGCCTGATGGATTAGGCTTGCTGCGACGCGAACACAGATTTTTTCACGGGGTGAATAAGGTATTTCGTAATCGGGGGATGTCTACGTTTTTAGATTTTAGATGTGCAGCGGTCGCGGATAAATTTTGATTCTTTATTCGAAGTATGTAGAAGCAGATGAAGCGGAAGACGTTGTTCTATTTTGAAATAGGTTAGCGACAGTGTCGATAGGTTAGTTTTCTGTTTTAAAAATGTTTAAATTACGCGTCACTAGACTGCGAATTTTAGATACTTTTGACTAAGTTGACTGGGTTAGTGCGTGCAACTTATTCACACTAAATGTACCAACCCCTTCCAAGATTTACTGTAAAATGAAGGAGAAACCAGTGATATAAGAATAAAAATATATGTCTGATTATTTCATTAGAAATCAGGATTTATGTTGCGAATTATTAAGAATTAAAAAAATTAAGAACTTCTTTCTGAAAATCACTCCTTATGGCAAGAATAGGTATACGTAAAGTGCCTTATGATTAACTTACACAATTTCTATTTTCAATAAAAATCCGTAGTCTACATCCTAAAAACTTAAACAAAAGTTACATACCCTTAAACCTTCCAAACAAGCATTAATTGCGTAAAGAAATAAATAGTTGATGCATCAAAAAATTTTTCACACATTTTATAAAATTTTAAATATTAATATTTTGTAAAAAAGAATGAAGCAAAATTTGATCTTCTGTTCTCTTCGACTGTTTCCAAGCTGCTCTCACCGCGTTTCTTAGTTCCGCACTGTGTCCGCATTGTATTCCTAAATGTATTACACAACAGAAACTACAGATCTGTAAAACTTTGATTTCTAAATGGAGAAACAGTTGTCGCAAAAGCGTTTCACGCGCTTGTCGAACTTTGAATGGATTTTCGCGAGCAGCGTGCTCGAGGACGAGAGGGGTCCAGTCGAAAGCGACGCAATTAAAACTATCGATCGTTAATGCGCGTGAAATGTTTATATCGCCGGGATGCATTAGCGCAACTGCAGGCTGTGTTCCATTGAGCAGGTCTTCAGGGCCGTAATTCAAGCAGCCACTTCAGAGGCAAGAACCGCCGCAACAATGCCCGTAACTGTAGATTCGAGGTAACTTTACACTCGAGTCCATTTTCTCTGTGCCCACTTAAGCCCGTTGCTGCAACGTTCGCGCCCTGTTGGCCGAGGGAAAGGGTTGCCGACACGTGTTCGAATTTCCCTTAACGGCCAGCACGGTCTCTCTAAGCCCACCGGGAACGCGCGGCAATTACCGTGACGTAATTCGAGATCGCAGAGCTTTCGGCGCGTACGAAATCGGGAGGCCTTCGGGACGGTCGAGGTACCCCGAGGACTTGATTTTTCCTGCGCGGGACAAGCCGAACATGCGGTATATACAACAGATTTTATGGATTCGTGGCAAAAGTGGCTTAATAAAATACAGAACAGTGGAGAGATCGCCAGAATTTGAGAAAGTTGTTGCGTTACTTTCAATTTATTGAAACTGCTGAGAGAAGAGATACGCTCTTATTTGATTTTAAATTGATGTAGACAATTTTTATTTTGCATTTAGACTGTTCACTTATGTTAATCATTTCTTAGTTAATTAGTTCCTCGTTAGTGCTGGTTATTTTATTTGAAAAATTTCACGCGCATCAAGACGAGATTCGTCGAAACGGTGCACCATACATTGTTTTTGGCTTCGGTAACGGAGATTTAGTCCTCTATCACTTGTTCGTTGCCTACTTTCATTCTTAATTTATCGAATAACAAAATAATTTTGCGAACGAAAGTTGCGGATTTTACATACCAAGTTCCTGAAATTAATTTCATCACTTTCATGTCGAGTATGAGATCCCATACAGATGGACTCAAAGCCTGTATACAAACATTCCGAACTAAAATTTTGTTGTTATCATCATCATTATTATTATCATTACTATCATACCGTACTTTTTTATACATTATAATTACATTTGCTGCATTTGTTACTTATTTCCTTAATATTTTGAAAATATTTTATTACATTTAAATATATTTCATTATATTTTATGAAAAATTAGATATATTACTATATTTATTAAATACAATATTAATATTATATTTCATATATAAACATTTTATAATATTTCAATTACTGAGATTTAATTCTGCATCGCCCACAGCCCCACAATGTCACTTACATCGAAAAATAGGGAAGTTCGGATAATGGCGGTTCCACCGTCGATTGTACTCGATTCAAAGTGTTCCATCGAAACAACAATAACCCCTAAAGGCTTCGCAGTGGCTAGCGTTTCAAGCTGAAATCAGATCGCGAGCATCTGACTCACCGCGAAGCCACAAAACCTCGGACACCGTGGTCCCGTACAACGCTACATTCGGTTCGTCCTCGAGATCGCGACAAAAAAAGGTCGTGTCAGAGATTAGGCTAATTACAGATGTAGCCCTGTCCGCTATCTCTGGTTGGTGTGCTCCGGGACACACGGCCGGCGTCTGATAAATCGAAGCAGGAGGATCAGCGACACAGAGACGAGCAGTTATCGCTGTTGCATAGTAGCGACGAAAAGACGAGACTCGCGCGAGCCTCTGTTCACTGTCATAACCGCGGGGCTTTTTTCCTAAGTCGTCTCGATAAGAGGAAGCGATAAGTCGGTGGAAGCCGCTCCGAAACCTTGGCAACGCCGTGCTTCGAGACACCGGGGGCCCGGATGATTCAGCGCCAGCTGCGTCGCCTAAACTTGCGCCGAAATTTGTTAGTCAAAATCGAATTGCCCCGTTCCGAGAAACGAACACCGTCGATCGATCCTCCCAGACGCAAACGACACGCGTCCCTCGCGGACCCGAATCCGAAAGCTGTTCCACTCGCTCGTTTTTCCACGATTCTTTGGTTTTTCTTCGATCTCGGTTGTACGCCGTTATTCAACCCCGTCCGAACATGCTACGATACTTAACCTCTTAGGCACGGCTGAGTTTTGCGCGTAAGATACTATAATTTAATAATAATTTATAATTATTTTTATAATTATTTTTATAATTACTTTATAATTATTTTATAATTATTTTATAATTATTTTATAATTATAAAAAATTTTTTTAAACATTTTTTTAAAGAAATAATTTATAATAATTATATATTATATATATATATTTTGTTGTATATTATATATTTATATAATGTTTATATATTTACAACAATTAAATAATAATAACAACGTAGCTTGCAGGGCGTTCTATAAACGACTTTGAAGAAAGAGATTCGCTGGGTTCTGCTGCAAATTGCAGCTCAGATTTATAGCTCGACGATGCTCTTTTTTCCCGACTTTCTCTCATCGATTCTGAACGCTCTCGCACCGAATTTGTATAATTTATGAATCGGACCGCCTCGTCGTGTTTCTTGTTCCGATAAATCATGCGGTGTCGCGTGATTACCTGCCATCCAGGCTTATTTCTTCGTTTCGACAGCCTACAGTGATGGACGAGAATTAGAAGCTGTTCGAGGATACATTTTGTGTGGAATCGAGATCGGTTTTACGAAGACAGATAAATTTAATTAAGCAGGAAACGTGAAACTATAGAAAAGACGACTAATATACAAATAATTGCTTCATAAAATAATAAGAAGTTTGTAATTCTTGAAGAGTGCCGGAAATCAAATTATTGAGATAATCAGATACGACCGAACTGCAAAATATTATGCAAAATAAAAATTGTATCAATTTTGTTAAAGTAAATTTCTGTACTAAATAAATATTTCTAAAATATTTCTACTTTTTTCTATTTAATCTACTGATTTTTGTCATCATCACAAGGAGTCTCCAGTCTGTCTATGAGAATTTACTGTACATGTTTAGAACGATTGACTCCTTCTACATTATCACTACTTTCTTTCATATATCAACGAAGACTATATTATATAAAGTTCAGCTTACAGTTCGTAATTAAATAGATTAATTAGTTATTCCTCATTTTAATCTGTCGATAATGGACGTGGTCGCATTGATGACTCCGAGCTGACGTATAGACGATATAATCGATTTCTTCATAAATAAGCAATAAATAGCATCACTTGCATTGACTGCAGAATTACTAAACAAAGTTGCTGGTAGGGAATTATTTTTCCTATAAAAAAACATTGACGACTCTCTTTTGTTTCTCTTCTGGTTAAATTCATGTCACTCATAATAATAATTCTGCTTCGCATTATCAGTGGCATTGTTATTCCTTACAGCAATCTTGCAAAATCCTTATTTATCTAAATTTTAATGTCAATGAACCGATCGACATCCGAGTCGTTTAGAAATTCTAGCTCCCAAAACTGCGAAGAGATGACCACTGAAATAACATTTAACCCTTCGCGGTGGTACGTCTACTTTCAGCCACCAAAGCTATTCATTTATATTTTTCATTTCTAAAATTAAAACATATTATCACGTTACATATATCCTTCAAAAAAGAATCAATAAATCTTATTTTTCCTTCTCAATCTCGCATACTGCGTATTACCATTCGTTCAACGAAAACTAATTCCGGTTACGACAACTGTGACAAACTTAATACGACCGCAAAGAGTTAAGTGACACTGAAGTTCAACGAATTCATAAAAGTCCTGCAAATCGCCGAAGAGGAGCGAAAAGGTCGAATAAACACGGCGGCGACTGGCAAGTGTATTTTCGGATCTCAGGACGGGGAACATCAGCGAAGCTCTTTCGAAACGTATTGATCCGGAGCGGGGCGGAAGAGGGGAGAGGGTGCACCTTCCGAAAATTCCGGCCATCAGAATTCGGACAACCGAGGACAATTAAAGTCCGTATCCCGGAATCTCTGAGCCGATTTCGGCGAACACGAAGAGAGAGAGAGGGAGAGAGAGGAACCCTCTTGCAGACAGTTCAGCCGCGTTGTCGCGCAGCGGACGGGATCGGGGGAGGAGATTGACGGGGGAAATATAATTTCAATCGTTCGCCGGGAATCTATAGACCGTCGCTGCAGGCAGAAAATGGGGGATGTTGGCGAGCAGTCACCGTGGCCCGACCACCTCCCTCGGCGTCGGGGATGAAGCATGACTCACCCGGGTTCCACCACCCCTGTTTTCGGCTGTCTCGTGCCAGAATCCACCCTTCTCGCTTCGGTCTCCCTCACCCTCCTGGATCAAACGGGACGAGCGCAGTGAACGGGCATTATCATAATCCGTGTCGACAGGCCGTAGAAAAAATACGAAGTCAGACGTGCTCAGGTGATCTGCGCTATTGTCCTGCGACGCTCGAGTCATCGTCGCGGACCGTCATGGACCGTCGTGGAGCTTCACGGGCCGTCATGGGCCTTCACGGATCGTCACGGACGATCTGCTCTCGTTTTTCGGAGCTAATGCGATCGCTGCGATCCTTGTTTGCAGAGACACGTGGGGGGTGAGCGAGTCTCTCGGCCGATCAGTCACGTACACGCCGAAACTGCGGCGCGTTTCTTTTATTAGAAACTCTGAATCACTGCCTGGGATTCTGTGGATCATTCATGATTAGGGCCTCCGCGACCGCGGTTAGGGTATTGGTACAGTTCGCCCGGGTAAAATTAAGTTCTGACGAATTTTGTTGTTTGCGCACGCCTGCGTGATATTACCACTGGCGATAAGTATTCGGACACCTTTTAAAGCGATGGGTGTTTTCAAAGTGGGTTGAAAGACTCGAATTTCCTTTTTAGATAATTCGTCTGATTTTCATTTTCCTATTACATGGGGTGATAAAGGAAAATAATTATTGACTTTCTTATCTGAACGAAAATTTAAAAAAGAGCCTGTATGTTTGCTTAAAAAATTACTTGAAACAATTATTGACACAATTATTCAAATAATTTTACGATGTCTATTCGAATGTTTTGTTCGAATAAAATATGAAGAATTATTTGAACAAGTAGATGGAATAATTCGGTACGAATATTGAATAATTGTTATTCGAATAAAATATTCGATTGAGTAAACTTCATTCGAATAATTATTTTAGATAAACATTTACACGCAACTCTGCCAGAAAGTAATGCATTGATGTTTGTAAATCTTCTTTGATTTTACTAGGAAACTGTTTTATGTAATAGAACTGTATGGAGCTCATCAGTACAACGATTGTTTAATACTTTTCACTATTTGATCTTTCACTTAGAACTTTTATTAATTAAAGAAAGGTATAAAATATATCCTCTCTCGAGATGTCTTTGTTAACATGATTCAACTTGGTAGAAACAGTAACGTTCAGAGAAGACTTAATAAATTATGCCTTCGCGATTAAATCATATCAAGTGGGAAATAAAAAACTCCGGTCTTTATTGACTAGCAATAACGTAGATAGTGCTGCACTTAAATGGATCATCTTCGTTTGAGCCATTCATGTGAAATTCGTTCAGACGTCTAGAAGTATAATAATTAATACAGCAACGCAAGATTTATTTCACACTTCAGAAGATAAATCTAAACAGACCATCTAAGCGACAAAACGAGATATAAGTTAGCATTAATTCAGAATCAGCAATTTCTGTTACAACAATATGCAGTACAACAAAACAAGATAAATTAACCGAGATGAAAGGATCCCAAGCGTGTCAGTTGCGTTTCTCATCCTCGTTCTCCCGTGAGATCACTCGACTACCAAAAACGATTTCAAGCGCGATATAATTCTTACAGCACGGCTTCTTAATATCGCCATCCTCGGCCAATATTTCACGTCACCCACGTCCACTTTCCGGCTAGAAAAACGTTCCTAATCCGTCTTTTTCAGCATCCGACCGGACACCGAGCCGCTGGAGCTTAAATGACTTCCATACAGGCCGCGAACGAAAAAAGCTACGATACGATTCCCCGGCGCGCACATGGTTGGGAAACAGCGTGTCGTCATCGCGTTTGCTTCACGAATTAATCCCATTATCATCGTCCGTTTTGCTACTGATGTCCGGTGGACAGAGAAAGAATGGAAGAGAGAACGGGGGGATACAGATAAAGACTATTCGACGCTGTCGAGCAAATATTACAAATTCATATTAATATTACCTAGACAGAAATATAATATATCCGAACAAGATTTCGTTTCAGTAAAAATAATGAAAATAATCGATTTGAATAAAAACGATACAATATAAAGTGGTTGTTCACGATTTATCGATTTGTTTCTTCCATGATATGTACGGCAATACGTAATCCATGGAATAAATATAAATTAATAATATAAATTCCATAATAATATTGACAGTGGTACTTTATTTCGGTAGAACGGTATTTTATTTCGACGCAATGAAGCCATTGTGATTCGAATTTGAACAAATGATTTGAAATGAATGAAAAATCGAAGAACGTGTAAATCCTGCATTGGAACTCCTCATAATGATTCTTGCAAGAATTGTGCGGATCGTTCGAATACGTAAATAGAATAATTTATAACGAATAAAATCTAATAAAAATAAAATCTAATAAAAATAAAGTATAATAAAAATAAAATATAATTAAAATAAAATAAAAATTCGAATAAAGTATTCGACTAAAAGGAACGCATTCGGATAATTTATCTCGAATATTTATTCGAAACAGCCATTGCCGAGCTGTCGTAGGCGTAACAGCATCTGGAAAAGCTCGCATCTGCCACAGAACGGTGAAAGCCGAGTTTTGATGTTGAAACGAGATTAGGTACCCTTCAAAGGCGGACGAATACGTCGGATTTATGCGCTTCCTTGGGCGTACACGGTTAGACAATCATCACGGTACAAAGGGAAGGCTGGCTCTCTCGGTGATGTGTCCACCCCTCGGAACCGAGGAGAGAGAGAGAGGGTGGGTGGCTAGCCTTTATCAGGGTCGATTCGACGGATCGCCACAGAGAAATTGCTCCGGGTTTTGACAGCGAGCTGCCATCGGAATCGTTATTTTATCTTGATTTCAGCCGGGATAATTGCCGCGATTTTCCTGGAAGCTCGCAATAAACGCGGCCCGTTTAATTGATCCTGCTTAACGTCGCGCTGACGTTTGATTGTTGTGCCGCGGACTTTCGAAACAAATTAATTCGCTCCTCTTGCACGCGAAATCCGTTCCGATTCGATGGATTTTTATCAGCTATAAATTCGTGATTTTAATCGCGCTGAAAGGCTCGCCCGTTTCCGCCGCGGACTCGGAACTTTGTCACGGAATTCCGCAGGCAAATTGCTCGTTTCGCGGACGGGTCTTTTGAAGTCCGCCGAGCTCGTCGATAATGATGAAAGTCCGACGAAACGTCAGTTGTACAGGCCTCTCTCATTTCCTCGGGCTCAAACCGTTCCGATCGAACTTTATCATTCGACTATTTACGAGCCTTCACGTGCGTTCATCTGTAACTCGGAAACAAAGGTCGCTGTCGGAACGGTACGAAGGAGATGCGAGAGTACGATTCTTTAATTACGAAGTTGCATACAGTTACTCTCATCAATATTCCAGCAGAATACCATTACTTCGTCGTTTGTATTTTATACGGCGCGTGATCCAAGTCACTTAACCTTTTAGGAACGACGCGTCAATATAGTGGCTTGCGCAAACGTCATATAATACTCAATTGTATTATCAGTTATTAAAGTAAATAATTAAAGTTAAAGTACATGTGTATCATACCTTTAGGAAACATTATAATGTAAATTATTAAATTGTAATATCATACTCTGCCGTATGAAGAAACGGTTACGCGCAAAACTCAGCTGTACCTAAGAGGTCAATGGAGAAATAGGCTCCCATACCTTCTAAATCAAAAGTCTCATGTCTCATTAACGTTGTCATAATATAATCACAATTTTGAGAGAACTAATAAGCAAAAAAAAGTGAAAAATTTCATAAGTTTCCAACATTTTAATAGAACAATGTGCTAGCTAGCTCGAAGCGGAATCCATTCGCAGACGTCGACGATAGCGTCTGTTGCGTGGAAAAAAGAGGACATCTACGGTTTTTTGCGCTCGCAGAAGATTTTTCCCGCCACGGTTAGACGAGTCTGATCATCGTAAGGTGATTACAATGAATAGAGACGACACTCGACCTCGTCGCGAGCAAATGGATTTCTGCGCGACTGGTCAAGTGATTATAGTCGGTCTTAATGAGCAACATCACGCGACTACGAACGATTTTCGTGGCGGAATAGGCTGGAAGCGCTCGTTATCCGCGAGGCTGTCGATGATTCCATCGCTTTCGCTTGCGTTTCTTTTATTCACGGGAGAATAGCCAAGTTTGAACACGTTCTTAGCATGGGGACCCCACTGATCCGGCGCCAAGCAATAATAACCGGTCGCCCACGCGGAGCTCCGTTCCCTACTCCTCTCTTCCGAGATATTTGCACTATGTTGCACCAACAGCGCCGATCACACTCGCAGAATCCTCTAACGGCGCTCGCAAAAAGCTCCGCTGTCCTGCGGAATCGATATCCTACCGTTTGACGAATCGTTCGCTGCTGGTCCCGGGAAGACCGTACTTACCTACGCGGAGAACCAGTCGTTTCCGGTAAGGTAAAACACGTGCAGGATTATCCAAAAGTATTAGGGTGTCCCATAAGTTTCTTCTTATTTTCTTATGCGAAATGAATACGCGATATTTGCTGTTTAAGGTTAATTTATTGTGTTATATATGAACCGTTCTCGTTACGCACTCTTTCGAATATTGTTGAGGCTTGCTTGCAAAATATTCATCAAGGTGCGTTTTCATTCCTTTATTTAAGTGGAAAAAAGGATTTCTTTCATGTCAAGGTAAACACGTAATTGTGTAAACAAAATATTTCACACATAATTGTGTAAACAAAATATTTCAGACATAATTTTCCTAGCTGATACTTGGTTATTGGATAAAAGAACAATGAAATTCAAAATATTTAGTTTGTTTTTTATTTAAAAAACATTTCGTATAGTCTATTTTGGATAGGCCTGAATTATAAAACTCACGCGAATATAATAATAATACAGTGATGTATAATTTTAAAGAGATCTTTAGTTTCTCAAGAAATATTTCCCTCGTTTAGGCGTAACGCTGCACAAATATGTCACCCTTTTTAATAATTTCAGTTTTTAATTTGATCGTTAAATAAAATTTTATCCCCAGGTGCAAACTTTCCATAAATATTCGCGATTCATTAACCGCTTGTCTTTCTGTCAGTTTAATGAATCACGAAACATAATTTACAGTATAAACTTAATCTTTAATGATTTAGACGGTGAACTTTATTTATTTACGACGAAATTAATTGAAAACAGTGAAAATATACGAAGGATTTTAAAATGCTAATCTATTATTTCTAATTTATTAAAACGATTGAAGAAAAAGCAAGCTTGCTATTTAGTCTCTATAAATACATAGATTAATAGAACTGTGATCATATGGAAGAATACACGTGGCCAATGAAAGTGGAGTGTAACAGTTGGATCATTGCCAAGTGACACCATCTATATCCCGTGATAAATGGAAAAAGTGATAATGGGGTTCAGGGACAAAGAGAACGATTTCGTGGCTGTGCATAGAATAGAAAAAGACGATCTATTTAAAAAATGATACGATATTACAATATCTCGGAAAGTAAGCTTTCCAGCGAGCCATCCTCGAAAAGTTATCGTCCGAATCGCTGGAAAAATGATTTCATTTTAAGGCGATTTAACGGACGATTATTCAGATTTCGGTGCGGATAGAATGAAACGATCCGTTGACCATAAATTCGAGTAAAAGTGGTTGGTGTCGTCCCAAAGAATTCCTGAGCCGTCTTGGACCGGCTGGAAGATCTTTTACCTGGACCTGATTAGGCTCCCTCCGGAATGCCATTTATCAAGAGCTCAGGGGCTTCGAGGTTTCAAACTACGCGATGTCCGACAAGCTTCGAGCAAGGATCATGCTTTGACAAAAATGACCACGTGAGAATTCTTCGGCCAATTAAATGCCTCGTTGGAGCAACCTCGATGGTCGAGCTCCAAAAGGGGGATAGAATACGATGATTAGAATACGATGTTGATTCTTTATCGGCAACTCCGTGCGCTATCGTGTTAATTGCCGGCACTTTGTGGTAGCTGTTTCACCCGAATCACATTCTTCAAATGATTCCAGGCTGTCGTATTTTAACCATTTTATGTAGAATCGTTTCAAATATTCTGTACGCACATTTTACCATCGGTTCGAATCAGTGGGACAACTTAATTATCAGTTTTCGTAGAGGTTTCGACAGTTCATACTCTTTTTCTCTTTTGCTCTCTCTCTCTCTCTCTCTCTCTCTCTCTCTCTCTCTCTCTCTCTTTCTCTTTCTTTTTATTTCTCTCTCTCCGTTTCAACGTGTTAAGCGCTGAAGCAATTGTAAGTTGGAAAACAAGGACCACTCCGCTTCGTCGAAATCTTCGAAGACTACTCGGAAAAATGCGCTTCTAAGCCAGAAGATCGCCTAAGTGGATTGGCCGATAACGCGGCCGCCCGCAAAAAGGATCGCAGGTTCGATCCCGTGCAAATGCCGCAGTTTCCCTACGATACTACGATTCCGCATCTAACGAGTCGGCGCTTGCCTCCGCGGCAGGACAATCGCGAAACGCTGGCGAGATAACCTTGCTCGGAGGTGTCAGCTTTCTTATTGTCGCGCCGCGCAACTTGAACGTAATGCGAGACGCGGCCGCAGAATGTCGCGGGCAGATTATGAGAGCTATTTCGCGCGCGTTCCTCTCCCCGGTGTATAACGGTCAGGAACGGATGCGAGATGTTTCTGTCGCCTGAGATATTAGAGTCTGCTGAACCCCCGGGGGGTCATTACGGGGGCTCTATCTTGGCTTTCCTTTGGTGAAACTTCTGCGCTCGGACCGAGTAGCGGTTGCCATTAGGTCCTTACGCGTTTCAAGATCACGTCGACGGAGCAAGAAACTAGAGAACTGTATTAAAAATTAATGACATATCGCGTGATCTCGTGCTGATCTTCCAGTTAATGTCCAAGTATTTACCGTGAACTTTCTCTATTGAATTTGCCATTTAATTTCGGCGATTCTTTTGCAAAATTTTATCAGATTTAAAAATTTTTTAAAGCGTTCTCTAAGTACCGTATAAAGATATTTAATTGAATTATCGAGTTGAAAATATTTGGATAACGTTAATAACATTGACATTTTTATGCAAAACAGTTCTGCATAATTGGAAAAATAGTATAATAAATTTTCTTTAGTGATTTTAGTACATTAAGGATAATCGTTCCGTCATAAATATGTAAAATCCGCTGTCCATTCGCAGCAATTATTACCGATAAAATAATTCTTACGCAATTCGCTTCAATTAAAGCGGTGGGATAAGAGAAATAAACAAGTTGATGGTATCTTGGAAACAGTGGAATGAGTTCGAATGGGTATCTAATTAAGGTGAAACTGATTAAATGTTAAATGCGCGCGTTCGCGATTAATTTGTGCATCGAGATAAACGAACTTGATATAAAGTAGTTATTAAGACGAAAATATGTTTCTATGATTTATAAAACTGTAGGATGGGATCTCGAAGCATTTATCGTTTTAATTGGTCAGCATTCTCCGGCATTATCGCGTATACAAAGTATAATGTATGATTCATACGGCACAGAAATGTGATACTTGATAGTCGTGTTCGAACTCGTTGTGTCTGTGTGTTGTGGGAATTAAAATCAATCGAAGCTTGCGATACAATTAAAGAAGAAAATGGTATGTGGCTTTGTTAAAGTGCACGCGACTGTTAATATCAACACATTGACTGGCGTGCTAAATTCGCGTGACTTTCTATTCACGCTGCGTAGGCCACCAACGAACCATGATATTGCATTTATTACGTAGGATTGAAATCTCATAACGTTGCAAGATTTATTACCAGACTGGAAAAATTCTTAATCCCAAGCCGCGCGGCTAACTTTTTGGTGCGCGCTGCGAGATGAAATGTGTGCTTTCGCAGATAGTCTTCGTAGATGCAGTGTTTAATCGGATGCAGTTTATCTCTTGCATCGAATGTTAAACAACGCAGAAACTCGGCGTTATTAACTCGACTTCCTAAATTGTATCTATTTACATACGTATCGAGTCGCCAATTAAAATCGCTACTTTTCGTTCCACTTTGCCAGTATTCGGGAAAAATTGCGAGAGCATCTGTCTTGCAACGTCTACAAAATAGAACTACGCTCGTTCTGGTCTGTATGATACCTTAGGCAATTTTTTACGAAATGGAAGTCGCGTACGGCTGTGTCGAGTGAAATAGAGGTCTCTCTATGTGTATAGAAATTATAGAAATTTTGAGTATATTCATCGACTCATTTTTTACAATTTTTCTAATAAAATCTGATTCCAATGAATTCTCAATTCAAATTTGATATTCAGATATTGCAGCCAATTTAAGTTCCCGAGAGAAATCGAGAACGGTAAAACACAAACGATAAAAACCGGGGTTAACTCTTCGAGGCCCACGATTTCAAAGAAATTAATATCTCAAGCACGGCATGAAATATTACTTCAAAATTAATATAAAACATCAAGTAATATTTTAATCATAAGACAATATATTCGCTGATAATAAATTCTAAGAAAAGGAACAACACATACCGTACGAACGACAAAAATGCAACAGCACACAAAACTTACTTGATTTGTATAATTTGTTTTCACTTCTTTACGCATCTTCCATTGGCGCATAGCGTTGCCAACCGAATGAAAAAGTTTTAATAAAATATTAAACTGTATGACTTGAACTTCGAACTCTTCGAGATTAAACTATATCCCAGCATGCGTAAAAAGCAAAGCAAAAGGCGGGACAGTTTTGAACCTACCCAGCCCCTAGTCAACGAAGTAGCAGAACGTTTCCGGGCGTCTCTAGGAGTCGGAGAGAGAGAGTCGGCGCGGCGCGTTGGGCAAAGCGTAACTCCCGGGTGTCGAAAGTTCTCTTTTAATCGAAATGTCGGCTGAATCGTGAAACAGTAACAGTAACAGGTCTCGGTTCCGTAATCGCGGTTGAATCAGCAGCACGGCACAGAGTTCGATGGGAATCGTTCGGTTGAAAATCACGGGGCCGCCAGGCACAATGAGAAACGATCGCGGATCGTGGCCACACATTCGTCCACTGTTCCGCTCACTCGCTCGCGCTACTCGTTCCGCTCGATTAATCCGGCTCCGAGTGTCGTGCTGGCATTTCCGTGTGAAAAAGCACCCTTTTGTGAAGCTCGAGAAAGAAGGAGAGAAAGAGAGAACGAGAGAGTACCGCCGCCGTCGCCGCCCAGGGAGAGAACGATGGGTCTTGAAGCGAGGACTCCATAATCCTCGCATTGTCTCTTCATCGCATCTTCCTCTTGTTCTGTCCGCGGAACTGGCCTACGCGCACTTACACACACCCGGCCTGCGAAATCCGTCCCTTTTGTTGGCGCCCCACGAGGTTTGCCGAGGCATCTCGATGCTCTTGACAACACTGTATCACCGTAGACACGGAGATCGTTCGAACGATGTCGTTCGGTGAACAGCTGCTCGAGGACAATATTAGGAGGCTCCTTCACGTGCCGCGTTCTCGATACCATGCGACCGGCCCACGTATTCACGCATTATCTGCCTTTAGAGGTGCAAATCTCCGACTAGACTGCGGATGTTCGGCCGCCGTTAAGCCTTTGCACGCGGAGGCTCGAGGATCGCCGCTTGTAGAGCACTCGTCTTCTTTCCGAATATCTTCGGCGTAGCCTAACTGCGTTTATACTTTGGATGGTTAACCCTTTGCACTCGAAGCTATTTTAATTCGAAATCCAAAACATGTTTTATGATTTCTGTTTTATATGATTTATTGCGATTTATGTATATGAAATTGAGCTTATTCGCAAGTATAGTATTTACGATATTAACAATCTTTTAATAAAGATTAATATAAATGAATCTGATGTTATTGCAAGTATTTTGAAAAATACTATACCAATTTTTTTACCATTTCGATTTAAATATCAGCGTTGCAAACTTCAAAAATGCGACACGGAATTACTGTTCTTAGATTGTACGAGCTAGATATCCCAATTTATGTCTTGTATATATATTTTTTATTTCTTATATATATTTGTTATAACATGTATCATATTATATTTTATTATTGTATTTATATATATAATATTTATTGTTATATTTATTATATATATTTATATATTATATTTTATTATAATTCATAATATATTTATAATATTTTATATATATACCACCGGTGGCACATACAGAAGACATAACCTCAGACAAAAATATTATATAAATTATTAAAGCACAATATTTATTTTGTTATACTGCATGGATGAATAACAATAGTTGGCTATAGTTCTGATAGAAACAACAACGTGTGTGGGCAATGTTATTTGTTAGCCAAGTGACATATTTATTCTTAAATAAATTAACTAATTAGATTAAATAAATTAAATAAATTAAACAAATTTTATTAATAAATAGATAAAAACACCACCGGCCCACAGCGCGGACACTAAATTCAGGCCCCGTCGCGAACATGTTAACGCAGAAACGTGTTATAACGTATAGTAAACACATTGCCACCTAAATAACCTTGCTACCTAAGCATTTAAGCTACCTAATAAACGAGCTACCTGTTTCTGCAGCTTATTAAAATTGTTGTTGTTCGTTTCAGCGTCGATCCTCTAGCAGGAACCGATCAGTTAACCGCGAGCGTAGAAAAGCGTCGACCGGCTCGTTGCTCGCGTGTTCCTCTAATAGCGGTGCACAGCGAGTTAGCCCGGAGACTTAGGGGAAAGGCGATAAGAGTAAAAGTTAAGATCGCGAGAAGTCGGTGTTTAGAGAGGGACCGCAACGAGCGTCGGTTGGCACGGGAAAGGTCCGTGACTCCGTCGACAGAAAGCTCTCGTTGCGCAGCTTGCGGCGAACGGTTGGCCGTGACCGTTCGCAACCTTCCTCCTCGCAGCGTCTTCCGTCGTTGCCTTTGGAGCATGACTCTCCGGAGGTTCTAGTCCGCGGCGGTGTCGAAGTCGAGAAACTTCGGAAGACGTTTCCGGAGCGGCTCGGGGAGCTTTCTAGAATGTCAAAGATTACGAGGCGCGCTCGCTGCCAGCCAAGTTTGGTGTCCCGGGAATTTATCGCCGACGATACTCGCTCGGAAAGTCCCGTAACGGAAGATCCAAGCCGGACTACAGGCCTGCGAGCTCGTAACGCCGGGAATTATCTCGATCTAACGATCGCGCGGCTATTGGACGGACTTTACGCGACGATTAAGGCGGGAAATATTCTCTCTCTTTTTTATCCGTTCACCAATCTGACCGTTAAAGACGGGCATTAAGCCCCTTTTTACGTCGTTGCAGTACCTTCTTCCTCCGCGGGCTTCTTTCTCCGGACGCGTGAGAATTAAGCGGGAGGCCGGAGTTTTAATCCCGCGGCTCCGGTCGAAAGCTCGGAATCGTTTCGGACACGCTCGTCTTCTGTGAGAGTCCGATGCCTAGATACGATGATGCGGCTCGACTGGCTGTGATTCAGACGCTCTCGCTTTCCATTCTCTTCGCGGCAGAACGCCGAGGCAAATTGCACGCGAAGCGCGTTTCTCAGAGAATTAATTGCCGAAAGATATATACGGGTCAACGTTCCGAAAGTTGTTGCTCCGGTTTGCCTTCTTCGTCGCTTCGAGTGACGTCATTGCTGCGCCATCTTTACGCAACGATAGCCTCCTCTCGCCCCTTTTTATCGCGTGTTTATATGTACGCGGTGTGGAGGATGTGTACAGATTAAATAACTTAATATTGTGAAAAATACATGGTTGTTGCAACATAGAATACTGTTCGTCATTAATTATAATAGTTAATTGAATTACAC
Organism: Augochlorella aurata; assembly: GCA_028455555.1. NCBI lineage: Eukaryota > Metazoa > Arthropoda > Insecta > Hymenoptera > Halictidae > Augochlorella > Augochlorella aurata. Next base: position 13,073,359 of record CM052148.1, on the reverse strand, counting down.
ATCATTATAGTACGCTGTAAATTCTTTAAACATCTGCCTTCGGGTTCTCAACCCTCATTTCTCGGTATAAAATCGTGAGTTACTTTCATTTGTTATGCAGATGCGTTCTAAGAATTAGATTGAAATAAATTTTTGTTGAATTTAAAGTCAATAATCCATTAAATGTATTTTTTATTTTCATTTTTTATTATATTATATAAAACATATAACGCGAATTCTACGTTGCCCACGATTCGGGAGTTAATTGGTTTTTGTCGGAATTCCATTTGGTATTTCCGATATGGAAACGAATGCAGGACTGATTGAAGGGGAAGGTTTATTGACTACGCGTCAAGTTGGCAACAAGCGATTAAATAACCGTCCACGGATTTACGCCTCGCCATGGGATCGATGGAACCAGAGTTGCCGCATTTAGTACTTAATCTGTTATCGCCGACGGGAATTCGGAGACCCTCCGAGTGCACTTATTTTTATCGTCGACGTCCTAAATCGTGAACGGCCGTTTTTATTTTCGGTGGCGAGACAGTTCCATTGACGTGCTCGGCGCCCCATTTCTTCTGGAGTTCGAGGGTGAACCAGCGTGTGCTCCCCTTATGGAGTGATTACGCGCGCCTCGAAATGGAGTTGAAGCACTTGGATCACATTGCGAGCATTCGAGCACGGAAATGGCGCGAAGAAAGACTTTCGAGTGAGACGCGCGCGAACCTTTTTCACGATTTTTTTTGGAATCCCCTCTGACGACTTTGTTCCGTTTCCAAACTATTTCCAAATCGAAGCCTTCTATTATATAATTCTAATATAATAATTCTAACTAATATATTAATTCTAATGCAAAATTCTTCTAGTTGTATAATCAATTT
>CM052148.1:13048085-13072399 GCA_028455555.1 Augochlorella aurata | reverse complement strand
TTTATATCATATATTATAATATCAATAATATAAAAAATAACTTATTACTTAACAATAAAATAAAGAAAGATCGTGTACTCGCATACTTGCATGTCGCAACTGCAACTTCGACTTTTAATTATGCGTGGAAATATATTACTTTTATTATTGTATATATATATATATATATATATATATATATCGTAATATATTAGAATATATTGGAATATTAATTAATGATACAGTACATATATACGTTTCATTTTCGTGTTCGTTTAAAAATAAATTTGTTAAACGCCCAACTCGACGAAGTATAAGCATACACAGTTCGAATAGTACTATAGACAGAATTGAATTTTCATCGGTTGACTCAATAAGCTAGCAAATCGGGAAGCGATTCAGCGAGAACGGAAGGGAATATTCGTCGAAAGTTAGAATTCGACTGGAGCTCGTTACAGAGGAGATACGTACGCCTTCCCGGGTTGCTCAGGCGATCGAGTTCGTTTCTCCAGAAGGTCGAGTAACTTCGTTTAATCGGCGGCACCCTCGTCGCGATTTTATCGAAGGATATTTTACCGAGGGGAGTCAGGTTAACGACGGACACCGGAAAACTCCGGGCTCCATAATTCCCAGGATTTCGTGGAGATCGTGATTTCGCCTTCGATTTCTTACGGCCGCGAGAATTCGAAGCAATTATTTGACCCTTGCGCTATTCCGATCTGAGGCTCCAAAATGGATAAACGACTTTCACTGTTCGATTACCCCATGGAAAGTGAATTCATTTTGAGGAGCAAAATTTTACTTTGAAATAGGAAACATGAGAAAATATTTTCACGCGTTTCCTTTTATTTTTTAGTTTATAAGTAGTCTGTATTTCTTATATTATGCTATGTTACCCGTTCAAATATTTATTAAAATAATTTGTTAAAAAGTTATGCTATATTCTGCTTCTACTGTTTAACTATTAAACGCTGGAACTACCAAGCCCTAAATACGACTTACGTATATTGCTTTATAACAGCGAAAATATTTGATCTGTTTAAACTTCGTATGATTTATGTTATATTAAACCTTTTGATTTCTTTAATAAAAAAGAATTTAAATAAAAATAAATATGAGAATAAATGAGAAATAAAAAACATCAAAAGATTTCTGTAGAAACACTTTTATTTCGTAACCTTAACTGTAAAAGAAAAATCAATGAGCACTCGTTTTGACTAGTCTGATAGTTCCAGCGTTAATTTCTCAGAAGAAATTACGTGTTTATTCATTAAGTTAAATATTGATACGAGGAAAGTTATGCTTCTTCTGTTAAATTAATAATATTCGAACCCACAAGATTTCGTTCAAAGGTTTCATCGCGATACGATGTTACAAGTCGGAGGATCGATAAAGTATTATAAACGTTGTAAATACAGTTCGAATTGTGACGAGGTTTTGTAGAAAGCAAGCGAGTGCGGTATAATATATGGGCGGAACTAGAGGGTTGAAGAAGGGAAAGCAGGAACGAAGATAGGGAGAAGAAGATAGCGGCGAGAAATCGTGAGACATCGTGTTCTTCGGTGCATTTATTTTCAGATTCCTCGGGGCGCAGCTGTATAATGCGGGACGACGTTGCGTTAGGTCCGCGCTGCCATTGTCCGGCGGATTGCCTCGTAAAATCTAATACCTTGTATTCGGATTAGACGGGTTTAGAGACTCGTAACAAAAGCAACGGCCCCGGGGGCGCGGCAGAAATCATTCCATTCGAGCCGAGTCAAAGGAAAACTAAAGCGAGATGGTGTCTGATTACGAGTTTCTTTATTAGCGTCCTTATGTCCGGAACAAATATGGTTATTCTTTGCCCCCCTCCGCGACCGTGTCCAATTTTTCTCTACTTTTTCGCGAAGGTTCGTTTTTATTCGTCCGAATCTGTTCGGTATTTCGTCGATCGTAAACGAAAGCCGTTACTAGACTGCGTTATTTTCTTAATTATTTCAGTCGTCTTAAACGGAGCTCGTTACTAGATTGCGTTAAGAAAAATTGTTTCTGCTAATTATTAGATTTAGGAAAATAATTATTTTGTTCTTCGTAAACGAAATTCTTTTCTACTCCGTAGTAATGTACTCAGTATATTTTACTCAATATTATGCACTCAAATATTTTCAGTATTTCTGTGCTCGTTTTGTTATTATTTCGATTTTTCTAACTCTAGTAATGTACAGGGTGTCCCAAAAATGTCGAACAATCCGGAAATGGGGGGTTCCTGAAAGGAAAAAATTGCTTCAAATGACCACAGAAACCCCTCAATTCCCGATTGTAAATGACTTTTGGGATACCCTTTATGTACAGGGTGGATAGGAATTCGTAGTACAACGGAGCAAAGGGTGACTCTGTGTGTAAAAAAAAGAAACAATATAAATATCGCCCATTCTTATACTGCAGTTGCCCTCGAGATAGTGTTTACAAACATTAATCGTTGCGAGCTATATAGTAAACGTCTCCATCGTTATCAATGTTTGTAAACACTGTCTCGGACGGTGCAACTGCGGTAGAAGAATAGACGACGATGCTTCTATGCTTTGTTTATTTGAAGTGGTAAGGTATATTATCGTTCCTATTACACTGGTTCGGATTGACATTACTTCTTAGAACTAATAGCGCCTCTCTTTCCTAAATAGACGACTAAATCCTTTACAAAGATGTCAAAAACTTCACAAAAACTTTACAAAAACTACAAAGTCGATTTTCTCGAAAACGGAGCTCCGGATTAAAAAATGTTATTAGTTTTTCACGTATAATTGCACTCTGCTCGGTTGTACCACGAATTCCGGCTCACCCTGTATATACAATATATCTTGGTGGTATAAATAATGCAGTCTTGTGTTCGGTGTATAAAGAAAGCAGAAAATTCTATTCGTGTTAAAGAATTATATTGATATATTATATTAATTATTATTTAATATATTATATTAATATATTAAATATTGCTAAATAATTAAAGGTATCGAAAAACGCAGACGAAATTTTGGCCGACAGTGTGCAACTGTTACTTGACAAAGATCCAACGGTCAAAGATCGCATGGTACATTGGCATTGGAAGTGGCGCATAATTTCGTTAAGGGTGACCTTCGAAGGGGTTGAAATCCGGAGGCTCTATTAAATTAACCCTTATCAGGCTGCGAAACTGCGCAGGCCGCTGAGTCAAGTTTCTAATCGAACAACGGCGGGACATTGCATCGCTCGGATCTACCCCCGGCTGCCAGCCCCGAAACGCATTTTAAATTAGCGATTAATCTCGATCGCGGGAACACGGGAACGATAACGGCGATTATCAAGCCGGGCCAGCGCGTTGCAGCGGCGCGAATTTATTTTCGGTCGGCAGACGCACGCGTGTCGGAAGTGGCGCACACACACATGGAAAAACAAAACCGCGCGCCGCTCGGTAGTGCGAACGCGGTCGAGGCGAGGGGTGAGAAATGCCACGGACAAAAGGAGTTGCGTGCACCGGGAATTTATGCGGAGGCACGCGCCACGCCGGCGCGCATAGAATTTACCAAATTTCCGGAAGCGGCGCGTTAACCTCGCGGACGGGCCGTGTATATCATTAAAGCCCGCTCCGGCCCGAGGCGTCGACACGCTGCAACCCCCGATTCGTTACGGTGTTCCGCTTCCGAAAAACATTCAGCTGCGCCGAGCGGATCGTGCTGCTTAGATACGAATCGTCCAACCCCTCCGAGACGGTTGTTCGCTGCTCGAGCGAGTCTTTCTTTTCCTTAACGAACCATGCAGGTAGATGCACCAACTGCAGTCACGTTTACGATTTATTCTGTGAACTAGAACGCTAATATTTTTAAAGTCTTTTATCGCAGATGAAATGTGCCAATTTTAATAGATAAGAGCAGATTTGCTGCTTGTTATTATTATAATATACAGGATGTCCAAAAAATGTGTAACAATTGGGGGGTTCTGAGGTCATTTGATGCAACTTTTTCCTTTTACTGTCATTTTCCGATTGCGAGTGACTTTTGGGACACCCTGTATACTATTATCAGATTTTAACGATATCCTACGTATTATTATTGTAATATGAATTTACGCGTAAACGCGTGCATACATTATGTATACAGAGTTGCGCAGAATTACAATTGAATTACTCAAAGAATTATAATTACAAACAGTTACATCGTAATTCGTAATTCAGGTCGCCGTTGAATTAAATTACAAAGTAATTCAATTAAGTTGTAATTCATTATTCATGGGACAAGCGACGCGACACCGCGTTCACACAAAATCACAATTACGTAATTCAATCAGAATGTAATTCAAGCAGCACAACTCTGTATGTGTTAACAAATTTTGCTTTTATATACTTTATCTTGTGGTATTTAGAAATTTTATTGTTATAACATATAATGTTATCATCAACCCGCTTCTATATTCGCGTATCATTTGTTTCAATGTTTTAAAAAGCGTATTTCGTTCCTTTTATGAATCGATTAGTATTGAAGGACACATAAACGAGAGTAATATTGATAATACTAGCATAATTTCTTAAACCATTACGTAACTAAATAGTAAAAATACACCAAAATTTTATCTAAACTTATCAGAAATTCTATTTTGTTTGCACTCACATGATCTCGATTTTTCTATCTCGGTGCAGCGATTCCTAATTATTTCAAACGGCGATGGTAATATTTAGTTTATTTATCTGTAAATCTTCTCCACAATTTTACACTGAATTCATAATATTCTTGCGAGCACACAGCCATGAATTGCTTTCTCGAAACCAGTTTTTCGAGAGCGTATCGAGGGACTTGGAATTTCTAGCCCGCCGATCCACAACAGCGATACCACGGAAAATTATGTCAAGTGCCTCGTCTTATTTAGTCTAGAGTATTTTTAATCTACTATATGCTCCCGGTTGTATTTAAGTAACGGTAGAGAGTTTATTTGACGGCATGGGAAAATGTGCGTTCGTATGGCGTAAGGGTGCGCATTTCGAAGGAGCTGCTTGTGAAAACACGCGAGAGTACGAGAATATAGTAGAACGAACTTCAGATGCCGTTTTCTAACGTTTACCTATCCAATCGAAATAAAAATCAGGGTCACAAACGGCTGCGAACCTAAAAGTTCATTCTCACACATCCGAACGGAATTACCATCATGCATCATCGTCCGCTTTCAGCATTCCTGAAACGCCGGTTGCTGGAAATCGGCGAAAACAAATCGAGACCTCAATTATTGCACAATTACATAAACTACACGAGGTACCGCGTTATTATTGCAACGCGATTCATAAACAAGCCCATTAAACGCGCACGAGATCTGACCATGAAAGATTTAACCCTAATTCAGCATCAGCGGATCCGCCGTAAACACGCCCAATGTACAGATGGTCTGGAACTTTCGACGTGTACTTTCGATGTGTACCTGGAAGTTGAACCAACTCCCAGCCATCGTGCTATAAACAATAAAGTTTACGTGCTGCGCGAGGAGCCTTTCGCGTTAACTCGCCGACTATTATTCGCATTAAACTCTCGCGTGCTGTTTCGTTTCTCCTCCCCAGGAAAAACATATCCGCCCCAGAAAAGCTGGCAATTACCGGGCCTTTGTAACCGGTGTCCGGCGCATCGAGCTCCGAAATATCATCCACCGAGGGTCAGAAAAATATTGACACGAAGCGAGGCACGCAATCGAAGTGGAAAGGGAAGGGAGGGAGGGAGCGGCGAGGAGCAGGCCACGGGAGTTGCGTGGGCGAAGGCCAACGCAAACAGAGGAACCTCGTATCAGTACAATAAGTTATAACAAATGGTTAGCTCGGTCGTTTTCTTGGTTTCCTTCTCTGTTTCTCCCGTAAAAGGGTATAAAGGAGGGAGAGGGCGAGGGGCGGCGAGGAGGAAGCGGCCGACCCGACCCGACGCCACGCCACGCCGCGCCACGCCTCGGCGTATAAAAATATCGGGTGACTGTAGGCGTTTAAATAAGCTTCCAGCCGCGTCTATGCGAGTCCTCGGAAATGAGACGAGAAAAAGGAGCGACGCGCTTGTCTCCATGTGGAATGAGAAATGACCCGTGACAGAATATATAGGGTTTTATGACCGCGGTAAGGACCTGGACGCCTGAAACCGACCGAAATAAACGGTTACCTGCGATAATGTTATTAGTGGGCTACCGAGGCTGAAGCATTCTGCAGTTTGCGGGAATAGAAATCGGTATGGTAATTGATGCGGTGTTATTAACGATCGTTGGTATTATAGCCGTGGGTTATTTACACTTGGAATTCGAATTTCCACAGATTTACTCGTCCAGTTTTTAACACTTACCTTTTAATTCACTTTTTAACTCACTTCTTAGCTTAATTTTTAACTTATTTTTTAACTCATTTTTTAACTTACTTTTTAACACTACAATAAAAAATCCGCATGTTTATTGACCTTATAATTAATATATTATGAGGGTTGTTTTTAAAATAAGTTCACTCTCCGCAGGGTATGATATCTCTGAAAGCAGGTTCCTTTATGAAAAGGTACGGCACAAAAGTTACAAATATAACCTTGACATAACCTTGTCTTCTTTCTTCTCAGAGGAAAGAGATAAAACCGAGAAATCTCGTTGCCGGTCTCACCACTGAAATCCTCGTCCTAATCTCGTGAGCTGTTGTTTAAGCGTTAATATATATTTCCGGAATAATCATTTAATTTAATTCTGACACGTTGTCAGAGGGTTAATAAAAATTCATAGCACGATATTTTATTCCATTTTCGTTACAAGACGTTCAAGCTGTGAAAGAGACGTCTTTATTCTTGATTTCGGAAAGTGAGCACATCCGTATACCTGAAATACTTTCAGCAATAACAGTGTACCTAAACTCAGGCTGCACCGTATACAATGAAAATGGCAATAGAAATAGTTAAATTAGAATATAAATTATTTTATTTTTACTTAACCCTTTGCGGTTGTAAAATAATTTTTATCAAATTTACTCGTATTCAAAAAATGGTTAAAAGCTGCTAACTATTGCATGAGTCACAAAATTCAATTCCATAATGTATAAGATGCTCCAGGTTATATAAAATAGAAACACTATAAATCTGAAGAAATATTTTCGATTTCCAGTTAAAATTGCTCCGACTCCAAAGGGTTAACCTTGTTAAACATGTTAAAACGAAGGGTATTAGGATGAAGATTCAGGTCTCAAATATAGTCGCCTGAATTCAACCACTAGCAAGCAGCCGTAACGAAGAACGAGCCATAACGGTTCATACTATGATGTCATTACAGTTATCTAAACAAATCTCCGGATTATATTACCGCTTCTGCAATGCGCGAAGAGAATGATAGCGATGCAACGAGGTTATGCCAAGCATGGCAAGAGTCACCGCGTCGAATTTAGCGCGGCGAAGACCGATGTTTTTGTTTTCATTCAGCCATGGAACCCGCTACTAGGTCATTAGTAGCATTAACAGAAAATGGTACTTGCCTAATGTATACAAATACATGTATATATATATATATATATATATATATATATATATATATATATATATGTATATGTTTATATGCTTGTAACCAGAGCGTAAAGCTACCGGGCGAAGTCAAAATGCTGAGCACGATGCTAATTACTCGGTACTAATTAATTAGCGGTGGGGGACTACGCTTTTTAGAGATTTCTGAATACGCGACAAGGGAGTGATGCATGGTTCGCTTGAATAACGAAGTCAACTCGGGAAAATAATCACGAAGAGGCGGACAAAGCGGGGATATAATAATAGCAACACACATTTCATGGACAAAGGACCGCGACGCGAGTGTCTCGAGTCACTTCCGTTTGGTGAGACGAGGCCCGGTCGTTGTTTCCTCCCGGAGACGCGTTTTTGTTGCACGGCGGGCGCGCGCGCGACCGGAATGAAAATTCGTGTTCGATCGGCTCGGCCGCGGAGAAAGTTGCGGACACCGGCGCGGCGCATGATAATTACGCGCGCTCGGCTTCTTCCTTTTTTCGCCGGTTCTCGCGCCGTCTCATCCGGAGCAGTGCTTCCTTTTTGGCAAATCAATCTGCGACGCCTTCGGTCTCGGTGACAGAAACGACCGCGTGCAGGTAACCCTCTTTTATAGGGGGGTTAATAGATAGGTAAAGGGTGTCCCAAAATTCACGCGATATTTGAAATTAGCGCCATTTGTAAAATCTTGCCAAGGAAAACAAAAGACGATCGTTGACGGTTTAGGGTTATTAAAAATTCAGCGAAAGAACAACGCGTTATCATTGTTGAAGAATATTTGGATAGAAATATTTTATAAAATATAAATATTTTAAATATTATACATAAATATTTTATAAAATATTTCTAGTTATTATAAATTTTTCTAGCTATTATAAAAATAATTCTAGCTATTATAAAATATTTCTGGCTATTATAAAAATATTTCTAGCTATTATAAAAATATTTCTAGCTATTATAAAAATATTTCTAGCTATTATAAAAATATTTCCAGCAGACATTTTTATGTTCGCGTCTTCGTTAAAGTATATATTACAATATAAACGATACGAAGTTTAAATAAATCCAGTCTTGGCATAGTTATGAAACAATACAGCTAGTCGCGTTACTACCAGCGTTAATTGATGTGTAAACAAATTTATAACAAATGTAAAACACTGGAAATTAATTTTTGCCCGCGAGGAATAAATTTCTAATCTATTGTGCAATGTTTTTGACTGGTTACATCGCAGAGCTTGCGCTTTTCCGTCCGATTCGCCGCAAGGTCGTCGTCGAATGGGACAATAAATACATACGTGCAATAACAGCGAGACGACGACTATTGAGCTCCCTATGCCGACCGGCTATTCGATATCGATGCTCACGTGGCAATGACGGTGCTTATCGACAGTACTATCACGTTCTGGCGCGAAATGTGGACACCTTGCTCCGCGTACCTACCCGACACGGTTCGTTTGGTGCTTGACGAGTGCGTGGCGTATTATTGCGTTTCGCTCGAATTTCGCGTCGCTATCTTCGCTCGACGGTGTGAAACATCGACTTTTAATTCGCCAGTTGGGAACCCCGAGGTGTCGTGTTTGCGGCTGCGAGGCAAAACGATAGTGGACTGCGGTGCACGTAACGGAATCTTAATCGAATTGTACAGCACGAGATTAAATAAAATATTAAGACATTTGTTCAGTCTATTTGAATATTAGTTTAGTCTATTTGAATATTAGTTTAGTCTATTTCAATATTAGTTTAGTCTATTTTAATATTAGTTTAGTGTATTTAAATATTAGCTTAGTCCATTTAAACATTAGTCTAATTTTCATTAAACTTCGATTCTTTGTTTACCATTTATATTACATTTATTATCAATGGAAATACGAGCCCACGAAAAAATTCGTTTTCAAGAAATTAAGCATTGTGTACTACAATGAAAATAAAACAATTATACATAATAAAATAGCTATAATATAAAATTAAAAATAAATCGTATCATTAAGCAACAGCGTGCAACTTAACGCGGATCTTGCTCAAGCAAACTCAGTTTTATGGATTACTATGGTAATCGAAAACTTACTACCGCGACTGAAATGGTTCAAAGAGATATCTGCTGGTAAAATTTTTCTCTGCAAATTCGCAGCAGCCAGGAGTGCGTTAAGCTTCGCAGTCTACTTATTTCGCGTTACGTCGCGAGCACGAGTAATCCTCGAAACAGTGCGCGCGTGTGGCGATGATTTAAACGAGCATCGACGCTTTTTGCTTGGTGAATTTAATTGCAGTTTGTCCTCGCTAGAATTTCGTGGTGGTAAACGACCGAGGAGTGTGTGGACAGGTGCTCGTCGCCGGTAATGGACCTGTTCGATGTTGAAGGAAAGTGAGAAGAGGTTCGAGCAAGAAACGGTAAATTGTAGTATCAGTTGATCGATGGCAAAACTGGTTTTGTAAAAATGACGCCGGTGACGGGTTCACGTTTCTCGCGTGAGATGCTCGAGAGCTCGTGTAATTCCGATACGCGTTTCACCGAACCGATTTTCATTCGTTTAATTATATTACATTGGTGCTTCGCTCGATGCAATGTTTGACTAGTACTTAGTCGGCCAATTACACGTTTCGTTTATCTATATTGACTCGATTATACGATTGATTGAACCGCTTGTACGGCTTGCTTGAATTATTATAATTTGTTAACTCGAGCATTTGGTTTGGTTGCTTGATCGAGATTATTGTTTGATTTATCGTTCTAATCTGGCTCATTTAATCCGCCGAGGGGACCCGTTAGTCGATCACACGCTACTTCAATTTAATTGTATACGTTTCACTGTTTTATTCCTTAACTAACCTTGAATATTCAATATTTATTTCCAAATTATCTTAATTAATATTTTCAATTATTATTACTAGACGACAGAATTAATATTTTCAATTATTATTACTATACGACAAAATTAATATTTTCAATTATTATTACTATACGACAAAATTAATATTTTCAATTATTATTACTAGACGACAAAATTAATATTTTATAAACATTTGTATGTTGCTGCATATTTTGAACGAATAAATAAAATATGTCGACAAAATACTCGTACAAAACTCTATGAACAAATTCATTTTGACAGAATATGACGCCGGTAACATACGATAGCGCAACATAAGCAGAGACGATGTGTACACCTAATCAATACTCGACATCCTATGTGCACCAATCTAGTAACTTCTTCATAAAGTAATAAAGATTAACGTCGTTGTATTTTACGTTGCTGTCCGTATTTAAAAACAATAAAATCGCAATCTCGTTGGACCATTAGGACCATTAGTTCCTTCTATTAAGAAGCAACGTGGTGCGGAAACGTGTGACCCGTGTGTCCCTAGTAAAATCAGCGCCCGTGAAAATGCATCGACGTCTCTCAAAACAGCTGAAGTTGACCCAGTGTAGAGTTACAGAAAAACTTTCACCCTATTCCCGGTGGTTAACAGCCGGCGAAACGGCGAGTCTGCCTATTTATAATGAAAAAAGCGACTCCGAACAGGAAGCCTGCTTCTTCGACAGCTCGAGATCCGACACCATGGGCGGCTCGTTTACGCCACAGTCGTTCAGTGCTTCAAGAACGTTAGGAAGGGTTTCGCCCTTGGAAAAGCAATAAAAAGCGTCTTGTACCCGAGTGGTTTGCGCCTCGAGAATCGAAGGCCTACGGTTTCTCGCACTCTCTCCTTGTCGTTCCGTGTCTGAATATTTTACTGGATATACGGTGCATGTCGTGGTCACATTTTTCTGTATTTTTACGGCGGACAATCAGCCGTCTATTTACAGCCGAATATTATTATATATATATTCTTTAAGAATATTTTTATAACTGAGTCTAACGACTCGAGTTTGTTAAAACGGACGGCTTCGGGTTTCTCAGAAAATAATTGCGAATCTTTCAAAGCTTCTCTTTTAATAACATTTAAAATTTTTAATGACAAAACAGAGAAATGAATGATAATATAATATAATATAATACAAGATAATATAAGTACAATATAATATAATACAAGATAATACAATATAATATAATACAAGATAATACAATATAATATAATATAAGATAATACAATACAATATAATACAATATAATATAATACAAGATAATACAATATAATATAATACAATATAATAATAAAATATTCCGAATTATGGCACAAATATTTTCAGTGTCTTTCGAATAAACCACTGTTTGAAACATCATCTCAAAAGTTCGTTACAATGAACGAAATATTTTACTTTTAAAAGTACATTCTATCGCACGGATAAAACATATTATCTTCGAAAATACACACGCGATGCGAACCGATCTTCTCGAGACATTTTCCGAGAATCGCTTCCGGTAAACGAGAGAAGCAACTTGCCCCTTGCATAAATTACGATGCGAGATTATACAGGTGCCTCTGCATAAAGCGACGAAAAAGTGAAACAGTACTCGTGGAGTCGGCCGAACGTGTATTGCACGCTTGTTATTAGCGTACCACGAATCATGCTAGCGTATTATCGGTTCTCTCTGTTCTTCGTTGCATATAAAAGCTAACCTTGAAAATGTTAAAATCCATAAACAATGTAGGAGAAAAACATTAATAATAATTTTACAGGGATTGTCCGTGGCGCCACGATGAATTTTCTATTATGCGATACATATAATGCTGAAATATTATCTGCAATAGATAAGTTACAGTGTATAACAATATTTGACATGTTAATTGCGACGGGGGTCACCGGTGACGTCAACGATGATAATAATAAAAAATTATTAAGTATTGTCATTCGTTTAAATTATATACATATATTTCTATTAATATGGGCGCGCCGGTCACCGGTGGCCCCCATGGCGTTACTGCCAAGGTGAGTGGCAGTCAACAGTGACCCCCGTGGCATTCAACGTGTTAACACAACCGGTAGCCTATAAATCGGCTTTTTACGCTGACCGCAGCCTATGAGTCGTTTCTCATGGCAACGAATAATTTGTTACCTATTATTGAGATATTATTATATAATTTTTTAAATATTAGATACCTTTTGCGATGAGTAAAATAAATAAAATAGATAAAATAAATATTGTTTAATGCTAATGTTATAAAAATATAAAGTGTTTATGGTCGAATGACCGGTCGGTAAAGTGTTAAGATCCGAATCAAAACGATTCTCCGAAATAAAAGCACGCGCACGTCTTTGCAGTAACAAATTCGTTCGGAAACGTGAAACTGCATTCGCGAACGCACGCGCAACATTCCAATTCCGTATGAGAAATCAATTTTCTTCCTCCGACTGTCTCGTCGTTTCGGCTCGAGTGGGCCCATGGAGGTCGGCAAACGAGCAGGAAATTACATTTTCCCTGGCAAACGACAAGAAAGTGTGACAAAGCCGCAAAAAGTTTTAAAAGCTGGTCGACCAATTTCGACGGGCGGCGGCAGGACGGTTGACCGGCGGGTCTCTCTCCCCGGAGATAGTAGAATAAAACAACGGGGGACGTGATTCGAAGCCGAAGATGGCGGCACAAAAGCCGATACATTCTGACAAAGCGAACAAAGGGTGACCGTGGGGACCGTATTGCTCGGAGGATCACGAACTCCGCAAGGATCTTAGGAAGGATTTGCTGGAAAGTTCAAGAACCAACTGTCGGAATAAAGGCCACTGAAGGAATGAAGAAACAGGACATTTTTCCTGTCCGTTTTCTGCCGCGAGGAGTTGTTCGGAACGGGTCGATACCTCCGCCTCGAATGCTTTTCACTGTTTCTTTTAAAGAGCCTTGATGTCGTCGATCTGCGAACATGATCGCATGATACAATTTATCGAGCGGATGATAGAATGGACGTTTTATTATCCTCTCAACGAGTATTGCTCCATTGCGAAATCAAATTGATGTTTTTCCTAAAATATGTTAAACAATTCGAAACGGTTTACGAAAATTCGCTACATTTCAGCTAAGAAATATTAACCCCAATGTTCGTAACTTTCTTAGAGGGAAGACGAAGTTGAAACACGATGATGTACGTCCATGGTATGAATTTAACAATATTTAAAATTTTCAATTGCTTCCGGTGTAACAGTTATTTTTTAACTTTTCTGTTGTAAGAAAACCGTAATAAATAATGAAAAGTATAAATACCACGTATTTACGCATAAATAAAAAATTTTTACTTTTCCGGAAATGGGAGAAACAGTTGGACAGTTATTTTGCTTCGAAGAAGTTAAAGTATAATACTTACATAATATTTCTATATTTTGCCTAATTTTGCCAGTTCCTTAAATAATGCTAAATAAAAAACAACATAACCCTGTATATCCTACTTCAAACTATCTGTTAAAAAATAAACGTTCTCCCATATAATAATTATAATCAATTGAATAAAAAGTAACTGTGAAATTTGAACTTTTATAAAAGAATTCACGCGCTAATCTAAAAGTTCGCTTAAAACAGAAACAAAATAATAAGGTTTACTAAACCGTGTACATTTATAAAAGTTCACAATTGAAGCCCTAAAATTAACTGTAGCAATAATGGTTAAATCGGAACAATAAAAAGCTATCTCCGATAAATATTTGTTTAATAAAATCATTCGGAGACAGCGACCGTAAAAACGCGTCACCGACTTCCGGCAGCAAGCCATAAGCCTAGGGACACGAGAGCAGTCGCGAAAGTGTTAATTGCATCTACAAGCGGTTGCAACTGCGCGGAAGAATCATTGAAGCACGCTTTGAGGATCTTGGCAAAGGTCTGGCCGAGCGTCTGCGACGATGCTTCTTCGTCTGGCCTCTGAATGGCGAATTCCCTAATAGTTGAGTCACTCCTGGCTGAGAATACTTTATGCCCGAAAGGTGCAGCAGCGTCGAGACGGTCGACGTCGGAGAATGCATCCAGGTCCGGAGGGACCGACTGCACCCTATAAATAATCGTCGGCGTTACTCGCGTTCGGCTATTACCGGACCGGTCTCGCTCGAGGATTTTCCCCTCGATTTTCTCTGTTTTTCGCGAAAAGCCGCGCGTTTTTCGCGGTCGCGCACGCAGAGGGCGCGTCTAGTCACGTAGTCGTCGACGAAAATGAAGAACGATGTTCGAACCTCGAGGAAGCCTCGAAAGCGTTTGCATTTCTCCTTAGGAGATTTTCTATCGCAGACGAAAATTTACAATTTGTTTAAACCTCGCGGCACCGACGCACAGTGGCGAATTTCGCTGAAATCGTGGCCGAAATATATAGATCTCTTTGATTTCGATATTTGGTGTTGCAATGTTTTTGGGGTTGTTAATTACTGAAATAAAAATTTCCAAGAAGTTAATTATTAGAAAGATATACATAATTATTAAAAAAAATTGCTTCGATATCATAACGGAAACTTATATTTAAAACAGAATTAATCATTTGATATAAATTAGTACAATCACAGGAGTAGTATTTATACTATATATTAGTTAGTATTTACCACCTACGTAATTTATTTATTCATTTTGTTGTTATTGTCATCATTATCGTTATTCTTATTATTATTATTACTATTATATCGTCGTACTTTTTTTTACACAGTGATTACATTTGCTACATTTCTTTCTGTATTTGTTGTCGTTGCTGTATTTAAAATAATTTTATAATCATTAATAAATTTGTTTAACTATAAATAAATAATTCTTTTAGGCGGGACGTGATTAACCCTTAGCTACTATACCTATTCAAACTTACGTAACCACTACTAATGTTCTAACAGACCCCTAATGTATATCGCATTATTAGTAACATAGAAGTGTAAATTAAAAATCAAAATCAATTGTTTTTACGATGCACGTCAACAATAAAGAGATCCAAGTTCGATCGAGTATAAACAAGTACACTAAAAACGTTTCTATTTGTACGATTTTTCTTACAACTGCAAATAATAATTATAAATAAAAACGAATAAATAATTAGTAGCGTTCTCGCAGATCGTCGATAGTAATTAAGGGTTAACAAATTCTCTAAATATTGTGGTTTACGCAATTTATACGAGAATGGTATACTTAGCATCGTTAACACCTTATCTACGGATGACGCCATTTGGCGTCAAATCGAAGTCTGTCATCGATGAGTCCGTCGATAAGGTGTTTACTTCAATTTGTTTATATTGAAAGTGTACGAACATGTAGGCACAGTGGAGGTCATGTGACTCTGTATCCCGTCGTGGGGCTGATCATTTGGAGATGGTTGTAGATGTTTGTTTCTCGGCGTATTGGTTGCACGAGGACGATCTTCTTCAATCTCACGATGGTTCGAATCTCTCGTTTTTCGCTGTCGTAGCTGCGAGGGGAGCTTCTAATCGGCGAAAGCCGGGAGATAGAAGACGAAAGAGCCCGGCTATATTTAAACCGACGGGCTACCACGTATATACGATTGGGATGCGTGGAAATGCCATGGGACGTGCTTAACGAGCGGAAGTACGTTGCAGCTGCAGCCGTAGTGAAAAGGAATCGACCGGATGGGCTGCGTGTACCGCGTGAAATTACTTCATGTTTGTTTATAATATTCATACGACACCTTTGATCGGAGTGTTTGCCATTCGGGAATCTGTGTACGATCATTGTTCACTGAACAACCGCGACGCATATTTCTTTGTACACGATTTGTACAATTATTCGAATTGGGATCAGAATATTAACCCTTCGCCGATTTATTTTCAATGAAATGTGCGGATAAGTTAATTTAGCGCAACTCTGCGAGCAGTTATAGAAATATAAAATTGAAATATATTTTTTTATGTTTATATATGTGAGCACACTATTTCATTTTTAAAGGAACAGATTTACCATTTGCAATCGAGTGGCGACTCTAAGGCACCGTTAAAATTATTATATCACGTTCCAAGATTTATATTATATTATATTATTATATTATTATAAAATTACTAAAAGTGTAACTGTTATATGAATCACGAAAAATTATCTTGGATTTCTAATTAAAATGGCTTCGAGTGCAAAGGGTTAATATGGTACTGGCAACGTTAGATAAATATTGAAAAATATCATTTTCGAGTTAAATTGAAATTAAGGAAAAAGTTATTAACATAATTGAAATGATTGCGAACACAATTTACAAGCTGTTTAAATTCCTTTCTAATATCGTCTATTTTCTAATAATTCGTTGCAACTATAATTACACAATTTTAGATACGAAGAAGGGGAGAGTATGTAGATATCATAATAATTCTTATTAACAATTAGAAGAAATTTATATGGTTTTAACCTTGAATTTGGCGTAGAAAATATTCGTGGGTGAGACTCGTAGTTCCCTCTTGAGGGGTTAACAGGAAACCGTACTACCCTCTTATAAATCCAGCGAAGTATTATTATTATTATTATATTATTAAATATTATTTCAAGTATCAATTAGCATATTGTACAAAATATTGCAGTTGAACTGGAGCTCAAGGATTTTTTATATGATTATATGAGTTCGTCTAGTATGGTTCGACATCGCACCCCTAAAATATTTACTAAGATTTCGTTGGTCGCCTCAAAGGATTAAACGAAGCACGGTGGAGTCAAATGTGTACAGTATTTAATCGAACGAATGGAAGCGCGGTGGAATACTGCTTAGAACGGGGAAGGCGGTTCGAGGGGGCCGCAACGTTGACCAAGCGAGCAAAGCCGGTCGATCGGTGTACCTAGCGGAGAGAACTAAAAGCTCCACCGTGCTTTCGTCGGGATTAGAATTTGTTGAATCGCGTCCACCGGTTTCTCTGTCCACAGTCCTTTGTTTGACTTTCCGCCGGTTCTTCTCTCTCTTTGATAGCCCATGACTTTTTAAAGTCAACGGCGACGAGCCACGTCCGAACTGAAATTCGCCGCAATCCCGTCGGGTCTTATTCATTTATCCGTGACGTTTCACTGTTTAGAAAAGAACGACCTCCGGAATCGGAATATTCATCTCGACGGATGGTCTCTACCTGTGCCAGCCGCGATTCTTGTTTGCATTAGCGGGTGATCAATAAACTGCGGGCAAATTAACCCACTATGGGTCGAATTGTTTTCTTAAATATCTATCTACAGACAACTTACAAGGCATTTACTTGAATATTTCAGGTTGATGATGCTGCCAACCGTCATCAATATTGTTACTGGTTCTTTCAGAGACCTTATATAATTATGACGTATACGTCATCTTGTGAAAAAATTAAAATTGTTTGGTAAATTGTCGATACATTAGCACGTGACCTGAACGTTACACGGGCCCATAGAGGGTTAAAAGAGTTTAAGAACGTCGATATGTTATTTTTAATGTACTGCAATTAAAGAAAGAATTTTCCAGTGGTCCGCAGTTCAATAAACAATTTCCTAATCTTCTACACATTAAATTTATTCAAATTGAGGATGAGATTCTTGCAGAAAAATCGATTCTGAATCGCAGCGACAAAAGTCGATTCTTTGAAAATCGATTTTTAATCCTTTGCACTCGAAGCCATTTTAACTGTAAATGTAAAATTGCATTTTGTGCATATGAAATTGATTCTTACGACTCGAACCAACAGTTCTACCTTCAACAATTTTTTAAAGCTAGATTTTGTTAATATAAAAATTATTTTGGAACGTAATAGAACAATTTCAATGGTGCCTCAGTGTCACCACTCGAGTGCAAAGGGTTAAAACGTCGATCGAAATAGTAATTACTGACATATGCATACTATATATTATTGCTTTATCGCGGAACTCGATCGACCTAAAATGCAATATTTTATGTTTTATGTTATTTTAAAAATGATTGCAAAATTAAGTTCTTGTATTGAAAAAGGACATCGATATTAAGATCTTAAATCTCCCGTTTCTAATTCGTGGAATTGAACATAGAAATTAATACAAACGTTGCTCAAGTAAATTGATACTTGACTGGTATTGATATTATCGTTCTAATATTTTTAATTAATTATTTATACGTTGTATATAAAATATTGCAATGCTTTAAGCGTTAACTATAACTTTCTTATAAAATACGAGTGCTCATGTTTCGTTTTCTCTTTTGTTACAGGTGAGTCTCAGATTTGAAGGTTCTTGTCTTCATGGTGGGCCAGTCGATAAGTAGTTTAATATTTAATATTTATACAATTCATTCGTTGCTGTGTAAGAAACTGTCTACTAAATTGATGATTTCTCAAGAATTAGAATGAACAATGAAATTCTCCTTATCACAGGACAAAATGGAACTGTTCTTTGCGCAATATCTTCTATCACGAGGGAGTTAAACAATTTTCTTTTAACCGCTCAAATATTTATAATTTTCGGCAATTTTTTACAGCGTGTAAAATCGAAACTTTTCGTCATTTTCTATATATATTCTTCGACATTTTAAGATACATAATATCTTTTCTCGTTACTTTTAATCAACGTATATTGAAACAATAAATTTTATCATCCATAAACCACCCGGTCGATGGTGTTCATGGGGGTGCAGCATTCTTTTCCTTCGATCTAGAATCTAGAAGTAAAAAACTTTAAAAATAATTAAAATAACTCATAAAATGGACGAATAAAATAAATCTAAATTCCGTTCAAAGAAATGCAAAAAGAATAACAACAATTAACTCTGAAAACAAAGGAGCGATTTTTACTGAAATAAAAACTTTACGCAATTATAATTATCTTATCATTGTTTTTGCATTCTTTAAATCAAGATTTAGGTTCATCCGACGTTCTATTAGGCTCTCCCTCAAGGGATTAATCGATCCCACAAGCGACCCCAATTAAGCAGGATTTATCGAAGCCACTCCAAACTTCGTTTCTCACATTTCAGTATAGTGCACACGATTCGCGAAATGGATACCGAGCAATGGCCACTATTTATTTAGACGAAATCCAAGGATCCCGCGTTCCCGACACCTGGGTAAAATGAAGACAGTCTGAGGATGGTCTTTGACCCGCGCCGGTGCATTTTGGTTTCAGCTTACCAGGTTTTCAATTACCGTTTCTCGGTAGCGGGTTAATTAATCGGTCATTACACGGCCGGCTCCGTGTAATTGAATAAAGGCTCGTGCAATCGGCACAGACACGAAATGGCGAAGCGGACTCGTTCCGAGGCGGCGGCGGCGCGCGCGTTTAATGGGCCGCCATTAGCGCGCGATCGTTCGCGAAAACTCGCGCGCGGGACACTGTTGCCATTGCTCGATTGCGAAACGGGCTTCGGAGGTTGTCGGCGACAATCACGAGCGACGACGTGCGTGCCGCGAACGGTTTCCCGTAATTTTCTCGCGGCGACACGCGGCGCGCAATTGCGCGATATTGGCTCGCCGCGAGCGGAATTGCAGCGTTTCGAGGAAGCGGACACTTTCAGCGGCCGACGCGAATGCTCTTTCTGCGCATGAATGCTCCAATTTGTCGGTAATTGACCGGCGAGGAACTCGTCTTCGGTGCTCGCCGGGTCGCGCCTGTACTCTCCGCGTTTTCCGGGTCAGTAGACACGCGGCCCCTGGCTAACGAGCCAAAATCTTGACCTCGAACTCGTCGTTGTAACTCCGTCCTCGACGAAAAGGAACAGCTCGCTTTAAAGTTACCGCGATTTTTAGTAAACATTTTTATATTTTAATAACATTAGCGTTAAACGATACTGTTATTTGTTTAAATAATAAGAGAGTCCCTACTGTATTATACGAAAATATCAAAGTCTTGTTCCTGTTTAAGATTAAAATATAAAAAAATAAAATAAAATTTCAGAAACATATGAACGATTTATCTTGTAATTAAAAAATTTCGATGTTGAGTTGCTAGTACGAATTTAAAATAAATTTTCTTGACGACTTGTAAGGAACAGGAAGTGAGTTGATGTTGGGTTTCGTGGAAGCAGGTGTTTCGATTACGGATTAACCCTTATAACTTGGCTTCGTATGGCACGGGTCTTCATGGATTTTCTATAAAATCAATATTTCGTTCGCGGGCTTATTTATCGTGCGTAGCGAACTAACGTTTCAAGTGTCGCGCGCTGATTCCTTCGGAAAGTTTATCGAAACAATCTTGCTTCGTTATAAAGTATTATCGGTGCTTCCAGTTAAGATAACTGATAAACTGAATAATATAACGATAACGAAGTTTACAAAAATTGTGAATACATGTATTTCGACAATTACTCGACAATTGTTACAATCATTAGTTGCAATAATATATTTTTAAAAGGAACTGAAGTACTTGATATTTTTTTATGGAAATGTTATTATTCTTCGGTAATAATGCCGTCGCATTTACCATAATTAACTACTACATACATGTTCCGTTCCACGCGACAACCAGGTGTCTGTAATAACAGATCTCTGCGAAGTACATGAAGACGCAACAATGATACCATTACTGCGGTAATTAGGCCTGTTAATTATTTTATAAAGCTCTGAAAGCGGGTTGACGCTGCCGCAGGTCGCTATTATCCCCGTTCGTTGTCGTTGTTGCTGCTTCGGGCTCCTCCAGAAAATGGGAATCACCTGTCGGATGGATATTAAAACCCGGCAGTGAGCATGGTTAATTAAGACGACAATTTGCCCGTCGCTTGCGGCATATGTAATTTCGAACGATTGCCAACAGCGAGGAAAACATTGCTAGTCTGACGCTTCATTTTTTTCGCGGACATTCATCGTCTCGTTCCAGTTGGCACGGCGTCAACGTTGTCGAAAACCGACGGAAAAATATCGACGAGGTCGCTTTCCTCTTTTGCCATGTCACCGTCCACGAGATAGCCGGTATCGGGTATATAGAGCCCAGATTATCGGGACAACGAAAAACGGATCAATCGATTATCGAAATATCGAAATATCGCGCAGAACGGTCCGCGGAAAAATCATGCGAAACTCGAGCAATTTGTTTAATACAGTGAAGCTCGAAATTGACCATATTGATCAACAAACCGTGGATGTTGAAAAATTTATAAATAATTGTACAAAGTGTAAGATTGCATTTTAATTAAGATTGAAATTTATAATGATATGAAATAAGATAAGAAACTCGAGCAATTTGTTTAATACAGTGAAGCTCGAAATTGACCATATTGATCAACAGATCGTGGATGTTTAAAAGTTTATAAATAATTGTACAAAATATAAAATTGCATTTTCATTAAGATTGCAATTTATAATAATATGAAACAAGATTGAAAGACTAGTATTATTAGCTGGGAATATAATTAAGAAACATATTGAGAAAATAATTAATAAAGATCGCATCACCCTATTGACGAAGTTTGCTTGCTTATATTCGAGTGTCGACGAAACGATATAATATTGTCTTATCGCAGTGAACGAAATATGAGAAGATTAGACTGCTGTGCGACTCTAACTATAATAATCGGTGAATACGAAACCGATATATCGGTTACCTGTCGGCAAAAATGAATGTCCAAATGTGTAACCTAATTGAAAACTGATGGGAATGATTGATAAGATTATGAAATTTACCGATAATGCATCAATTACGTAATTGAGATGAAGGAGATAATGGAAATAACGCAGAAAAGAAGAAAATAATGTTTACTCCAAAGGAATTTGAAGATGTTTTTTATATTAATCGTTGCTGCTGCTATATATAATGTTCTTTGGGAAATGTTTCGAATGAAATGTTATTCCAGAAATATTTCGAATAAATGCTTCGAATAGAATGTTATTCGAGAAATATTTCACGAATATTAATATAAATATTTATAATATCGATAATATTAATATAAATATTTATAATATCGATAATATTAATATAAATATTTATAGTATCGATAATATCAATGTAAATATTAAATAAAAATAATATTAATATAAACATTTATAAAATTGTATTCGACAAATGTCGAATTCCAGTTGGAATGTATGTTTCCTTGGGAACTGATCGAATGCCACTCGAATTTAATTTCGACATCACTGCGACGCTGGAATATTTTCGAATCGTCAAGATCTCGTATAGCATAAATAACGAGGATGCTCGATGTCTTTGAAGCCTCGTGTTCCGGTTCTCCGGGTTACGAACTCGACGGTGTTCGATAGACTTTTAATCGGCCACGCCCATTCTCACAGCGGGCTGCAGCGATTGGAAAGCTTTGTTTGGCCACGTTATCGATAGCCTGATAGCATATTGGGGATTTTGTGGCTAATCGATGCTAGCCTTTGAATTATACGTAGATACAATGTGTACCCGGCTAGAAGCTGCTGCTTTATACCATCCTGATTGAGAAGAGTGGCCTACCGGTAGTTGTCGAATCGATCGATCGACGAACACTATGCTGGAGACGAAAATAAATATACACAAATACCGACGAATTTGGAAGACACAAATATCCCGTCCAGCATCCGAGGATCTTGCAATAATTGTTTCCAAATGCTCTTAGTTTCGGAGTAACGACACATCCACTTTTCGTTACTGCTATCTTTTTGTGAACTAGCTGTGTAATAAACATTGATTAGTCAAAAAAATCGATAAGTTAAATCTCTAGAAATGAAGTATAAGCGACTCAAATATCTTCTAACACATTTTTGTGAGACGAGTGTATCGCCCATCAGCATGTCTATCGCTTACTGACCAAATTTATCGTTGAGACAATTTACAAGTTCAGTTTGGTATGCACTCAGACGTTTTAAGACACCAGTGATAATTTACAAAAATCACAGAGCGACTTACGCCACTACGACACTAATCCGCTGAACTGTTTCTAGAAAATGTGTAATTAAAATGACGCAAGCTGCGACCAATAGTGAATCAATTAAAATGACTCATCCTGCTTGCTTCAATTTTATTGCACGAATACGTAAGCCGTTGTTTGTCAGCCGAAGTTCACGCCGGAACGAAAAAGAAAGAAAGAAAGAAATTCATAACATCCATGAGACTGTTTCTCCACAGAACGGGGAGAACCATCGGAGAACACAATGCTGACGCTTATCGCAGATCGTTCGCGGACAGACACAGCCGCGCGTAGAAAAACGCTAATACTATTACGCGCGCACGAATGTAAGCGTTTTATCGGAGCTACTCAGATAAACGGCATCCGGTATAGCTGTCGACACGTTCGAATTTGTCAGCGGCCGTGAAAAAAGTGCGACGTCGATGGCGTCTTTGGCCGATCAACCCCTCGTCGCGTTATTTTCGTCGTTTTGTTCTCTATTCGGCCGCTTCCGCGCGCGGGAAAAACGCGGCCCTTTGTGTCCTCGTTCGCTTTAGACATCACCAGTCGTGGTCCTCCTTTCTCCGTCTCTCTGTCTCTCCCTCTGGCTAGGTCGCTCGCCGTCTCTCTCTCTCTCTCTCTCTCTCTCTCTCTCTCTCTCTCTCTCTCTCGTTTATGGCGGTCTAGGGGTGACAAAGACTCTCGCGCCGCGTTTGCCATGTAATCAGCGTGCGGTGCAACGTCGCGGGAACGATGTCAATCTCGACGACCGTGCCATTAATTGAATCGTGACAGGAGAAATTGTCGACCGACAAGGCCAGACAATGGCTGCCCTTATTGCGCCTGTTTTCCAGCGAGCGTCGCGTTTTTACCGCGGTTACGTTTAAACTGGGAAGCGCGCGTCTGTCTGTTGTCGTTGCGCGACCCGGTCTTGCGTAACCCAATTCAGCGATACGACGATTTGTGGAGCTTGGGGAAACGCGTTTCCTGCTTCGCGGTGGACGAGAGGGCCGCCGTAGAATAGTCGTCTACCGAAGAACTGATTGACTATTGTATGGAGCTTGTTGGACTGTGCTGGTCCGCGAAATAAGAATTTAAGGGAACAGGGCAGTTTGACGAGTGCAAAGGTCGCTAATATTTTGGAAGAACGAGAGACGAGTACATTTTTGATTGACGTAAGTTTTATAGCTTATTTTACATAACATAACATGACATAATCTTGACACAACCTTGGCATAACCGTGGCAATTAAAA
>CM052148.1:13017106-13047985 GCA_028455555.1 Augochlorella aurata | reverse complement strand
TATTTATATTAAATTGAAAAATATAATATTCACGCACTTGTGATATTATTTCGCGCATTGTAACAGTCAGAAACGCAATTTTAAATTAAATCAGTCAGACGATGCGTGGTTTGAAAATGCTGCAAGTGATACTGCTGATATGCACGACCTCCGAGAAAGTGAATCACTTTTCACTGTCACAACACGCAGCGTCACCCCGCAATGGTCAACTAAATTCTCGCGTGCGTGTGGAACCGAGATTCCGCGTTTCCTGCTGGCAGCGCGAAAAAATAGAAATAACTTTTCTCATTTCCCGTTGGCAATATGTACGTGCACGCTTCTGTTGAATAATAAGCACTGGTAAAGTATTGCGTGTGGTAGAGTTTCTTTCAAACGCGTAAAGTTCCACAACAGTTATTCCCTAAACGTAATCGTCGAAGAAACCGGACGCAGTAAATAAAATCATTTAGTTCCTTCGTTCTCTCGCGTTATACAGGGTGTCCCAACAGTCACTCGTAATAGGCAAATGATGGATTCCTGAGGTCATTTGAAGTAACTTTTTCCTTTGCAAAAATTCAATCTGCGGCGTCGTTAACGAGTTACTAACGAAAAACGGAGGTCAATGAGAGGCGAGCTCGGCTGTCGCTAGGCGGCTGAGCTAACGAGTGGACGAAGCGCAGTTACGCTTATTGGGTGAGTTGTCCTGCGTCAGCGGTACTCGCCTCTCATTGGTCAGTGCTTTTTGTTAATAACTCGTTAACGAAGCCTCGGATGAAATTGTTGTAAAGGAAAAAGTTGCTCCAAACGACCTCAGGAACCCTCCATCCCCCATTTCTGGATTCTTAGACATTTTTGAAACACCCTTATAATGCTAGCTACGATTAATTTGTCAATTACAACTGTACAATATAATTCTATTTAAATCGGCATTTTATAATCCAATCAATAATTCGTTATCTATTATTTATCTAAGTAAAACTGTTAGATTGTACTACTGAAAAGCTCCCATATTATTATATAATTTTTTAAATAAGATAAAAATTGTTCGATGTTGTGAAAATATAAAAATGTTAGCAGATTTAATTACCTTATAATTACCTTATTACAGCCGAATGACCGGTCGGTAAAGTTAACTTGTAACCTGCATTAATATCGTAATTCAAAGACTCAGCAATGATCCTTGACGATCGAATCCTAACTAGCTCCGCGTAAAGCGAGAAAACTGCGGCACCTGTTATCCGAACAAAGGAATTCCGCTGAAAAGGATCGCGATTGCCGCGCGACGGGAAAAGCAGCGAACGCGGAGCCGCAGTCGGAAGTTGTCATTGAGGAAGCATATCGTCAAGGAACGCGTGGGAGATCATTAGGCCCAGATTGTTCTCGCAATTACCCCTGCAATTAACGCGGGTCGAGAAACCGATGTTCGACTCGAAATTTTCGGGGATGGAATCGAATGTCTCCATTACTGAAACTCTAATTGGGGTTGAACCGCAGCCGGTAGTGAGATTATACACTGCGAGGGCACTGTACACATGGTAATGGGTACCTTTAGATCGCGTTTCTGCGTTCAGACGATAATGGAAGCCAAAGAGACGCTTGTTAGGGCCAGATTCTAGCAAAGTGCGAGCGTTCGAGCGTTCTCCGCTGATCAGTCCATTATCCGTGGCTTTCCATTTCGCTCGAACGCGATAACAGGTTGATGACAGTAACCTAAACCAAGATTCTTCCTGCTACGCGACGGTATTAACACTCCGTGCAATTTGATTTTATCAGAAATACTTCCGCCATTTGAGTTAACAGCGCAACGGCTAGCATTTTCGTATAAACGCTCATCTCTCTTTATAAGTATGCCCTACATTAGGAAAAGAACTTGCCGTACTTGCTGTAAACTTATATACGGGGTGTCCGATTTTAATATATAAATAAACGTAACTCGTTAATTACACGTTGCGAGAAAAACTGTTTCTGACAGAAGATCAATAATACAAATAAGTTGCAAGATAAATGGCGAGAAATTATTGGTTTATGTGGTATTTATCTGTAAATGTTGCAAGGTCGTCCGCATCTTGCGAATTGGCAAAACTTATGAAGCGCCAAATAACAATAAAACAAAGACAATCGCAATGTTTATAATATACTTATAATTATTAATATTCTTTGACTCGTCAAAGTTAGTGTATGCAAAATCCGCTTAAACAAAAAGTTGACCTAAATTCTATTTCTGTGAGAAACATTTTTCATACAGTGCGCAATTAACGAGTTACTTTCATTTAAAAATTAGAACCGGACACCCTGTAGATTTCTCAATAAAATGAACCGAGTTGTTAGCAATGCTAACAAAATGGTGGGATTTAACAAATTACTGTCAGCGCCCAGTAGAATATTTACGTACAACAAATCTTATCGCGTAGGAGTTAAATATTTGTAGAACAATCGAAGAATTTGTTTACTCGATTTACTGTATAATATTGGGGATGTTCTTTCCACGGTACGAAGATGAAATCGGGCACTGAACGCGACTGTTCTTTTTCTATCGGCAAACGAATCGAACAGCTGACTTCCCCGAGTTCAGATCGTAGATCCGCAAAGCTGTTCAAATTGAAGTTTTTCGCTCAGCTACTAGTCGACTCTATAGATCTTTTTCTTTCCCCGGAATCGACGTCGATTCCGAAAATCCGCTTTATCTCGCATCCTCAGCGGTTACTTGGTCGACTTCACCCAATTTCCTGGCACAATTTCGTTGACCCGACACTCTAGATTTCACCGCAAAATTTCATTAATCAACCCGTTGCACACGTAATTCCAGGTGACATCGTTTTCCCACCGAATGAATATATTCCGCTTAAATGAATCTTCGCTCGCCGTTTGCGATTCCCGTCCGTTTAATGACACTTACCGATTGTTGGTATTAAATATTCAACAAAATTAAATATCCGAGATTAATAGTTCAGCCCTTTTTACGATTAACTTTTTTCAAATGTTGCATCGGGGAGTTTGTTACCTTCGGGGTCTACGGGTGCAGTGGAAGGCGTTTGTGATTTTATAATTCTACGAGTAGTTGAAATCTATTCTTATTTGTTTACGTAAAACCGATAATAGTCAACAATTGTTCGCAGTATTATCTGAATAATTTGACGATCTCTATTCGAATAACTTATTCGAATAAGGAACTATTCGAATTCCTTGAAAAATTCCTTGAATAAATACATAATTTATGACAAATAATGAATAATTGTTCGAATGAAATGCTCGACGAAAATGAATTCGTTCGTTTATATTAAAATAATTTTAATATCAAATTTGTTTATATGTAAAAAGACTGTCCAAAGTGTTAACTATTGTATTAGTCACAAAATCCAATTTCATATTTATGGAATGCACTGGTTTATATAAAATTGAAATACTGTGGTTCAGACAAACTGGTTTGGGTTTCGAGTTAAAATATCTCCTTCTGCGAAGGGTTGTTAACCCTTTACGAACAGTAATACATAATATGCAAGATTAAGAAGGAAAAACGAAATTTAATCCTTCTTTTTTAAAGTTTAGATAATATCTAACACAATAATATGTTTTCATTTTATGTAAAAGTGGAAGAAATAAATAAATGTCGGCAGTTTGTTAATTCTATGCAGAATTTGTTTCAAATACGAATTCCCGGGTACAACAAAGTTTGTTAAAAATATAAAGTGAAACCATCTAAAAATGTTACGTGGCATAATTAACTATTTCCACCTTCAGTATCAGGATGAATAGGTCAGGCGAATGAACAATTGAACGCGAATAAGAAAGGAATATTGCTAATGGATCAGAGAAAGCATTTGGGCACGCCTTCTCGGCGCGTTGAGTCCTTTCAGGGGCGAGCGAAATTTTTCACCGGGAGCTACGGGGTGGACACAGGCAATTTCTGCCGGAGGGTTGCAACCACCCCCTGGTTCGCAGGTTCGCGTAGTCGCGTGAACGCACGAGCGGCCCGAATGCGGCACCTGAGTGAATGCATCGAATCTCCTCGTTCAACGCGCCCTGCCAGCCCACCTCTGTTTCTCGTTGCATACCCTCAGGGGTGTAGCTCGACCCCCATGCTCGGAGGAGAGTTGTTGCCCTGCCCTCGGGTTCGAGGGTGCGAGCGTTCGAGAAGCGAAGTTTTTGCAAATAAGACGACGGGTTCGTTGCTCCGCATGGGAATCGCGAAAGTAAAATTAAAAAACGCGTATTCTTCGCCTCACCGACAACGTGGATGCCATAAACAGACTTTCATCCAAGCAAATATCGATAGCTTTAACCCTTTGCACTCGAGGGACGCCTCAACGGCGCCACTGAAAGTTACTATATCGCATTTCAAAATAATTTTTGTATTATCAAATTCTCGTTCGCATTTAAACAACTGTTAAAAGTGTACATAGCATTGTATGACTCGCAAGACTCAATTCTTTCTAATGTGCAATAAGTTATACAAGAAAGAAATACTGTAGATCAGAAGAACTATTTTGGATTTAGAATTAAAATGGCTTCGAGTGCAAAGGGTTAATATTTCAACGAAACGAAACTGTCGGGGTGGGGAAACCTATCCAGAACTGGTTTCAACTTAGATTGTATATTCTGGATGGGGTAGAATTCGTAATACAACCGAACAAGGGGTGATTCTACCTGGAAAACAGGGACAAATTTGGTGTAATATTTTTTTATGTAGAGCTGTGTTTTCGAGGACATTGACTTCAAAGTTTGTTGATCTTTGGAAAGAATTTACCGTAGTTGTCTTCGTCCGAGATAGTGTTTATCAACATTAAATGTTGCGAACTACATATGTAGTGATTGATAATAAATGTATAGGAAGCAGACTGTAATAAAAATTACTTTATTTGCTAACTCGTAATTATAAATAAATAGTTTTTCTCCAGAAATTTATGGAGCGTTCGTGTGACTTTTTTAAACTAGAATAAATTACAAGAAGATAATTATAGATCGAATATTGTCAACGTCGCAATTAAACTTTAAATACATTCTGCGAAATTATAATTCTCAGAATATGCATATTTCATAATTGATAATTATTTAATTATACTTATAATATAAACACATTCTGCGAAATTATAATTCTCAAAATATGCGTATTTGATATTCGATTAATTGTATTTGTTTTCTGAAAACTATACTTTAAACACATTCTGCAGAATCATATTCTGAAAATACGTATATTTCATATTCGGTCAACTGTGTTTGTTCTCTGAAAGTTAAAAAATGCATATTCATTAACACTAGATTTACCAAAGCAGTCAAAACGACTGGTTTCCGATTTTATTCTTTCACAATTCTTGGAAATATTTTTGTTGGAAATTTTGACACAAACTTCTTCATCGAAGCACATATTGTGATAAAAATTGTAGAAAGTTTAAATAAATTCATTGGTGTCGCTGTTATCAAACAATATATGCTAGTCACGTTTAGGGCTCGCTAGTTCTAGTGTTAACATCGAACATTCGAGTAATGTCAACATCGATGTGTTACTCTAGCATAGCATATACATCGACGCGAAGTATTATAGATGATTCTTCTATCTAAGGATTACAAGTTGTTGCAATACCTCCATTGCGACGACATAACCTTGACATAGCCTCCGCTGTGACGATGCAGACGAAGTATCCTACTATAGGAAACCCATATCTAATCTTCGGAGCGCAGACAGGATCCGTAACCTTCCCTGAAATTGTTAATATTCGACGGTTAACAGGCATTTTACGACTTTTCACGAAGTCGCTATATTTGCTCTACCAGGAATAAGACAGTCTAAACGACGCGATTTATCACGAGACGGGTTGTGCAACTTTCTTCGATGCGACTGTTTGAACAATGATTACAACGCGTGGAGAACTTTCGCGTGTCTCGGTTGTGTTTGATGTTTTACTCGCGTTTAATTCGTTGCAACAAGCTGTATTACAACTATACAGCAGATTTTAATAGAGCAGGCATTTATTTCTTTCCTTAACAATTTGACATTGTCCAATAATTTTTAATTCCTTAAATATTTCCGCTGTGTCAACATTTAAACCACTAATTTTGCCTTTAAATGCATGAAATCCTAAAAATCTAATTATATCTTATAGTTACAGATGATACATTTAAAGGCGTGTCAGATCGAATATAATCATGCTAGATGTATCAATCAGTAATTTATAGCAGCTTTAAATCCAGAATTTGTATCCAAAAGGATTGCTTCGATAAGACTGCACAAATTGCTATCTTTGGTATTATTTGAATTTCGTGTCGGCAGAAAATAATAGATTTCGGTGTTGATCTATCTTGTATCGCCGACATGAATTTTCATCGTTACGGTTTATAGCAACGATGCCATCTTACTCGAAACTAAGTCATAATGGAAAACGATTTCTAGCTGGGAAAATTGCGACGCGATTTCCAATGCGGTTCATCGAATAACGTTTCTTATCGCTTTCGATTATAAGGAACGGCTTCCCGTAAGGAGAGTTCTAATAATATATAATAACGTGATAAAAAACTCTTCCTGGACTGGGCAGATGCTTTTATAGAACGAGTGCGTTTCTTTGACGAGCACTTGGAAACAGGTCGCCGTTTGAAGCCGCGTCCCACTCTTTGACGAGGTTATTGCGCCACGGAAGTTTACGTTTAATTACTTTTTTCGAATCGGGCTGCGATCGCGGCACGTAACGCGCGCGGGCCAAACGCGAGCGCCGTATAAGAAATAACAGGATACATGATGCATTGCCGGAATCGATGGCTGCTACATCTTTAATTAAACCCGTCTAGAAGTCGCGGTGCCGTTCGTTACGCCGTTTTAATTAAGCTAGTTTAATCAGTAGGACCGGGGTGCCGGCTCTGAGTTAAGCCGAAAACACGATAGCAATTTCGCTGTTTTTGTTTCCTCCTTCTTTTCCGTTGTAATGCTGAAAAATGATGAAAATGTTACGGCCACCGATCTGCATTATAATGGAAACATTTTGCGGACGCGCGGTTGTAAATATTCATGTTGCGTTGCCAATACTTTACGGATTAATTAGTTGCCGTCTCGCATAATCATATTGGAATTTCGCTAATTATTGGTAAAAACATTCGTCGGGAAAATTGGGTTGGCGAATAGCAAAGAGGATTATGTTAAAAGTTGGATGTATTTGTAATATTATTAAAATACATGCGCTAACACGTATCAGCGTCGCACATGTGCGACGAACGTCGCATTCGTTTTACGAATGTCATTAATTCAGATTACGAAACGTAGCATGATATTTGGAGATTTTTTAGTTTTGATGATATATTTGATAAGAAGATACGATATGTTTGGTAGGATAAACAAAATAAATATAGCTATACATTATGGTATACGCTGGAGAGGCTGGCAGAGAACGTGTTAATCGGAAATAACAATTTATGCTACATCACCAGACGAAGCGAACAAATTATCGAGAACTGAAAATCCTTCCACTCGCGTTCCCATGGCACAGAAAATAACGAAAAGTTAAATCTCGATGGTCTATAATTCAGAAAGGACGAGGTTCCCATTCACCGAATCCCATACAACCAGCGCAAATGGAATTACCGTGTCACCTAGAAAAGATCGAATCAAAACGTTCCCTATCTATTTCATTTGATCAATATAATCTGCGGCAACTTGCGAGCTTTCAACGAGGGACTAGGTCATTCCTTTCTCTGCAACGGTAACGACACCCATCGACGCAGCACATTTCCGAAACGAGTTTCCCATGTTCCCTTCGTTCCCGGGCCGTCCACAATTTCCGAAACTTTTCCACCTTCCGAATTAACCGATGTTTACGGGCGGCAAGTTTGACGAATAGGATGCAGCGGAACAGAGCGGCGAGCAACTTTCCACGCGGCAGCATCCAGTTTGATCACGAACGAAATAAGTTTCCGTCGAACAGGTTCCGTTGTGAATTATTCTCCGCGAAAGTAATCCCGAAGTCTGGTTAGGTAGACCGCCGGTAAACAAAAGAAAAAGCAACAAGAATCGGAACCGCGATCGACGATTTCATATGCAATACGCAATCCCCTAACGGCTGAAAGTTAGCCGCGACGACGAGCGCCGGTGATCCTCGCGACCTTATCCGCAGCCTGTCTCCGTAAGTCAGAGGCCTCGCAGGACCTCGGACGATTTCCTCGCGGCATTGCGCAGGAAAAATCATCGTGTAGTCCTGTGTTCATACGAGAACCGGCGGAATCGATAGTCGCACATGCGCCTGCCGGACGCAGAACCATGGGGAAGGAGAAACACGGGGATGGAAGGAGACGGAGAGAAAGAGAGATAGAGAGAGAGAGCGAGAGAGAAAGAGAGAGAGAGAGAGGGACCCGTTTCTCCTCTCGTTTGTTCACGTCGACGAAGAGGGAGCCGAGAGGGCAAGGGACGAAACACCGACCGGCTCCACGTTGAATCCCTCGCGGATCAGCATCCAGTACTTGCAATACCACGCCAGCCGCGATCACGCCGCACGTTCGTGTGCGCTTTCGAGCCGTCCACTTTGAACCTCGACCGTGATTCAACTGTGATTCATCTCGACTCTTCCTTCCGGCGGTCTCTTCGTCCTCTTTACCGATATTCTAAGAAATCATAGTTCCTAGACGGTCGGAGACTGTTTGCCCGTGCGACCGAAATGACAGAGATCCCACCGGATTCCTATTCGATCCGACGGCGCTAATAGGTGGCTGCGTTTCCTTAGAAACGGTCCATCGATCCCACTGCGGATCCTCGATCCCTGCTGCGGTGCGTTCCTCCCAGTCACGTGCCGGTGGAAGTGATTACGCTCCTCGATCGGTTTGTCATCGCTGTCATGTGTCCACGGCGCCGATGCTCTCGTCGACGGAGGGCCACGATGACAGGCTAATCCTCGCGATGACTGTCATCGAGCGTTCGCTCGACCGGATCGAAGGACCGCCATCTGTTTCAAACGATGTCACGCTCCTCCACCACGGACGTTCACCGCCGTCTTTGATCAGCGGACCCGATCCGCGCACCTAAGCGATGAAACTGCGGAAGCCGTTCGATCGAGGATCAATCGACGCGTGCTGTCTACCAACGATACTTTATCGACGCACGGCCCGTTAGCGAAAACACGGGGTCTGCCGATAATCAAACCGAGATGAGCAGCGGTTGAGAGACCCGAGACACCCCACGGTGAGCCGACCTGTTGGCTCTACCTTACCGCGAACGATCATGTCGAGGACAATGCCAGGACGTTCTTGTTTATCCGTCCAAGCGAATCACGATCCAGGATCGTCCGGGCTGAAGCAGCCGCGAGCTTCGTGTTTCTGAAATCATTCGCTGGCAGAGGAAGTTACAACGATTTCCTGATGGACAGGTTTTTCCGCTGGAAAAGCCATAAGGCGCAGGACGATGTAAGTAACTGTGAACCTTTCGTTTGTTTAGTTTTTAAGCAGTAGAAACACCGGAGTCAAATCTACTTTGCCATCTACGTGGCACTGACCCATGGTCTCTGCAAGACACTGAGTGGGAAGTTGTTTCAATTGTGGTGGAAAAAAAAGTTTTTAGCACAATTTTACTTCATCCGTTTCTCGCTCTCGAGCACTATGAATCTCGCTGCGACTTTAGTAAGCATTTTGTGTGAACATCTCGCAGGATTTCTGGAACGATCTTTATTTTATCGAGTAATTGGCGATGAAGCGAATTCATGACTGATAGCTGTGTAAAAATGAATTGAAAAGCATAGATGAACAACAACTAAAACAGAGTAACTACTGTTTAAACCGATAGCAAACGTGGTAGAAATGCGCAGAACTCAAGACAAACGGTGCCAGTTTGCAGATTTTCTTTAAAACGAATTATCTCAGACACCTTCGTTTTGGGCAAAGTTCGAATAATTTCTTATCGCAATGAAATCGTTCAAATGATACAATCGTCGTCGTGTTGAACGATAATAATCACTCCGCAATAGCAGACGGAAGAATACAGTATTACGTTGACGATAATAATTAAACAATACAAAATTCAGGAAAACAATTACGGAATGTCTTCCTTTCTCTTTGATTCAAAACTTAATAACACATCTACGACTGGCCTTTCTCAGGCCAATTAGCAGATTCGATGTAATCTGGTACGTCGTGCGTGAAGGAACACCCTTCCTTCGGTATTGCGTATTAACAATTAGCAGTTAACAATTAGAAAGGTCAATTAGTCTCTTCTTTCTCTCGTTGGGATGATTGACTAGCCATAGGATGCAGCAAATTGTTGTACTATTCGCATATATTCTTCGCTTGGACATCGCTTATGCAACGTTCCATTGCTGATGTCCTTGTTTTAACAGTCGGAAAGCCGTGTCACATTTGACCCAAGCTAAATCAGACATCATGAAAAAAAAAGATGAAAGGTTGGAAATGACTCGGCACCGTTGGCGAGCTATTAAGAGCTTACTTTTATAGTCATTGGATGACATTTATGACGTTTAGCGCAACCCCACGCCCACAGTTGACTCCTCTATGACCAAATTGGCATAATAGCCAGCTTGTACAATAAAAATTTATCTTATAAAGATAACCTCCGAGTGGTGATCAAATTTTCTATAGCCTGTTTCGCAGACTGATAAGACGCGAATTCCGTCTGAACAACCCATACAGCTTCTTTAACCCTTTGCACTCGAGTGGCGACTCCGTGGCGCCAGTAAAAATTGGTATAATATTTATCAAAATATTTGTAATAATATTAGATTCGTTTATATTAATATTTATTGAAAGTTTGTTAATATTGTGAATAGTGTACTTGCGAATAGGCTAAATTTCATACGCATAAATCGCAGTAAATCGTATAAAATAGAGATCGGAAAACATGTTCTGGATTTAAAATTAAAATAGATTCGAGTAAAAAGGGTTAAAATGAAACTCGGAACAGTAGCAAATGGTTTCGACGCATAGCATGCAATGAAAAACTAATCCATTACGACGAATCATACCATTACGCGGGTTGCATTGTCGCGGCGCTTTGCTTTCCTGAAAACGGCCCGGTGAAGTATGGCCGTTGTTTGGATAAATGCGTGGCCTGGGGATAGAGGATCGGGCAGGGCAGGAGATGAAATTACGTATGTATTAGGGCAGCCCGGCTGTTTCAGGTGGAACGGGCGCCGAGAAACTGCGGCTTGTTACCACCGTAAACGCGTAGGATTGTGTTTTTCGAACCGGTTTCCGCGTTTAAAACACTCTATTTCACGTAATAACCGACCATCCTATGGAAAGTTGCTCCGAATGGCGGGGACACGGTGACCGGCCGATCATCGTAAGAAATAAGATCCCGCGAGGAAACAAATTGACTCGTCTTTTTGCCCCCTGCCATGTGATGCAAGTGTAATACCGGGAATCCCGAACAGTTTATCGTTCTTTCCCCTCCTCGATTTTACGACTTCGATTTCCTTGTATTTCAACCTTCCGTATTTTTAGAACACGCCGTTTTCGCTGAAATACGGAGACGCAAGGTTTTATCGAACCACTGGACGACGAAGTCTATCGTTGCGTTCGGAGACGCGAAACGCCCAGACCGAGGCCAAAGAGTGGCCGCAAGGATTGTCAAGCTTTGGAAGATTTTTCTGATTTTTGTAAGAATTAAGATGTTGCTATACGAAGTCGAGTCAAAATAAGGATCTGCACTGCAGTGAAATTTTATAGGAGTTGACCCTCAGATATTTAGGCCTAATAATAATGTCACGTCAGAGGTGACTTACGACCATGAAGGGACAATAAATAAGAGATTTTGTTAGTTATATACAAAAGTTGTATACTAATGTCACTTTAATGCGAATATTGCTGTTGTATTGGCGATATCCGAGGACAAGGTTAAAAAGATGGTTGCAGGTGCCCGAAGTTACCGCATTTTACGTTCTCCATAGGTCTGGAAGTCGCACCGTGTGCATGCTGTTGAGAATGTAAATATAAATGTACATTTTTATATCATAACTCCTGCTTTTCACAAAGATAGCTGAAGCGCGCTGTACGTTTAGAATATGTTTCCTCAATAACGTGCATTCACTTGGATAAACATGCAAAATACAAACTATACTACCTCTTCGCTTCTCATTATACACGCGAAACAATGTCTTTGACTATCTACCTTGTTAAGCGAGTGTTCTCGCGCGAATCCTCGAAGAATACAGGTTCAAAAATTTACAAAACCTGATATCTGAATTCTTAAAATCAAGAAAGTTGCAGCACCATTAATAATATGAATTATGACTATTTGTATACAAAGCTTTAAAAGCGCCTTTTCGAAAATATGTTTCACAAAACCTTGACCACAATATCTCAAAATCTATTGAATCAATACTTTCCAGAACTTAAACGTCATTTAAACGAAATTTTATACACGTACCAACGTGTAAATAATTGATTTATTTATTTTTATGATTTTGATAATCATGATCACCATGGGACGATCTCCTCGTAACTCGATTACCTTCCGAAATAGCCACCGATTGTAACTTTTTCTAACCCAAAAAATCTTTTAAATATTCTCGAAGCATGTATAAATAATTCTTGTAAATGCGACTACAAAATGTGCGGCAGTTCCTTCGCGAGAAAATCTAGAAAGGAAACCGAAAACGCGATTTACGCTATGCCAGCCTGTCAAAGCGAGAGAGGTAAAAATTTTGTCATCGTGTCGGAATTTCCCGAGGAAATGGAGGGCGGCGAAGCTTGCACAACGAGTTAATGAGGAAAACTGTACTTGTCCGTATAAAGGCAGTCGCGTGCATGTTAATAGCGATGGTTGTCGGCTCGTCGACGATAGCTATCGGAAAACTGTACACAGAGGTTCGTACGTCGTCGCGGTAACGTCGTTACTCGGGGAACGCCGAGAAACAGTATCTTGGCACGGAACACAGTTGCGACAGCGAAGGGTCTGCGGGGTATTCTTCGGGACGTAGATAAATCACGTATTTTTCTCGCTCGTCCAGTATCACCGCGCGGAGTGCCAAGAAGAGGATTAAACGCGCTCGATGTAGTTTTTTTTGTTTTTCTCCTCCAGCGCATTCGAGTGCCGGCTTTTGTCAGACTCTCCCACGGCTCGCGACACTTATTTCTTTCCGTTCTAACCGCTGGTCCGCGCTTAATCCCACGGACACCGGCCTCCAAAATGCGTCGGTTTCTAAAACACCGTCCAGCCTCTGACGGAATTCTCGAAGCTTTCGTCGAAGTGTTCGACTCGTTTCGTCTGTGTATCGGTTATTGGCATCTGTTACGTTCCAGCTTTTAATATATTGGCTGCCATGTCAGCTACGAATGCAGGCGACACCTGCGCTTTCCTGGTAGGGGCTGTTCCGTCTTGATACGGGTGGCAGAACTATCTCCTGATCTATCTCCTGATCGCGCAGACTGGCATTTTATTGCGTAGATCTTGATCTGACGTCCGACGATACCGGAGTAATTCTTGAGATCGCTGATTGGATTTTCAACATTTATTTCCGTATGCTCTTCGACGTGGATTCGCGAAGTTGATACAAAGGGAACACTAGGTTTGACTACTTACTCTGGAATTTTAGAATCTGATTTGCTGCTTGAGAATTTTAATGTTGTTAATAATAAATAATTTGTTGTTGTGAAAATATCCAAGTTTAATGTAACGTAGAATTATAGATAATTTATGTTTATAGTTATTTGCGTACGCGGTAGGAATTTGATGACATGCGCGTCTTCGCTGTCTATGGGAACGCGTAGGTTTATTTTGAATGATGCGATTATGCGGGATAAACGACGCGATTAGAGTAAATAAGGAAAATCAGCTAGTAATAATAATAAACAGTGTTTTCATGCAGCTATAAATATCCGAGATACTTTATCGTGCAAAATAAGTTGATCGTTCACGGCAGCCGTTGCCCGGAATAAAAATTGGTAGAAAAGCGCTGTACATAATCCGACGCTCATTAGCTCGTCATTAATATTCAACTACACGCATTAACCGCGATTACACGAAACTTCAATTTCCCATTGGTATCGTTCGGATTAAGAAAAAGCAGATTAATGTTCGCGTAACACGTGATCAAATATTTGTGCGGAGGATCGATGTGCTCTCGTTTACGTTGTCTATCGTCTAGTGTTAGTACAGTAATTATTCCAATAAATTTTTATTAGCAAGCAAGGCTTGCGTTTTCCGAAAATTCTCTTTTATTAATATTTTATATCGGGAATTTCGAATTCGTTTAGTGAGTAGCTTCATTTTGCAGCGAAATGAAAAACAAATATTGATCTTGCTAACATTGTTGTTGTTAACAATCGACTAGATTATCCAGAGTTTCAAGTATTTCAAAATTTGTCTAGAAAATACATTACAATTGTTTCATTTCGAAATTCTTATCGATCACAGAAGCTTGCGATCTTTATCCAAACCATGAGACTTCGTTCTGAAGATATTTTTCAAGAGAATATGTACCTCGTAATTATACTGCGAATTTTTATGCACACTAAAAATTGTCGTCAGTTGCAACCGTTCAATTTCGCCCGAAATACATGAATTCGCAAACTACCCATAATCCAAACTGCTTATCGTTTACAAAGTTGCGATCTTCCGAAGATCTAGTGAAGGACAATCCTCCATTGATTAAAACTGTACCCGGAAATTTGTCCCGAGGGTCGATTCATTATTCTTTCCGTATCCGCCGCGGAAAATGAAGGCTCCGGTCGCGGAAGATCCTTCGGGATTCGTTAGCCGAATCAGCCGCGGCTCGATTTCCTCGGCCTTATTGCCGAGCAATAAAGCTCGATGAGAAGCCTCGCGGAGAATAAATTGCGAGCGGCGCGGCGCTCTCACCGCCTCTCTGTCTTATGCCTGGGAAAACGCGAGCCCTCGAGAGAGCAACGTGAAAGGCTGAAAAAGCAGAGTCGACTCGAGTCGAGAGTAAACTCCGCTCTTACCTCGAGTAAACTGACACTCGGCGAGTGCGAGCTTTCTGCTCTTTTCATACTCCTTGGTGGCTCGCCGCTCGCGAAGAGACTCGTCGTCGTCGTGGCCATGAAAAATTTAAGGGCCGGGCACCGAGCCGCGTGGAAATTATTGCGTCACAAGTGGAGGACTCCTCCAGGTGCGCCGAGAATGTTCGCGGGCTGTTTGGATGTTGTGCGCGGCACCACTTCGTTTACACTCCCATGGACCTATGACCGATGCTTTGCAATTGCCTCTGCGGCTTTTTCTTCTTTGATTCGAGCGCTGTCACTCTCCGCTTACTAGATTTTCCGGCTTTGATGCTGGAACGATGATTTCATTCGTTTCGTGCCTCGATTGTTCGACTCGATTTCTTCGTACCAAATTGGCGCGGTGGTCAAGTATGAATGTGACGGAAGGATGGGCAATCGAATTTGGAATGTACTTTGACTCGGATTTAGGCGTTATTCGAATTAACTTACCCAAATATGGGTGATTTTGTGAAGATTTTGGTGGTTCATTGTTGGCGATGAACGTGTTACGACGTGCCACACTCAATTGTATTATCAGTTATTAAAGTAAATAATTAAAGGTAAAGTACATGTATCGTACCTTTAGGAAAAATTATAATGTAAATTATTAAATTATAATATCATACTCTGCCGTATGAAGAAACGGTTACGCGCAAAACTCAGCCGTACCTATCAGGTTATGTCGAATATTTTAGACGAATGATAGATGTATATTTATATTTATTTGTATTTTATAACATTATCTTAGGTGAATATTTTATTCATTTAAGATAATTAACCGAATGAATTCTTTTTACTCGATTATTTTATACTAAAAGAAAAAATCATAAACATCAAGTATTTTATAATCATGAAAACAGTTCGTTGTTGTTTGATTAACTGCTTGCAGTATTGTAACGAGTAGACTCGTGACGAACTTTTCGTAAATAATTTAATAAATATGATTGGCAATCGCTTCTAAATCGAGAAGAAATTTGAATCTTCTGTCTGTTCTGAAAATTAACAAAAATCAACGAAATAAAATCCTCTCGTTTCATCAAGGAAATTGTTAACGACAAAAAGGTGCTATTCGATGCAGTTCTGAAAGAAATCGTAGTGCAAGAGGTTAAAATAAATTGCACCTATAGACAGACGAGGGTTGAATTCATCTTTATTCAAAGTAAAAAAGTAACTACGCATATTGACTCTGACTTTTGCGATTACATTTTTCATCGCAAGAAAATATAAATACAATTATCAGTTTAATAATCAATTATATTTGCCGCTAATTTTGACTCGTTACGTTCGTATTCACCGAGTGACTGCACACGCGTGCATATAAAACCTGCACAAATATTGTGCCGAGAGAAATCACAGAAGTACTTCATTTATAAATGAGCATTAAAAACGACCAACATTCGTGTAACTTTACTCGAATTTACCTTGTTTAATAATACCATATAAAAAACAGTATCGACCTGTTTTAATTACTTCTGCCCCAGATTACTAAAAACAAAAAAAGAACATTCCCTTCGGTTAATTGCAGAGCCCAAATATTATTTATTAGACAAATAGAACTCTTCAAAAAATTCTGTTAAATTTGCCGTTGCGAGATTAAACAAAAATACAAACCCGTAGATGGATGGTGAAGTTGGTTCAAAACTATCACGAAATAATGGAAATATATACTCAACAGCGTGCGGAACAGTGCGCACAAATAATGGAAGAGAATGAAAGTCGTGATGGACAGATATCTCGCGCTTTGAACAAAAAAATGTTCATTTTCCCGATCAATGGGGTGTGCATGGAGCCCGATAAATCGAGGTTTGCGTACTCGGGAACACAGCTGCGTCGGCGGTTCTGCGGCAGTGCGAATGTACGCGCGTGTATGCAGCAGTGTACCTACGAGTGTGCGTATGGATGTTTATATCAATGTTTATATGGATGTGTACTACATGGATGAGTATATGGATGCCTACTATACGGATGAGTATACGGATGGTACTACATGGATGAGTATATGGATGTGTACTACATGGATGTGTGCTACATGGACGCGTGCTACATGAATATGTGCTACATGGATGTGTACCATACGGATGCATCTGTGGACGCGTCTATACGGATCTCTCTGTGAACGTATACTATGTGGATGCGTTCGTGGATGTGTACACGTACGGCCGCGAATGTGGAAGTGAACGTAGCGAGCGACCCGGTAACCACCATTCGGCCAACAGGCACAACAATTAGATTCGAGCGGATAAGCCGACTCTTCCTGTAATGCGAAACTCGTGGATGTTATATCCGCCGTATCTCGTGCGCATTGTCACGGATATTTAGCCGTGTTATTGACGTGCACGCAGCAGATAGCTCGGCTCGATAGGAGCGAACGAATTTCTCGAGGAATCCTACAACGGAACATTCATCGACAATTTAATCGATTCGTGGGCAATTTTCGAGGAGGATGCGTGGGACGAAAGTAACTGTAGATCCCGTTCGGTTGCTGAAGTTACGGAGACGATTTCGAACGCGGACACCGAACGGTGCCCAACAATGAGGAAGGCGTCGCGTTCTTTGTTTTCGGTTCCTTACCGTCGACCCGGTAAGCGCGTGGAATCGTGCATAATACTTGATCCCGGCTACGCGATATCGTAATAATGCCTTCCTTTGGAGCGTCCTCGATATTTTCAATTTACGCTCGCGCACGATCGATGCCGATTTTGAGCACACTTTTTAAAACGAACATTTTTTGGAACGAACGACTTGAATTTCTTTTACGATAAAAATAGGGAAATTTAACCCTTTGCACTCCAAGCTATTTTAATTCGAAATCCAAAACATGTATTATTTGAGGCTATTCGCAAGTAAAGTATTTACAATGTTAATAAATTCTTAATGAAGATTAATGTAAACGAATCTGATATTATTACAAATATTTTGAGAAATATTATACCAACA
Source organism: Augochlorella aurata (assembly GCA_028455555.1). Classification (NCBI taxonomy): domain Eukaryota; kingdom Metazoa; phylum Arthropoda; class Insecta; order Hymenoptera; family Halictidae; genus Augochlorella; species Augochlorella aurata. Next base: position 13,030,147 of record CM052148.1, on the reverse strand, counting down.
TTTAGTGGCGCCTCAGAGTCGCCACTCGAGTGCAAAGGGTTAAAACAGTGAAAATGTTAAAGGAATTTAGGCTCAGCCACGCACTGTTTTCAGCTCGTTGGAAATATTAAAAAAAGGAAAAAATGAAGATAATGTTAATTTTGCACAAGATCCACTGTTTAGTTACGAACTACAAACAGTTAAAAATCGTGAAAGTCGAAAGTTTTTCACAGCTTTCGACTAGTTATTGTAAGAAATCTTGTTATACCAAGTGCATGTTCAAAGACATCCAAAATCTACAGAACGCAGTGTTCAAATTGTTGTTAAAAGCACGGATAAAAAGGTTAAAATTTTAACTCATACTCTAGTAACCTGATCTTTTCATCATCTCAAAGAAAACTCGAGTCGATAGGTCCAATTTGAAAGAAGTCATTTGGTTCTAAACCGTCGGAATAAATGGTCATTGTTCGCTGCGATTGAATAAAATTTGTTGCAACAGTGATTTATATTTCCTTATGTCCAATGGGAACCGAATTTCAAGTATTTCTGGTCAATTAATATTACGCAATGAGCATTGTGAACGCAACGGTGTACCAAACGATGCTCCAATTAATTTTCTGAGCTCCATTGTTACGTTTACATTTTGGATCGTTAACAAGGCCTGCAGAAACGAGCAACGCGTTTCGATGGTCTGCTATGCACCGATTTATGGGAACAATACATTCGCGTGAAAGGTGATTATATTGTTACAACCTGTACTCTTTGTTGCAGCATTATTCGAACAGTTTTGAAAAGGAAACGGGGAACCGAACAGCGGTGGAGAATATAAATGTTAAAATTCAAGATTCAAAGGTTTAAATAAGCAATTTCTGCTCGCCAGGTTTTTTTTAATTATACGGATCAGTAGTTGGAATCGCTAGGTGTATTAAACGGTGTTAGGTCTGGAAGGCACGTCTGAACCAGAATACATTGCTGTGAGGGACGCATATCAAGTGCAAAGCGTTTCCACCCTCCTCGTTAGATCAACCCTCAAGTGATTCCCTCTTTTGATGTTTTATAAACTGTTTGGGAAGAATAATTTTCGGAATCGGAATTTTACACATTTTCATTTCGAGGTATAATCCTTGTACAACACGTTGCAAACATGTTCGAAATCATAAATAATAATTAATATTATTATTTATAGCTTCGAATGTATTTTTTAATAATAAGTATTTATAATTTATAATTATATATACTATTAATTTATAGTATTTATAATTTTCGAATAATAATTTTTTAATAATAGTAATGTGATCATGCTCTGATAAAACATATCAACGTAGGTTGTAAACAAAAATATACACTCATATGCAAGTAAACATTGGTGACCCGGAAGGTTCCGAAAGAAATGACCTCAGCAAAAGAATATTCTTTGTAATACGACTTTTGATATCATTATAGTTGTGTAAAAAGAAACGTTTTCTACATCGACATAACTGAATTGACATTCGAGTGGCTCTTCCCTGTAGAGGATATCGTATTGGGTAACTTGTAATTCATAAAAGACTAAGAAAAATCGTCACGAAGTGATCAATTTCGCGAGACTTTACACTCCTTTACACTCCTCTTAGGAGCATACCAAAGCTGCTAACACGTATGGTACTTTCAAAGTTAATTACTCTTCTTCCATAAAATCTGTTGGTTACATTTTAGATAACAATGTCTAGTTTACGAACCAACAAAATTTCTTTAATTCCATGGGAAGGGGTTTCGAAAACAACGACTAACTTGGCCACTTCGAACAATTTTTACTTTTATAAAATTGACAAACAAATCCGGGACTTTCATTTATATTCCCTCGGAAAGACCGTGTCTTTTATTTAGTAATTATCTATAAAAAAATTCCCGATCTTTAGCTATCGTATACCCGGTTAACGCTAGAACTAGCGAGCCCTAAACATAACTATTAGTATATATTGTTTTATAACAACGACAGCATTGAATTTATTTAAACTTTCTACGATTTTCAATGAAGAAGTTCATGTCAAAATTTGTAACAAAACATTTTTATAGTGTCAAGAATTGTAAAAGAACAAAATCAGAAACCAAAATCATTTTGACTGCTTTGGTAAATCTAGTGTTAAATAAGAAGTGTTTATCCAGAATGAGACGAACACTGGAGAGTACTTGTCGCAGGCTCGAAGGAAAAATTCTCAAGGCTCAAAATCAGAAACCAGTCATTTTGACTGCTTTGATAGTTCCAGTGTTAAATAAGAAGTGTTTATCCAGAATGAGACTCGAAGGAGCTCGCCGTAAAATTGCCAATTAACGAAAGGAAGCGAAAACTTTTCTGTCATGCTTGGAACACTGATGCTCGGCCATCATACTACAGTTCACCGAAGAGCCACCCCTGTCGTTCGGACCGTTTCACTCGGAAGCACGCTCGGCCGTCGAGGAATCGCCGATAGAATGTGCTATGGGGTCCCGTGTGCTATGGAGCACACGGAGAACTAGGCCGTGCGAGTCGAAGAGAAGAGAGGAAAGAGGAGAGAGAGAGAGAGAGAGAGAGAGAGAGAGAGAGAGAGAGAGGGGAGCGGAGAAGCGATCTATCGGGCGTAGCGGAACGTGTACACGGTGTACACACGGCGAGCCCAGTTTTCTCCTGTCCGCTCTCGGACGGTTTGTCGTGTGGGTGTACGGGGCCGAAGGCACCGTGTGTTCACCGTACGGTGCTGTTGCTTGATTAACCGCCGTAGAACGCCGCATGTACACACACGGCCGAGCGGACAACTCGACTCTCGCATTATTTACGGCTAATGGTTCAAAACGCGGAAGACCGCTGGCTCTGCGCCACTGCGAGAACTCCGCTCGCGTTCCGCTCCAACCCGGACCGAGCCCAAGATTTTTCAAAACGTCTTCCCGCCGTAAAAAGAACCACCCTTCCGGAGCTTTCTTGCTGAAAGACGGAACGAGCTCTCTCTCTCTCTCTCTCTCTCTCTCTCTCGTTAAATATTCTGCTCCGTAGCAAAAAACCTCGCAACTTCAGCTTCAACCAGCGGAAAAATGGAAAAATGGCGCGTCAATTCGTCGCAGAGCTTGATTCCCTGAGACATTGTTTTCGGGGTAACAATGATTCATCAATTAGCTGCTGTTGCAATCTCTTTGAGAACTGGGCAAGTTACTGTAATTATACTGTTTTTTCTTTAACTCTATTTCGACTGAAGAAGTCACTCTGTAATCATTTTTATTTGACACTGTTTTTACCAAAGTGGTTAAAGCGCCTCTTCTAATAATTTTTAGTAAAAATTTATTTTTCCCTATGTTCTGTTTTCTGTGTAGTCATTTCTCGATCTTTTTCAAATCGTCGCAAAATTAATTCGGCAAATTGTAAAATGTCGGTAAAGATAATGCTATATGCAACGGTTTTCTAAAATATATGTGTCAGTGATTTTGAAAGTGGTGAAAGTCGTGTATATTTCGTGTTAAGGTGTTTAGAATTTTGCGTTCATGTGCATCAGAAAATACGTTTTTATTGTAGGACAAAATATTTTATAAATCGTGTGACCTTCAAGTTTATATACCATTGTAAAATTTGTTTAATGACAAACGTGGAAATATATACTTCGAATATTTCGGTGACTTACATCATTCTCGAGATTAATAGTAAATTCTAGTCATTGGCTTACAGTATGTAAAAATTTACTTATGTTTCATATGCTCATTTATTTATGTTTCATATATTTTAATCTTGTTTATTACGCGTATGCTGCATTTTCTTTTTATAATAATTGTCGAGAATTTTATTTGCATAAAATGGACACATACTGTACATCAATTTAAACATTACTACGATCATTTATATCCAGTTTGATTTTTAATTAGTATTTAATTATTTGATATAGATGTAATAGTTGATTTATTGATCTATTTGATTTATTGATTATTGATCTATTTTTGACGAGTATGCAGAACATGAAGAAATGACAACATTTTCTCTTACGATTAAGTATACTCGTCGAAAACAGCTAACGGATTAATCGACCGCCATCGATGTCTGAAAATTATGTGGCAGAATTGACTGACGGCATTCTGGCATCCGGTGAGAATGTTTGGAATTAGCAGCATTAGGGATGGTCCAGCTACTTTCATCGTTCCTGGTGTACTATGTGTGTCGGTGGAGGAGTTATAGGACACACCATAATAGACAAAATGTCTCCCATTTATACAATAATTATTATATAAATAAATAATAAATAATTGTATAATAATTTCTCTTCCGAATATACGTACAATCATGTTCACTTTATAATTCGCTTAGTATATTTAGTTACTATACAGTTAACACTTTCAACCCTTTGCACTCTAATGGTGACTCTGGGACACCATTAAAATTGTTGTGTCACGTTCCAAAATAATGTTTATACTAACAAAAATTTAGATTTAAAGAGTCGTTAGAAGCAGAACTGTTAGCATGAGTTAAAAGAATCAATTTCATATGCATAAAGTGCATTTTGCCGTATAAAATGGGAATACTATAAGCCAGAAAACTAAGTTTAGATTTAAGTTAAAATGGCTTCGAGTGTAAAGGGTTAACAGTTTTTTAAAGATAAGCAAATATGGTAATGTAAAAATTATTTTCGAATGTGATAAAATTTTTAGTGGTGCATTAAAGTCGCCACTCGAGTGCAAAGGGTTAAACTTTTCTAAACGCCGTATACCGTGAATCACATGTTGCGTAAGCGATTAGCTTCTTTTTCTAGATCTCGACGATTCCAAAATGACCGGTCAAATGGATCTACCGTAGATCTCCAAACAACATGTCCGCGAGAAATTGCTTCCTACGAAGGTTCCGTTAAAATTAGTGGCTGTCACCACGCAGTTCCCTCATCCGTTTCTCAGTCGCTCTTCCCAGCGTTGTCCGGCCGCGTTAATATCTAATTAACGTCTGGGGATACGCCGTCTATTTAAAAGTTACGAGTGTTTAGCCATGTGCGTTAGACGTTGACGGTATCGAATATTAAAGGCTCGAACGTCTGGGAGACGTCATTCCAGCGCAAGAGGTTAACCGTCGCGTGTGATCGCAGCGACGCGATGGCTCGAGTGTAAGAAAGCAAGCATGCGATCGCTGACTATAAACTATAGCCCGTGTCGCTGACCAATGTGCAGGCAAAAAACAATTGACGACCACATTGCCTTCGGTCGCAGCGCGTACGATACCATGCTCGACACTAAGGTTTGTAATTTAACCCTTTAGTCTTATCCCTTAAATTGTGCCACTTGGTGAGAAAATTATACGTGCAACATTTCAGAGTGATTGATACACTTGTATATTTTTATATACTTGCATTTCCTTGTGTTGAAGATATGGGACTACCTGTTTTAAATAAAAATACAATTTTTTAAATGTATATTAAGAGCGTCGGTAAGTATAATATGGTACAATATGCTTCGTTTCTAAATTTTTCCTACCATCAACCTTGACATAACCTTGATAAAAGACATATATTGACCAATATGTAATATATTATAATATTTTATTGTATATTTATTATTATCAATTTTATTATAACGCGTATAATTTTATTATAATTAGAAATTACTTTTAAATAGTATTATGTACATTAAAGAAATATTTAGCACTGTCTCTGAAATAATGGATTTATATTGAAATTAACGTAAATAATAGGAATTTCAAAACTGTGGCAACTTCCAATGCGGCATGTGTTATTTCTTCACCATGTAGCACAAATTAGGAGGGTAAGTTGAGAAAAAGGCTCGAAAACCATTTTTTACCTCTATAGCTAAGGACCACCCTAGTCAACGCGCATCTTACGACTTTTATAGCTTGTATTTATATGTCAGAGATGGCGACTTTGACGAACTATTCCGCAGACTATTTTCGTCATAAACATCTAATCGCGAATAGCTCGTTTTAAATCGGTAAATTATAGTCGTAAAGTCTTACCCTCGATTTCTCGATTCGAAGCTTAGATCTCTAATGAGTTCGCAACACAGGTAACAGTTACTTCTTCGGCGGAGCATATTTGCTCTGACGAAACGTTCTGTTTCCACAAGTATTTCTGAGCAGATCGGATACTGTTTGCAAAGTGTTTTTCGGTGGATGCAAGCTATTAAACCGTTCGATCGAAGTGGGTCGTTGTAAGAATCTTTGGTGGCACCATCAAGGAGTTAAGAATATATGGGAATGGTATCGGCGTAATGTAAATAGAACCGAAATGTAAATCGTACTAGAGGTTAAGAGCGCGAAGAGCTTTTCGTTCCGGGTCCGCTAGAGGACTCGTCAGTAAGGCTATGCTAGCGGACCCTGCCTTAGACGCGGGGATGTAGAGGAATTTTTTTTTTCGTTTGTGTTTTCCCTTGTGTTGGTTTGTTTTACAGTCCCTGGAAGCTTTATGCTTCTTAAACCTGTATGTAGCTTGTTGTGTGTGTGAAATAGAGCGGCATGTGACGTATAGGTTAAGCATCTTGTGTTGGTTATAGGAAAGTTTTCAAAAAACCTATATTCTTGAGAGAATTTAGAGGGGTTGTGGGGAAGGGGGATGTGGTTGGGTATTGGGAGAGTTTATGGGGCCTACTAGCCTTCTCGTTAGATTTTTAGTGTGTTTCAGAGGTATATTGTGTGGATCGTAGTTTCCTATATTTCTGATGAGTTTGTTTGGATGGTTGTGATTGAATGAGTTCTGTGTTGATTCTAGTATGTATTGGTGTATGGTTTGTGTGGTTTTAATTTTGGCTATTTTGTGAAGGGATGTAGAGGAATCCTAATGAGTTGGTATATATACAAATCGGGAACGCTCAGAGGACTTGCGAGAAAGGTATCCATCTACCGGCAGGGAACGGAGGTAGCGGTCGCTACAAATCCAATTCAATATCATCCTTGAAACGGTTCCAGAAGGTTTAATATACATACATATAACGCGTATAATAATATGTAAATACAGGTAGCTCGCCTACAACACGGCATCTTATAACAGGGTTTCACTATGACACGATTTGTAAATTCCGGGAATCCTCCTAGAACACGGCATCATATAACACGTATTTCGCTCTAACACGATAAGAAAATTGCAAAAACCCTCGTACAGCACTTTACTTCTTCAGCCGCGGCGAGGCTTGCCGTTTTCAAGATACAATGTTGCCACAGAGATGTTTACATTTCTACCTCAGTGAGTGAAACGAAAGTGTCTCACGCTGCTGGTCGGCAGTCTGCGTCGTGTCATTTCAACTTTTTCGTTATTATTAAATTAGAGTTGCGTGAAATTAAAATAATATTTTATGTTTTTTCTTTTCTTTGTTTTGCGTTGTACATATATTTATATTTTTAATAAAAATTAAGTTGTTTATGTAGAATTAAAAAAAAAATTGTGTTATATAGGAGGGTTACCTGTATATATAAAAATTTTGTATAAGACTTTGCCAATAATAAATTTGTCATAAATAAATTAAAAAATAAACACGGGAACATGCAATTATATTCGTACTATTTTCATATTATTCGTGTATTTATATTTTTTATTCATAAATAATCGAAATTCATTACGTCATTTGGAAACTTCGATCTGTCAAACGGTACTATGAATATCAAAAATAACGCTTTTAATTGCAATAAGATCGATAATAGTCTTACACCCTTAAGGCGCTCCATAATAGCTATTTTCACCTTGCCCAATGACAGATGTCAAATTTGCAAGGCGTCGATACGACTCGCGTGTCGCTGATCTGCAAATGAAACCGGTCCAACAAGCAATTGATTTTTGAGTTCCCTTCTGGATGCATTCGTTCCACCGTTCGCTCGGAGGAAATTGGGTGAGGCAAATCCACGGGCTCGCGCGAATTGCATTTCCCGGCGAGCCCTGAACGTAAAAGGATCTCGAACGGATTACCGAGCGTGTCAGGCCGACTCTCCGGTGTCGCAAGAAGCCTCGGGGCCACGACGAATTCAGCCTGCGTCGCGAACGCTGTTTCCGTTTCAAGGGACCCATCGTCGCGGCTCGCTCGTGAAATATACTCGGCTATTGATACCGTTCCGGAGAGACGAACGCGGAGAAATTGCGCGGGAAGAAACGGATCCCTGATTTTTATAGTAACTTCGTCCCGCTGAATAATACGATCTCGTTTCGAGTTCGACGATTGATTTGTTTCACGCGCGACTTCGACCTGAAGATTTGCGTTTAATATTTTAGTCACGATCGCTTGAACGCTTTTGCAAATGCGTATGTTTCTTTGCAAAGTAGGTAGGCAGAAATTTGTGCCATGATAGGGCGATTTAAAAAATATATTTTTTATTTTGCATATTTCCATAAAGTGATCAAGTTGCAATACAAAAATGCGTACTGTAAACAAGTTATAATTCGTCATGTAAATGCATCGATTGTAAATAAATAATAATTTTTTAAATTTGAGACAATATTGTTCAACATTAGAGATATAAAGCTAATACTGAAAAATTAAAAAGAAATTATTTTCATAACTTTTGACCTTGACTTTATAAATCGATTACTTGTGTGACGTGAATAAGCCGATGCTTTTTTATATTTTCTTATAGTTGCATTTTGGCATTTGTACACTCTACTTTAATATACTGTGAAGGATGTTTTCCTTCCATGTATATTTATTTAAATATATGGCGTGGATGCCAAACTGATACTAATGTCCTAATACTTTTGGGAGTCACTGTACTTTTCCCGTTCTTTTTTCTAATTAACGGTGCAGCTTGAATCATGTCAGCCATAGGGGCACTTGTCCTTAGTGAAACTTACTTTATGTCACGTAACTTTTAGCATAATCTTACATTAAAAATATAAGTTAATTACGTGTGACACCCCGACATAAAACAGTCTACGATTTCTTTAAGAAACAAATCAGAAAGAACGCTTAAAAGTTACATATCAAAACCTGAATAACCCGTTAATTAAATTCTCTTTCTTCGCGTATGAAAAATCTGCAACTCTTACACAGCGACAAGTCTGTTTCACGAAATAAGCTAAAACTGTATTTATTATAATAAACGAAAAACCGTAGCACCTCCTAATGTCTGGTTGAATCGATGTTTCAGGGTCTGGACAATGTGAGCTCGGCAACCCTCAGGCCTTTCAACTCGGACATCAACACGCCGAGGATCGACAGCTATAGGTTCTCGATGGCAAACCTCGAAGGTAAGCTATCTGTTAGGCGAGCAACCCCGCAGGGGGTGAGCGCCGATCGTTCCATCTAGGTGCAATTTCCGTAGTCGGCGACGGCGACGTCGCATTCCGCCAATAAGAAACACGTTTCGCCCGGGCAAAAAGCCGAACGTCTCTCCCTTTGTCCGTGGGGCTGTGCTGGCTCGATCCATCCCCATCCCAGCTTGTATGTAGGCCAGTTTTTCGAGCTGTCCCCCCACACCCTCGTCTGCTCCGTGCCTCGTGAATAAACAACGGACGGTATATCCTGTGGACAAAAGGGACGTCTTATCCGACGAGATTGTGCCACGTGTTTCTCCGGAATTGCGCGCCGGAGTAAAACGTCGCCGCACGATCCGCGAAATTTTCCATGGAAAATCGTTCGTTTCGCCGCCGTTTTATCGAATGGATCCGCGCTTAGGCTGTTCGATATTCGAGAAACCGAGCCGCCGGCTAATGAGTTTTTCTGTGTACAGAGGGGAACGTCTGTAAAGAGCAATTTCCGGTGTTTTATTACGCGCTGTAACGATTTCGTGGCGACACCGAGCATACCAATCGGTCAGGAAACTCATTCCGACTAGACGATCGTCTACCGGTAACGACGCTTCGCGGCCATAAATCGCGATTATCGGCGTACTTCGGCTCGAAATGGTCATTTCGCGGAGATCCAGTAATTCTCGTCGGTGGAGAGTATGTCGTTCAGTGATACCGATCATTTTCGATGATGGGTCCCGTGATAGTGCAGCCTTTTCCTGGGTATGCACGTGGTTGAGCCGTTATTAGCCAAGACCGAGCCATTTCACGTAACATTTTCTGTGTACCTTCGCCGAGGCAATCTCATTTTCTAATCGTCTTTTATTCGTAAGGATACCGGTATACTTCATCTCAATTTAGAGGAAGCAAACAATATTCACTCTCGTTACATGATATTTTTAGCGTGATCGAAGTGGCAGGAATAGTTTACTGCAACTGCAAAGTGTGCGATTTAAATGTAACTCTGCATCCTTTATTCAGAATTTTGTAAAACAACTTCTGTGTTAAAAGCTGCATTAATTGTGTGATTTTGCCACTCCGGCTATCAATCTTTTCGTTATATCCGAAAAAATGTTCCTCCAATTAGCTTATAGGTCCAGCGCCGGTCCCTAGGGACCGGCGTGGCGATTAACGTGTTAATTACTGAAATAAATAATTAAATTATTCAATATTAATACTACTACATATTACTGAATTTTCATCTCAAATAAAATTTTCCGACAATCGTTTTATAGCGTTAACTCATATTTCGTATGCCAACTTATTCGTTAAGAATCGCAAGTGTCCACATATTTATAGACGGGGGTGTAACACGGGGGTGACGGGGATATTCAAAACTGTTTTTACGAATGCACGCAGCCGCAGTTTCGCCGAGGCGATCATCTCAAAACGGAGATTGGCCGTTTTCACCGATCCCTCGTGCTCGTATCGTTGGTCACGTTCGACTCGTCGCGCCCTGCGGCAGTTCTGCGGCAGCTGCAGTTGCAACTGCAGTATCGGGCCTCGCACCTACAACACAGCCGACCTTATCCGACATCTTTTGAACTAGCTCCAGCCCCCGGCCGCGGCCCGACCGGGTTCAAGCCCCGAGAAAAACCTTAGGCCGGTCCCGTGCCGGCGTCGGCTTTCACGTCGTATCAGCGGATTTATACTCGACGATGGCGCATCGCCGCCCCTAACCGCACGTTCCACGCGCTCGATAATATCCCGCTCTGCGGTCTCACGGTCCCTCCTCCTTCGCGCCTTCTTCGCCAACCAACAAGCCAGCCAGTTTCGTCGTCCTCTTGTCTCGCGAACTCCTTTGCTCTCCCACCCTCTCATCTGATTACCCGTGCCTGGAATTTCTTATTTGCCTTGCTCGTTTTCAATTACGCTCCTTTTCTGCGGCCGTCGTCGTTTAGGGCCGACCAAACCAGCGGATGTGTCCTTTCTCGCTACTATTTCGGCTACTGAAACGGTTCCTGACAGTGTCTTTGCTCTGAGTTGCTGAAAATGTGGCACGATTTCGTCGATGAGCAAGGGGGTATTTCGTTCGCTTGTATTGGTAGACGAGAAGGTCGATAAATTAATCGAGAATTAATTTTATCCACTCGACAACTTATCCAATTGATAATTTATCCAATTCTCCATTATCCAAACACTTTCCACGTCCAAACAATTCGATCTACGCTAATGCAAAGATATAATATAATCGTTCGCAGTAATGGCGAAACTACATTCTTTAGCAAATTATTGTTCTTCTAGATTATTTTATAAGAATCAGAAACATACAAAAATTCCTTTCACTAATTAGAAGATTCTCTGTAATGAAGAAAAAATAAAAACTGCGTAGTCACATTCATAATGCATGACGATCCGCAGTTTAGTATTAAAGTACTGTCCGTTGCTGGAAAGATGGCACAATTTCTGTCGAGAGTCAAGAGGGTATCCCGGTCGCTCTGTCTGATCCGCACAATCATAGTCCCCAGTTGTCTATGACCTGCCGAAATCCACTTATATTGGTAAACAAGAAGAGCAATAAATTAATCGACGCGAGTAGCTAGGGGATAATAATAAGGACCATAATAATCAAAAGTCTGAAATGAAAACAAAATGGAGGCTAGGAGGAGCGGTACGGCGACGGAGTCAGAAGACGATGTTTGTTTACAATCGGTCAGGCCCGAGTCTCTCGTTTCCTGGAAATTGGGTAATAGCAAGGGACCATTTCTGTAAATATGGGAACCACGTTTATCCTACTTCTGTGTTATCCTATGGTGTTAACATGAGTGGTTTGGTGGGAATCTACACTTTTCTCTGTGCTTCTTCTCTCATATTTTATTTCATATAACAAGAACTTAACTATAGTTTAACATATTTTAATAATAGTACTTTCTGCTTGGGTTTAGTAAAATTGAGAAATTGCAAATGTGACAAAGTGCATAAATGAAAACGAACAAATTACGAAGATCGATTCGGCAATTTAACGACAGTTAAATTGATGGCTAATTTGACAGAAGTTTATGACTCGTTTAAATTTCGTCCGCCACTACTTTCATGTAATTAGTAATTTTGTTCGTTACCGTGTACTTAGTTTCCTCGAAGCTCGACTTTGAACGGCAATATCATTGTCCTTATCGAATTGAAAGCTCTATCCTGAATTTTTCCGTTCGCGAAGTTCGCGTCCCCTCGTTCTTCAACAATTCCACTTTACGGAGTTCACGTTAATTATTCCCCTCGATAAAACTTCGATAGAAGCTGCGAACGCAATTTACGTTCGAAATTGATTTAATCCCTCCAAGCATTTAACTGTTCTCGATTAACGATTAATTTGAGTCGCCATACACTCCATTAAAGACCACCCGTGCCCCGCGCGCGTAACAATTTGTAAACAACTGCGGCCGTCCTTCGATTTATGCGGCGCTTTTTCACGCGTACCTTTTTTTTTCACGCGGCAATTTATAACACTATTTACACGTTACTTTTCAAACGCGGTATCCAATTTACTGCGAACGTTCGTAAAGTCTTCGAAATCTCCAAAAACATTGAAAATTACCATTTATAAACATTCGACGAGCCTTAAAAATTTTGACGATATTTATCGATGAAATGTTACTGTGCATTTGTTACAAAATTTGGTGGAAGAAAATATTGCGAAGAAATTTAATCAAAATTTAGATTAACAATGAATATGTAGTCGAACCTCCAGATATTTTAACAGAAAATGTTAAATCACAGTGGCGATAGAAACGCCGGATAAAATTTATTTCTGTTTTCTGAAAAAACGCGATTTCCATTCGCGTAAAAGCAATCGACGGGGATTCCCGTAAATTGAGGGACGGCTGCTCTGAGTGTGTTTTGTCTAGACGCGAAACGGTTTCGTGAAAAC
>CM052148.1:13006061-13017006 GCA_028455555.1 Augochlorella aurata | reverse complement strand
CCGGAACGACCTGTGGGAACGACTCGATAATAAGTTCGCACCGAACGTCCGATTCTCGGTGGGCAATGGTCAGTCGGAAGTAATCGCGATGTTGCGACGTCCTCCGACACCGTGGCAGCCGGACTTTTCTCGAACCACTTTCGAAAGTTCTGAACATCAGTTACGGAGGTTAGTTAAAGCATTTTCTTCTTAAGCTGGATTGTTTATTCATTTCGTGATTATGCATTCATTATTCGAACCAGTTAGGGACATATGAATGTTCGGATAATGGGGAGGTTACTTCGTTAACAAATATGGGTGACGCTAATTTTTAAACAATTTTGAAAATTCATTAACTTAACATTGACATAATTCATTGACTTAACTTAATTAAATTGCTTTGATTTTGTGAAAATTTTGGTGGTCGATTGTCGTGTTAAAGAACGAAGGTGACTTGTTGCTACTGACGTTGCAACGAAAATATGTTTGCATATTTCTTTTTTCTTTTATTTTTAATATAGAAATATACAAATATGGTGTTTTGCTACGTTTTCTTTTTCAATATACAGGGTGTCCCAGCTGAAGGAGGCTACCCGAAATGCTGCGAATAATTATAAAATAACTTTTACATTTTGATTGATACTTAAACAAGAACAAAAGATATGTTTGTATATTTCTATTTTCTATTATTTTTAATATAGTAATATACATATACGACGTTTTGTTAAGTCTTTGTTTAAATAATACTGGAAATGTAAAAGTTACTTCGAGTCTTTGGATGGATTCTGATGTAGGTTATTTATTTATTTATTGCCATTAGAAACGTCAACCGTCATAAAACATTTGTTGAAAAAAATTTGTATCTACTCACTGTGTTTACCACTCTGGATTATCGAAATGTAATATCTTGTTTACTGAAATTCGATGTCCCATTTGAAATGCTATTTTATTCGAATTGTGAGAAATTTGTTATTTGAAATAAAATTTCAAATATTTTTTCAATAAATATTCCCCGGCTCTGGTTGTGTATACAATAGCAGCATTGCTGATACAATACTTCTGTTCGATCGAGCACATTCTATACACACACAGTACTAAAACGTTATATCTACGAAGGTTGCGGATAAAACGAGCATATCCAGCGATTGTGTTAAGAAGTCCCGAAACGGCCGGCTTAGAAAAACATAACAAAAGGAGGATAGCAGTCACGAAATAAAATATCTGGGTCAGACGTGGTTCTTTACCTCCGGATAAAAGTTCCTCCAGAGCGTTGTTCGCCGAGTGGAAATGCCGGTTTCATTCCGCTCTGCAATAAAGGACGCGAACTTTTCCGCGCGATCCCCTATCACGGTGGATTTTTTCGCTCGTAACTCTTCCCCGGCGAAAATATCCCGCTCCTTCTCCAGTCGGTTTACGATCGTCAAATATCAGACACGGTCGACACCGTTCGGCCACGCTTAAATCATAGCGCGAAGATGGATGCTCGTCCATTCTGCGCACGGATCCGCGCGCGGATCTCTGCGAAGCGCGAGATACCATATTTCACGGTCGCTTTACTGCCGAAACGTGTCTTTACGCCGATTTACCTCTTTGCGAACGCGTACCCCGGCGATGAGTTACTGCCGTGGATCGTAAACGGCCCGCGCACCGTGCTGGGGACGGTTTTAATTCGTGGACAGGGAAGCTTGCTCGTGCGAGTACGTCCAATGGAGCTTTTGGCGGGCATCGAAAAAAAAGAATCAAAAAAATTTCCATTCTGTTCTGCGAATGCTGTACTCGGTTGTCGGAGTACGAAAGAACGGAGGCGCGCTGCTCGCAGAGCGGCTAACAATTTTATGTCGAACGATGCGAGTTCAGTGATGTGGAAATTGTTTCGAACGATGATGTGAACATTTTTACTGGCCCCTGTGTCATTCGAGTACCGAATATTGAAGTCAAGGATCTAGAAGCCAATTCGGTACTTCGCGCTTTCGATGCACGCCATGTGGTTTTACAGTCTCGCACACTTTTCGACGGCGATTCACGTGTCACGAAGTCGCGAATCTCCAGATGCGACGCAGCAGTCGGTTGGTCTGCTAACCGTACAAGTTACTTAAGTCTGGAAATATTTTAGCCGTTTGAGTGCCACTGGTCTTTATTATTTCCCAATAGATAATTGCTAAGCGACGCGATAGCGCTTGTCATATTCCGTGTCGAAAAATGCCAAGGAGCGCAGTTGCGCTGTTTTATCTAAGATGCGATAGGTTTTATTTTATTATTATAGTCATGGTTGTTTGTAAGAAAAAAACAAGTACGTCTAGAAACTGTAATATTACTCCAATTTTGTCTTAAATTATCTAAAACTGAGTGGTAACAGTAAGTATAATTGTAACAGATCGTCGGCTTCGCAGCCCAGAGCGCTGGTACTTTTGGACATAAAATAGGAGAAGCGCGATCGCGCCACTTGGTACTCAAAAGGTTAAAGAATAAGCGCTAGAAACTATGAATTAAATACTTTTACTTAAACGATGCAGTACATGTATTAGTATTATTATTATTATCAATTTCACTGCAGACCATTGGACTATGGAGTTCATGCACTTACGACAAAAATGAGTAACGCCAGCTTGGAATTACAGCACAAATTTAATAATCTGGGGATACCAAAAACATTTAAAAATTCAATATTTCATTGCGGAAAGACTCGTCGGTAGTTTCTTGTCATCAGCCCTTCGTTCTCCGAATTTTCCGCGTGTCAGAGGTACGCATTTCTGGGCGACTTAATGAAAATGTAAATTCGGTTTTCTATTCAACGAACGTGAACGATCGTCACCCGTTTTGCATGCTGTTTTCCATTCTTTCTCTGGCCCGCCGCGAATTCATTCGCTTTGACAAATTGTTTCTTCTTAGCCGGCAGCAGCGAGCATATCCGGCGAGAGAGGCTGGGGAAGAAATTGCCGGCGGATTCGCGGCGAGCCGCGCTCGAACCGGTCGTATTAGGTTCCAAGTTCTACCCGACGAATAACGTCGCGACTTTATTCCTGTGTCATCCTCCCCTCGCGCGGCCCGCATCGCGGCATAATTCACCCCGTGGATTTTATTACGAGTCCGGGACCATGGTTTTCTTACCTCGACGTGGATGAATTTATTTTCTGGGACGGGTCGGGGGTTAGGTTCGTGGCACGCGATGAACATCGCGCGGTTAAGCTGCTCGACGGAGGGGTGCAGCATTTTTCTGGTTATTAATCCCCTCGTTTGTCAAGCAACGAAAATACCTCGAGTTTTAGGAAAATAACACCTTTTTCTGTTCTTCGAAACGATCGAGTTCCAAGAATTTGTTGGGCCATTAGACTAACGAGTGAGTAGACAGGGTGGAATAAGTTATTTGCGCCTTCGGCGGATGGCCGCGGGAGTTTGAAAATTCAATTGCTCGGCAAATGTTTGCGTTGCATCCATTTAATTACAGCGCGACGGCGAGCGGAATTTTTTTAAATATTTGCTATTTTTATTTTTTTAATTACGCTTGAGCACGGAGCGAGCGGAATCCAAACTGGAAAGCAGACTCTTCGGTTTTGGTTGTTCCTTTTTCATCGGATAAATCGGACGAGAATATTTAACTCTCGCAGGACGAACGTAGGTCACTCGAGACCCGGTTCTTATGCCGATAAATATTTATAATATCTATTCGAGTTTTTGTGATGGGTCAAAGATGGCGCGGTGTCGTCTTCTGCGAGTGCATCCTCCGAGGTTTAAAACAGCTACATAAGGATTTTGACAAAACTGCAAATAGACTGTGGATCTTTATACAAAATAAAAATGCTCTATGTAAATTGTAAGACACAGGAATTAAATAAATATGTATTTTCTCTTTGAATAATTGTAATTTAAATAATTAGAAGTTATTTCGGTTCCAGAATCGACTACCATATATTTTTATTTAAAGTCTGTTTGATGTATTTGTTTAACTTTCTTTGAGATTTTTTGATGCAGCTATACTATGTTTGGTAGTTACACATAATAATTTTATTTAGACATGTTATTATACATTTAAGAATTTTTGGACAAAAATGTTTGGAAAAGCAAATTTTTGTAAAAAAATTTAAAAAAGATATCGTAAAAAGATCACCGATTTTTCCTATTGAGTTCGCGGACAGAATTTTAATAAGTTGCGACAATAGACAGGTGATTTGCCATGAAATTAACTGTGATATTCAAATTTTGATTTATCACATTTTATCCAAATACTCAGAATATAACGTCGTAATAATTATACAACAATGAATGCTATACAAATCGAATTAAATTGCATAACAATGTCAGAAATAAATGCTAACGTACCTTATAAACTTGAACGTCATAGCACCCACGTTATTTTGCGTCACCATCGAAATAAATGCTATAGCATTCACATCCTCGAACGTGTCAAATAGATTTTAGGAAATTATGGCAACCGTATAGTTTCGAGAAGGACGCGTTTAAATTGTCTACCAAGGAGGAGGCCTCCAGCTGTAATTATTCAATTTTACGAATTCGGACGTACGGTCTTGTAGACGTATTTTTAATCCTAAATTCTTCGAATAAATGCGAAAGATGTCGATTTTTTCAAAGATTCGCGCTAGAACATTGCGCAACAGCTCGCAAATAATTCGAAGAAGAAACTCGTTCCCGGCGCGAGCGTCGAAACGAGAGAGAAACTCGCTCGAGCTCCGTGAAAAAAATTATTACCGTAGATTAGTCCACTCTGCCTTCTTGCGACAGACCTAAAGTGACTGTCATTATGCCTTGTGGTAGTGTTGCAGCCTGACTAACGAGCGCACGCTGCACCATGTCCGCTGCTGCGTTATCGCGCGGCGCAGCCTTAAAGTTCTTGCATTTAACCTACTTATACAGTTTCCTCGCGAGAAATAGGTTCCAGCGACGATCTGTTTAATTGCACGAAAAAATCCCTATTTACCGCGAATAGCCCCTTTCCTGGTCGACTTACAATACCGTCCTGCGCATTAGCAAACTTTTTCCGCTGTTTACCGCGTGTTCCCGTTGAACCGGTAATCCGGAGCTTTTCAAAAACTTTTCTTCTTCGCTCTTGGTCGCGCATTTTATTAACAATATCCACCGGAGTCGCCGCTTTATTTTTCTTGCTCGTTGTCTGCAGTACGGTTTTACAATAGCCGTTTCGAGCGCACTACTCGCGCGCGGTTAACCGACCTCGGGTTTCTCCGTATGAATTTTTACTGCTCAGATAAATATTGTAAGTAGGATAAAAATGTAATAAAGATTTATTAATCAAGCGTAAATGAAAGTAGACGAATATAGAATAGTGCTAGTTTTAATATTCTACCGAATATGGGAAAAACTTTTCAATACCTTTCGATCACGTTTAAAGTCATTATATTACAGCAATATTGAGAATTGTTTATAAGATTGTAAAATAAAAATCCTATATTATTATCTTTATTGTAATATCTTAAAGATGGTTTATAGAAAAGATCTCTTAATTTCGTTTCACCTATAATTTTATTACAATAAATAAACAACGCAACGGTATAACTATTATTCTTCGACATCGATGCAAGAAGCTTCGAAGTTTTCTAAGAATTCACAGCACAGCAGATTTATGAAAGACTTTGCAAACAGATTTGAAATCGACCGTCGCGTAACTCCGTCGTCTCTTCACGACGTTTCAAGAAAGATAATTCGTTTATTACTCGAATCGTGACTAATTTCACAATAGACCGTCGTTTTGTGACTTCTCCAGACGTTCGTGCCTGTTCCTTGACAGTGCGTGCACACGCAAGATCGTCGGGGCGAGCAGAGAGGGAGGGGGGCGTGTGTGCATTTGTGTGCACACCAGACCTAATAAAACGAGACCGTTCGTGACGCAGGGCGGGGCTCATTAGTTAATTAAACAAACTGTGGGTCACGTGCACGCGATCGAAGGTTACAGTTCTCTTTTGTTGACGCAGACTACGTGCTTCGGTCAAGCGTACGATTAACTTCGCCAACAATTTCACGTGCAGACGCACTGCCGAGCAAAAACACAAATAGAATCGGCATGAATATTCAATGGAAAGCAAAAGTGTACGGATGTCGGACAAGACCGCGCGGATCGAAGT
The DNA here is from genome assembly GCA_028455555.1 of Augochlorella aurata. NCBI lineage: Eukaryota > Metazoa > Arthropoda > Insecta > Hymenoptera > Halictidae > Augochlorella > Augochlorella aurata. The sequence goes on along the minus strand of CM052148.1, from coordinate 13,010,935 downwards.
GAAATTTCTCGTGTGCCGTTTACGGTGGATGGTTGTTTAGTATTTAATTACCGCCCAAAAGATTCAGGTCAATAAACTTGGTATTCAATTGGCCTTTATACGAGTTGCGCTATTTAAAGGATAACTGCTTACGTTCCCTTCGTCTTCCTAACGTTGCTATTGACCATTTGAATTTTCAGAAGCATTATTTTATTTATTATATATTATATTATATTATATTATATTATATATTATACATTGTATTATATTATATTATATATTATACATTGTATTATATTATATTATATATTATACATTGTATTATATTATTATAATGTATTATATTACATATATATTAATAAGTATCAGTGATTAATGGAAACGCTGCATACACGCCTTGCTAAAATCTCATTGTACTATTTGTTTCATTCGAAACAATTTTATTAAGCAACTGTTCGCCAGCAGCGCGGAGAAACTCCGCCTGAAAACGCAAATGAAAACAATTGTTCATAATTTTCATACGCGAAACTGTTGCTGAATGTACCACTCAACGTGCACGAAGTACACATCGGGCCTATTGTTATCGAAATTAAACGGAACAATAAATTCGGTCGAATTATCGCGGCGTTCGTTTGCACCCCAACTATAGTTCCGAAGGTAATAAGAGGGATCGGATAATAGAGAGTCGACGAAATAACCGCGGGCAGTATTTCCTCGAGAATTCTAATCCTGTGGAGGGGTCGCGGGAGCTTCAGAAAGATGGAATAATTAATCAACGAGAAAAAAAATGTCCTTTTGTCTGGTTTCGAGTGACAGAGTTCTCGTCTGAAGCACGCTCGACTCGAGCGTTCGATTGTTCAACAGACATTGTTTGTTGTGCCTGGGGTTCCTTTAAATACACTTTAATGCACGCGCAAACACATTTAGATCCTCCTAATTATGAGAACGAATTTAGCACACGGGGAGTTTTCCTATAATAAAAACAATTCTGCGATGATACAATGGTTTCATATATATATACGCCATTTTCGACCAAGAGTTGACCATTAACGGCGATTTGGAAAAATTAATGGACCTTGTAATAATAATAATATTCCCCTTTGCCGTTGTATTAAATTTATAGATAGGTGTAATGCTGCTCCGAATTATTTTCGTCGAACTAATAATTTTTAATTTCGTCGAAGTAATACATGCTACGCAAGATTAAGGAGGAAAAGTAAAATTCATTAATTTTGTTTTAAACTTTAGATATATGTAATGCGATAATATGTTTTAATTTTATTTAAAAATAAAAAAAATAAGTATCGTCGGTGTATGAGAGTAGACATACGATCGTAAAGGGTACAAACGGAAACATCGTTTCGGAAAAAGGTACACATTTTTTCTAATTGGAAGACCAACGTAACGACTCCAACAATTCGCATGTAAAAAATGAGAACGTTTAAAAGAGTCATTTGTCCGACGTTGCAGAGGCGCATTTTAATTTGCAGTTTCGTTCAGGCACGGTGATGGAGGGGAGGGCACGTATCGAAATTTCGTCGATAATTGAACGTTGCACAATTTGCCGGCCGAACGAGCTCGACGGATGGCATAAATATGGAATATTTTTTGCGAGCATAATTCGATCGCGACCGACGGTACACTTATTTCCGCGTGTCATCGACACGAGTCGAAGCCACGGTGTCGCGGGATCGGGAAAAAATGGCGAACGTCGCAAGAAACGTCCAGGCAATTAGACACCGAGGAGCGAGAAACACGCATCGGAATTTCGCAAGCTTGCGAGCGATGGAATAAGCAGGCGGATTTTTTGATCCGACGAAACGAAACCGATGCGCACGGTTTCGGTCGGCGTGTAGGCGAGCGGCCGTCCGTTAAGGCGAATCGCGGGGACCGGTTTTTCCTTTGCAATTGGATAAATATGACGCAGCTGCCGGCGTCGGATTCATTGGCAATAAAAGGCGCAGCAAAGGTTAGCCGAGGCTCTCATTAACACTCGTCGGGACGCGCGAAATATTCGAAGCCGCGGCCACATTTTTCTCTTTCCTGTTCCTTTAATTCGCCTTGCGGATGGAGGAGCCGGCGACGCCTCGAGGGCCGACAGTCTGATCCGTCCGGCCGCCAGCCCGGTTAATTAATTTACTAATTATCGCCGTTTAATTGGTAGACCGTGAAATGCTCGGGTATTCCTCGGGAACGCGCTTTAATATTCGCGACTGCGGCGAGGAAGGTCTTTCGCCTCGAGAATAAAACGGGAGCACCGGGTAACTCCGATCCTATTATTATTCCTCGAAACGAGGCTTCGTGTTAATTAATTCCGCCGCTGCAACGGCGAACTGCTGACACTCGCTCGATTCTGACTCGATCGTTCGCAGGATACTGTTTTCTTCGTGCGATTTATCGCAGCTTCTTTTTCCCGTGTGCGTCGCCCAAAGTATTGATTGCTGTTGATCGCCGTTGCATTGAACGCGCGAAACTGGATCAAGTGTCCGAATGATAACGAAGATTAAATTTCTTGGATTAATAGATGCTCGGTCTCGTTCACAAGTAGACTGCGATTTTCATGCATCGAGGCTTGCGCAATATCTTCGTCGCGCAAGAAATATTATATTTCTACTGTACGGAGTTAATTAAGGAAACATAATCCCATTTCAGTCCGATGAAAAGCTAGCGATTGCTTTAGCTGCAGGTTGGGGCTATTTGTGGCTGCATCGCATGCTTCGGATAAAAACCAAGAAATATGTATATTAGTAGAAATAACTAGTGCTTTTACTTTATTTTTACTTCTAGATTGTTATGAGAAATTTTACTATACTATATTACTTTTACAAAAGTAATGTAAACCGATTCAGAATTGGTTTAAATTAACACACTCTCATTTGATCTCTAAAACTGAACCACCAATATGCACTACCTGCAACTCCTTGGCCACAACAAAGGAATTTCCCAAGTCGTTGCCTTCCTAAACACACTTCACTGTACAACCAAGTTTAACGAACAATTACAGCCGTCGCTAATAAGCAACGCAGTTGATGCGACGCTAAACCTTTAAATAAAAGAAAAATTTTATTAACCAGTTAAGTGCGGAATTTAGTTCTAAAAATCTCCCGAAGTGTACGGAATTAAAATCAAGCAATGACGAGTATGCACGTCGAACGCAGGGCAAATGGGCATAACACATAGCAGTTGTATTGCTAATATAAAGGGAACGTAGCACCGAATAATATTCTTATTACATTTTATTGAAATTTTGATCTGTTATAGTCAATGGTAATTTTTTATTTTACTTGATGAGGCGTGATTTATTTGGCGTGACGCGTATACACGTCAAATGCGCTTAACACGCCAGCAATCGACCACAAAAATTTTCACAAAATCAAAGGAATTTTATTAATTAAAGCGAAATTAGAAATTTAAAATTGATCATAGGGGATGGAAAAATTTTTAAAATGAAAATAAATTTTCAAAATTCTTTAAAAACTAGCGTCACCCATATTTGGGCGACGTGGCGCTGAACGTGTTAACTGGTTAAAGAATCTTTGTAGATTTGATTTCTATTCCTTTAATTTGTGTCTGAGAATTCTCCTACGAAAACGGTAACAGTTCTCGGTCAGTTCGCGCGAGGAAGGTTTCACTGTGCCATTGCGATCGTCTGGTCAATGAGATTCTTCCACGTCAATAAGGAAAGTGGTAAGAAATGGAAAAGAAACGGCGTCGGACAGCCTTATCGAATTCTGCTACGCAGAAGCGGAACTCCGAGACGGGAACTGACAACGTAATCTGCGCAATGAGCGCAACACGACGAACACAATAAAATGTTCGAAGGATATTAATGATATTGACAACTATTGACACAGAATCGCCTGATCGTTACATCACGCGCGGGTTACGGGGTCAGACGCAATTGTTCCCACTGACGCCACTGTCACGGAAAATTGTGATTTTCGTCGGCGGAAGATACCGCGGAGAATGGCGAGGAAATATTGGGCATCAATGAGGGGCTAGACCAGTGATCTATGCGGTTCAATTAATCTAGTCTATTGCGCTATCGCGCGCTTTGCATATTCGCATAATTACCGAGGGTGAACGAACCTGCGTTCGTGGCAGAGCGCGTGGAAAAAATGTGCGCGACCACGATGGACGCTTGAGACACCAAACATATATGCGCATTGGGATTGGACGATTTTTTTCGATAATGTCTGGGAACAATTCTGAGAACGTGTAGTCGAAAGATTTAATCTTGGAAATATTAGCGAGTTGCAGAATGCTGGGACGAAAATGAGAAATGTGGAATGAAATTGGGTTTTAAGAAAGACTTGAATGAAACTGTTAAAATTTTCGGTCAAATTAACAGCTGTTTTTGGCTTTTAATTTTTCTGTTCTAAGAACACAGTTGTAAATTCACTGAAATTTTTATTCCATATATTTATGCATAAACAGAACATTTTTACCTCAAGTATAATCCTTACATTATGGTACTTTATTTTGTCTAATTTTCCTGCCAATGTAAGTGTACAATAAAATAAATACTTTTATATTTTACATTAAAATGCCCTTTTAGAATGTTTATCAATCAAATAAAAAATAACTTAAAATTGAACTTGGAAGTTTTCTAAATAACTTGCACGATATGCTATAATAATTTATAAATAGTTTATATTTATATATTTACAGTTAAACTACAGTTAAATTCAAGATCTGGTTTGAAATAATATTTGCAAATAGCTTGAAAGATTATTGCAACAATAAACACACTGCCTAGTAGAATACTTCAATAATGGAAGGACTATGACAATACGAATGATACTGAATCGCAGAAATAACAAATAAAATGTATGAAAAACCTGTTACCAGCATTTTTCCCCTTTCATTGAATTTATTGTTCACTATGTACTTTT
>CM052148.1:12953785-12965435 GCA_028455555.1 Augochlorella aurata | reverse complement strand
AGCGTCCCGAGATTTAACGATTAAACACGGAGAGACGTGAATTTAAAATGTCAATACAGGAAGGTTACTGCTATACAGTAGTGATAGTAACGTTCATTAAATGCTCAACAAACCAAGAGTAGACAAATATTAAATAATATTGAAATAGATGTGAGCAATACGCCAGAAAATGAATAACAGGCAAAGCTAGTTAACGCGTTGATTACTTTATATTTCAGGTCGAGGGTCCATTATATTTGAAATCGGACAGCAAGAAAGGTTGGAAAAGGTATCACTTCATCCTAAGAGCCTCCGGTCTCTATTACTGGCCGAAGGAGAAGGCCCGCACCGCGCGCGATTTGGTTTGCCTGGCGACATTCGACGTTAATCAGATCTACTACGGCGTCGGCTGGAAGAAGAAGTATAAAGCGCCTACGGATTTCTGCTTCGCGGTGAAGCACCCCAGGCTGCAGCAGCCGAAATCGACCAAGTACATCAAGTTCCTGTGCGCGGAAGACAACGCGTCTTTGGAACGTTGGATGGTCGGAATCAGAGTGGCGAAATACGGCAGACAGTTGATGGAGAATTACAGGACCCTGGTCGATGAACTAGCGCAGGAAGATCTCGACATGCTCGCGCACGCCAGATCGTGTTCCGTTAGCTCGATCGCCGTGCCGCCTCAGAATCAAACGCAGTACAACACCAGCAACGACAATGCTCGCCAATTCACGGAAAACTCGAGGAACGGCACGGAGACTGTCAACGCCAGACAGTACGATGGTCAGAGGCAGAGTTACAATTCCGAGCAACGACAGAGTTACAATAACGACGGAAGGCTGAGCAGAGCCAGCAGCTCGAGTTCCAGCGGCTGTTTGTCGGACGGAGCACCGAGCAGTTGCGAGGTACTTAGCAGTCTTTTCTCGTAAGTATTCGGATCAAATGTATGTTTCACGGTTTCTTTCGTTCGACGCAACAGGTAGCTTTCGAGTGCGGCGAATTCCCGACGGGAACGATAAAAAGGAAACCCTCGATGAACCCAAAATTGCCTCTCACATCGATCACACGGCAGCTGAAAGAAGTCGGCGAAACTGTCCGGGACGAGCCAGACTGTCCGAGTCCAACGAGTTCAGGATCCGGCACGTTGACCAGAAGACACAGTCGTAGGAGGAGCGGCACCGACTCCGACGGGTCTGGAACGCTGAAGAGACATCACCGATCCAGTAACGCGACTCCAGTCAGCCCTGTGCCCCCTGGTACACCAGTCAGAGAGAGAGCCAGCCCCATGGGATACAACCGAACGGAGAGTCAGGAATCGAAGACGCCCACGAGTCCTATTCCACCCTCTATGGTATGTTAGCAACTTGAGTCGTTTCTGGAAATAAGCCGGGACCGTAATCATTTATTTATCGAATAATATTTTACAGATGGATTCGATCACTTCGCTTCCGCCACCGCCGTCGCCATCAAGGGTCACCGAAGAAACAGAGTCAGACAGCGAACCGCTTCCGCCGCCTCCACCCGAAATGTTCAGATCGAATCTCTCCCTTGACTCGTTGCCACCACCTCCAGCGCCTGGCGAACTCCCAGTGTGCAACACGCCTGAACTCTCCGGCTCGTCGTTGAGCCTCGCGTCGCTTCCGCCACCTCCGAGTCCTCTGGTAGGAGAAACGGGCACGATCCGGCGTGCAAGGCCCAAACAGTCGACGCCCACGAATTCAGTGACACCTGAGAGCACGCCAACGCACACTGCTTCGAGACCGTCGAGCAACCAGCAGATGTACACGAACGCTATACAGAACAGCGCAATGCAGAACAACGCTATGCAGAACAACGTCACGGTCCAGAACAGTCAGGGTTACAGCATGAACGCGCAGAATGCTCTGCACGCGAACAACACGGCGAACTCGGTCGCCTCGTCGCACAGCTCGTATCCGGGATCCAGTGCGAGCACCCCGACTTATGGACCAAGTTCTCCGAACTTTGCCTCACCTCCGCCGTTCGTTGCTCCGCCGGCTTACGGGTCCCAGCAGCAGCACGGCAACTCGCAGAGCCTGACGAGGCAAAACTCGAAGGCGGAGTCGATATACGGGACTCATTCCTTGCCACACTCGACGGTTCAACCGATCAGGCCGAACCCGAACATGGATACTGTGCGGCGAAGTGCCATGAAACAAAGCTCGAGTCATTACGCAGCTCCGCCTTACCTTGCGGAGTTGAAGGCGGCGTCCAGCCCCCAACCGCAGCGCAGGGTGACGATTCAGGAGCCGCCGACGTCGCCCAAGTCGAAGACGGGAACCGGCAAGAAGATTACGTTCAATCTTCCGCCTCAACAAGAACCGGGCAGTCCTGCTCTACCGCAAAGAAAACCCATGCCACCGAGGAGATCGGACAGCACGAGGCTCACGTCCCCTAAGAAGCTCGCAGCGTCGGATCAGGCTCCGCCCGGCGACTTCCTGAAGGATCTCCAGAGGGTGATGAGGAAGAAGTGGCAAGTAGCGCAGAAATGTAAACTCGACACGACGACCACCCCGCACGAGGTCCTCGGCTTCCGCGATCCACCACCTGCCGTGGCTGACTACCGGGAGACGAACGTGTCGAACTGGGTCCAGGAACACTACGGAGCTGACAACCTTTACGAGAACGTTTACACAACGGACCCCCATGCTCCCGTGGAATACGCTTCCAGTCCAGCCCGGCAGCCGACCGTCAGGTTCGCCGACGAGAATCGCAGCATCAACATCGTGAACGCCATCGCCAACAAGAGAAGACCACCTCCACCGCCGCCGAAAAGGGCGGAAACCACGCATCTGACCACTACCAGAGCGATGCACTGACAATAGCAGATAATTCAGCCCCGTCCCGAAAGGCGATGGTACTGTTGTCTGTGCAGTTGGTGGAAGGACTAAGAAAGGGCGAGAGGGAATTCGCTTTGTTCTGTGATTCAGTCACCGTTTCGAGGTCCTAGTATCGAGTCCACGCGTTGATCGCCCTTTTCTGTTACACCGTTCGAAAACGTACCGTTCTTCAGGCAAGAGAAAAGGGGATCGACGGTTATCCTTGAAGAGTACGTTCGGCTTTGTGTTCGCATATGTCGCCAGAGTTTGCATGGAATCAGCTTGGCTGGATATCCTGTATCTACCCATCAACCAGCCGCGGCCGTTGTAGGATAATCGATGTATATTTAGGAGTTCGAGGATGAAAGTCTGATCGATACTGCCAATTAAATGGTCGTCAACGCCGCGCCGGGCCTGCTCGAGCCTCGGCGCCGGTGTCCTATAGAGAATTTTTTAGCGAGAGAACTCGGTGGATCGAAAGCGAGGACCACCGGCAATCGGAATTATAGATTATCGAGTCCGATGTGAAGCATCTGTCTTAACGGCGATTTAGCAACGGCCATTCAACTAGAACGTAAGGGTAACACTGCCGCACATATTGAGGATGTGATATATAAGTCTTAAGCTCCTAATTTCGTTTCCCGGTCACCGGGAGGAGAACGTCGACCTTTGCGTGCGATCTTCGCGGAAAACCGAGTAGGAGACCATGGGACGCGGTCGGATGTGAGCCAATCGAATTGAAAACGCACGAACCGCGCTCGCCATTCTTTTCTGTGCGAATCAATCCAGAGTTAAGTAGGCTTAGCTGTATCTGCGGTGTCCGCCGACCAGTTATCGACGGACTTTTCTCGCTTGTTTTCTATTACGACGGAACAGCTGCGCACGAATCAGATGACGAAAGGTCGAAACTGTTACACCGAAGACATTGTAGCTAGGATATTTGGGTCGTTGCATATGAAATATCGTATCTCTTGCAACACGTATTTCTTAATACGTTGGAAGCAATCACGTTTGGAAAAATGGAATTATTTATTTCAATCTTGTGTTACCGTGTTCGGGACACGTTATTTTATTTTATAAAAGATTATATCTACTGTTTGAATGCTGCTTTTTTAACTTCTAGTTTAAACAGATATTATATTCTAAACTAATTTCGCCTATTCGTTATCAAATTGTTTCCAATCCCTTGTTCAATATTAATTTACGAGGAAATGAAAGTATTTTTTTTTTTTTGAGATCACGAGAGCAAGCCGGAAAACATGGTAAATACTATATAACGAAAGTTGTTATCGTCGGCTTTCGTTCGAGTTTTATTTTATTATTCTGGAAAGCGACATTTCGTATGCAGGAGCCTAATACTTTGCAACAGATAGGAGAGGCTGTGGCAAGTTGATACGTTCTCAGGATGCAGATTTTGTCACCTTTGTTCGAGTTAATTGCTTGGTACACACGAACACGAGACAAGTCATCAATTCGTTTCACAGAACATTATGTAGAAATAATTGATTGAGAAAGTGTACAATAATTCCGAATATGGAGAGTCAAAACAATCGATTAATGGACTCCGCCATATACTAAAAATTCGAAAGAATCATCTCGTATTTTGCCGTTTGTATTCGAAAGATTGTAACGCGGTGCAAAAATCCATTTAGACCTCGAAGAGTAACTTTTCACGCCGTGCTACCGAGAGGACGTTGAAAATCAATTGTCACGCGTTCAGGCGTCCTGCCGTCTATCAATTATCCAGTCTCTCCCGCGCATGAACGAAGAAAAACGCTGTTCACAAGATACACAATGATACGCAACGCGTTTTTTTTAAACCCTCGTAAATAGGTGTGCATGTATATAAGTGGAACACGTATGAACGGTAATATCACTATATCGACTTTGATGCTGTATGTTTAGATGATAACGTACGAACCGAGCAATCCTCTGCGACGTGGACACTTGACGCAAACTCGAACCCATTCGATGGACGTCGATCGAACGGCCACGCGCGGCTCTGCTCTCATTCGTCATCGAAACCTTCGAGTTACTTTCCACCCGGCATACTTTCGCATAAATTTCAGACAGCTTCGGAACCTCGAACGCGCAACCTGTCGAGCAATACGATTACTTTTCTCTTAGATCGATCGGGGAACACTCGCGCGAATCGTCCATGGTCTTTACAATCGACTTGTATCGACATACTCTCCGACACTGACGTTCATCTGATCCACTGCTTCCGCTGAACTACTATCATGTTTGACTGTAAATATATACACCGTACGAATTTGTAACGACTTTTTTACCGAGCGGACAAACGACAAACGTGGAGAACTTTTTCGGGGATACAGTTGTTAGCACGGTGACCAGATGCATCTCGTTGTCAGTTGTAAGTCCATGGGGCACCCCTAACGGTTCCGCGCACGCGGTCGAACGATGCTTCGGCGGCCGCCGACACGTTTTTTATACTCCGAACAAGCAGCGGCATTTGGCGCCGCGATTTTTCACTTTACATACCGCGTGATCGCCAACGGAATTTTCGTCAACGACTGAGAACACCTATCGTTGCCTCTGTAGAGCAACCGATTTAACTCTTTATACTCATGAATTTGTACCGCGAGTTTCGTACGTCCCCGAGACCTTTGTATCTTTCTTCGAGGACAATGGACGGCCGTTGCGGCCCGGTCCGAGGAGCGTCTCGCCGAGTCCCGTGCATTTTACACTGTTAAGAACACCGAAGGACCGCGATACGATATTTTCTACTAACCGAGTTTTGATAGAAGGACCCGTTTCCGGGCGTACACGATCCTGTGGTGGACGTTTTTCTAATCGATCGCACGCGGACCCGCGAGACCTCCCCATACAAATAACGAAGTAATCACTGGACGTGAACACACACTGGGGAAGAGACACACACACATGCATACACATGTCTACACACGTGATGTCGATTTATATGTAACTGTAATTTTGTCTACCGTGCGTGCGGTCCAATCAAACGGAACCAATAATAGTAATGGTAACGATATATTGCTAACGATATACGTTTTTTGGGACTAATGTATCGAACTTACGGAATCTTGACTGTCGTTTGACTATACGATAAGCGAGACGAACCGTGCGAACCCCGCCTGGGTGGCTTTTCCTCCGGGTCGGTCGGGTTCTACGTCGAAACACCGCCACCGATCAGAGCCTTTTAAACATGGATGCTCGAGAACGAACCGATCGTATGTTCCGCAGAAGAAAGTTCGGATTTTAAACGGATCTCTTGATCAGAATCGAGAAGAGTCGTAGGTTGTAGTTCTAATGTGTAATGTTAACCGAGGAGAGAAGGAAGGAGTCTCTCGGTACATTCTTTCGGTATGTTGCTTGTGGATGAATATTGTAACGAGATATGAACCGATGTACAGAGTGTTCGCAAACGATGCAACAGCAGCTTGGGATCTGATAGAAACTGCTGGTTTCGGTAAAATGCGCGCAACGGCGACGACGACGCGTTGGCTTATTGAAGATCGCGGGAAGCGCTGATTGCAGTTTTGTCGGTTGATGGCAGCATTATTCAGAGTTGTATATAAATATTATATTATTTTTTATTTAAAAACGCACTCTTGTAACTAACAAGGATATTAAAGTAATTAATCATGAAAAGTACGTTTTGGTGGAACCATGATGCAGGAACGTTTGGTTGGCGCGGAAGACCATTCAGAGTTTAAACGAAAAGACGGTATATTTTAATATATGAAAAACGTTATACATACGTGTATTATGCAGCTCGCATATGGGCAGACTAATTTGTTTATTTGATACTCGCGAGGTATCTAGAGGATACGGATTTCGCGTCTGGATGCATCCTCGTGTCCTATTACCAGTCATCGTTGAAGATCATTGTAACATTGTTTCCACGCTTTTATTTAGACATCTGGTACACTTTCGATGATTCGTTCCATTTTTCGTTTTAGGACTTGCAAGTCTAGGAGGTAATTTTAGAAAGTAGCTCGCCGTTTTCTAGACAGTAACTTCGTAAACGGAGCAGCAAAGTCGCTGGCTAAAAGCAGGCTAAAATAAATGAAAACTGACAACGTAGGTTAAACAGACTTTCGAAGTCCCACGATTGGACAACTTCCAAGAAAAATCCTTATATAGATCGTGACCCAATGCTTTCTTTATCTGGAATAGTTCAATATCGAGGACAGTATCTGCTACCTACAGTCGGTTCACCGATCTCTCAAGAAGGGAACTTTTGCCAAGAAAGCGAAGAAGAATGCTAACACTCGTCAATATTTTTCAATCTTAATGATCCGAAAGATTCGGAGCGCAAAGAGTGTTTGGAAAAGAACCCGTCGCGGACAGATTTCGAGAAACGCGTTCGGCGTATTCATTTTTACCGATATGAAAGACGTTTCGTATTAGGTCCCGAAAGTTGAGGTTCCATTACTTGCGGAGACTGCATATTTCGAGTCGAGTCGACAGAGCGAAATCACGAGCCCTGAACACTCTGTAACCCAGAGAGACGGTCGGCATTCGAAGCGTTTTGTATTATTTGTAAGATTTGATTTAATTTATTCTGACCTCTGTGTATAATTATTATTCTAAAGCGTTAGAGTACAAATGTTAAATTAAGAAGGAGCGTGTGGAAGCGAAACGGAAGTTCTACGCCCGGATTTATCATTTGTAATGATCTGTTGCTGTTACGAATCCTTCCGGAAGCGGCCGAAGTTACAATAAATAAAAGCTGTAGCTAAATGCTTGGGTTACAGAGAGTTGACACCTCGATGCTTTTATTCAAACTCCAAGTCTCCGTTGAAGATCTGCTTTCGTTGCCTCAGGTTCACTTCGCGGACATACTTGTCCCACGGAACACCTTCGCTGACGTATTAAAGCGTACATTTTAAGCTTCCGTCTTCTTAGAGCAAACAGAGGTCTCCATTCGGAGCGATTGAGAATACGCGAACGCAACTACCATAGCAAATTCGGTAATGAAAACAACAAATATTGATTATTTGCTAATATAATGTGCTGTTACAGTTGTTTGCATTTTGATCATTTTTATATTTACCGAGAATGTAAAAGAATATAGGGTATGAAATATAAAGAATGTTAACACAACACCTTTTATCATTTTTTGTAGCATAACTATGTCTACGATCACGCTCGCCGTGAATACTCTGTACACGGAAACACATGAAAGAGAGAGAGAGAGAATCATAGTCCAAGAGGCGAGATCAGTTTGCGAGCAATTACGAGAACGTTTTGATATTAAATAGAAAATTGGTGTCTGCAGACTACCTTGCACGGAATCCGTTCAACCCTCGCGTCGACTAATCGAAGCTCGCAAAAGCGTGTAATGTAGATCGTCGGAAGTATCAGTCGTCCAGAGTCGAAAATGCGCTCGAAAAACCAGTTGAATTCCAGTTGAATTCCAGTTGAATTCCAATTGAATTCTGCAGATACCGATCGCGTTGCTTCTTCGACCAGTGTCTTTTCAGCCGAGCATCCATAACACAGACTCTCGACGCGGTGCCGGTTTCGCGAAATCTTTTACGAGCGGCCGAAGCGCCGGTGCGAAGCGAACAACTCTCTTTTGTATCCATATCGGTTAAGGAACCTTATCGAGCTAAGCAGCGTGGGGAGGCATGTCGGAAATCAGCAGGTAGCTTAGTGGTAGATCGCGTGCTTGATCGTTTTCGTAGTGCTGAACGCCGATTTGAGTGCTGTACACGGAGCGCCGGCAGAGGAGCCACACCGAAATCGTGGAAACGTATGCGACCGTGAAACGATCGACGGCTCGCTTACGAGTAGCGGATCGTAGAATAATCGAATGCGAGAGATCGGGGGCAGAACGATGACAGAGAGATTCATCGGCGGACCTTTGCGAAATCGTGCCGCGGGTGAGTTCTCGACCGGAGTAACGGATTATGGTTTCGCGACAAGGGTTGAGTGCAATCGGAGCGAGAGGACGCGGTAGACGGAGCGCGATCCTTCCGCGGAGTACGCGACAATTCTGTTAGTTCGTTTTCTGTCGTAACCACCATTCGATCTTCTTTGTTTTTCTCCCATCGAGTAACACTCTATGTTGTACGTACGTTTTTTGTAAATATTGTAACGAATGGTAGCGCAACGATGGAAATTGTCATCGGGGGGGAACGAGGGGGGGCACTCGCGGATGTTTAATAATAGGAACTGCGTTATATTTATGACGATGGATAAAATGACACTTCTGTTTCTTTCTGTCGTGCACAGTCGAGGCGTACGCGATGCGATATTAATGTTTATGCGAGCGCAAACGTGATCGAGATGAGAGAGCGAAGGAAATCGTCCAGTCTTACGAACCGGGCTCCAACTGCGTTTCGTTTGATTTCTTCGGTTTAGCAGACGAATTAACGAACAACCTCGGGTACTGTGTTTGCATCTTATCGAGTACTTTCTAGTTTCTTTTTTAAAATATAGTTTAGAGTTAGACACGTTCAGCGATTACTCCTTTTGTTTGACTACCGTGACGTTCAAGGAAATTGCGACAATACCGATTCTAATTTTCTCGACAAACCTGTCTCGACACCGATTGTTTAGGATTGCCACCAAGTGGAAAACAAAAAAGCGCAGCAGTTGAAATATTATAGGTATTATATTCATGTTTTTATGTAAATAAATTTTTGGTATATTTCAATGATCGTTGATTATTTATTGATAATTTTCTATTACCTTCGCCACAGGTCCCGACATTTTGAAATTTCTTCGACATTTTCTCTTTTAAAATTTCTGAAAGTGTAGGACCTCCTGCCTGGAAAATGATCGAGTAAGTTATAATAAAAATAGCAAGGTGTCCAAACGAAAATACCATCGATTTGATTAATTTCTATGCATTTCTTAGAATATTTAACACTGGAACTACCATACGAGTCAAAGTGACTGGTTTCTGACCTTTTTGTTTTATAGTTCCTAATAATATAAAAACATTTCTTGGGAGAATTGTTAGGTATTCTTTTTTATTGGTGCATATATTATAACATAAATCGTACAGAGTTAATATAAATCCAGTCTTGGCATTGTTATTAAATAATATACGCCAGCCATGTTCAGGGCTCGGTAGTTCTAGTGTTAAATAAATAATAAATAGCTTGATTAGATATAGTACTAAATAGTTTAATTTTTAAATTGGTGTCACAGCTGTAACAGGAAATATTCGAAGCAGTATTCACGTTTTCGAAACTCCTCTCTTCGACGTTTCGCGCGCAGTAAACGTACAGCCACTTGGCGAAGCTTCTTCGGAAATACGTGTATCGCGACAGCAGCAGGAAAAAATGTACGGTTTTATGAGAAACCTTTGGGACCGAGAACGATTTGAAATTTTACGTCCCGCGCGCAGTATTTTTATTCGCGGCGGGATTTCCAGCGATCCGATACGCATTTTTCAAGGATATTTTGAATTGCGAGATTGGTTTTCCAGCGACTGCGCGTGATAAAACAGTATTCGTTGCTGTTCATAAAATGCTCCAATAAAAAGCCCCGTTTTTAATATTCCCGAGCCGCGGGAGGGCCGCGTCATGCGAGTGCGCATAAACTCTTCGGCTATTGAATTTTTTTTGCATAAAGTCGAGCCTCGTATAATGTAATATCATCCCCAGCTACTGATAAAAAGAATTAAATAGCCGTTTTCGGCGTTTCATCGCTCGAACAGTGCGTTTTCAATCCGCCTGTCCAATCGTCGTTTTTGTAAAAATAACACAGGGTACCAGAAGAGGTAAAGTTTACGACATCGTACACGTTAATGATATGCACAAGATCATGCGTAATCTTATCTGGTTTTATGCCAGTAGTTAGACCTGCAAAAAATTAAGATCTTCGCGGGAAGAGCTGCACATTTCCGTTTGTTCCGCTGTATTTGATTTTGTTTCAATATATTTATGTTATATATCATAAATAGAGTTATATTTTTAACATAAAACTTAAATAAAATCTCCTCTAATAATTAATACCATGTAGAAAAATTGATAAGACACAAGTTATAGGACAAAAATGATTCGATTTTTGGAAGATGCGTCGTCTCGGTTTCAATCTGGATACAAGAAGAGAGTCGGTTACGAAAGAAATTTTAAGATCGCCGGATGGAAAATGGGTTGAAATCATTATAAAGTAAATGGAAAGCATTCGCGAAACTCTGATGCGATCGAAGTTCCATCGATGAAAGTTTCATTTTATTACTGGCTCAATTCCGCCGTTAATTCCACACCGCTAGCTTCGCTGTTCTCGTATAAGATCTCATCGCGTCTGAACTGTACACGTTCCTATGATTGCTAGTTTCTTTTGGGAACCCAGTTGTTCGTCTGCGCATCGCTGGAGGGGTCTTACGGGGTTTCGTTTGCAGACGTAATCTTGCTCGTGGCACCAAAGTGCGTCTGACAAAGATATAGACCATTTCTGCTGTATCACAGCTGAGACTTCTCGTTTAGCACACAGGTGCGCATCGCGATTTACTATATCTCGAAACGAACGTCTCAATTAGTTTAATAACAAACTGGACCAAGCGTATCGTTAGTCGCAAGATTTAATTTTAAGTTGGATGACGAGAGTTGATCTTTCTCCTGACTTTTCTAGTCAAGGTTATATTTCAAGATTCAAAATTGTTCATTTCGCAGCAGGCACTAGAGTCTTCGTTTAAAACCATAATAATTACTGCAATATTATACAAATCACATAGTTTTACAGATGATACGTGAACGTTTTACACACTATAGAAGACTATTATACGTTCATTTAATAATTTGATACATCCTACTACAATTTTCAACGTATGCAGAGAAATATTATATTATATTACCGACAAGAGGGCGGGTCTAATACAAAGGGGGTGGGGC
>CM052148.1:12871570-12953685 GCA_028455555.1 Augochlorella aurata | reverse complement strand
AAAACTATACCAAAAAAGTCGTGACATATTGTAAAGACTGTGCCGGTTCACCCTTCCTTTGTTTAGAATGTTTTAATACGACACATCGTAACGTGCGCGCATAATAAAACTATATTAAATGTATAATATATTCAGACCACTACATCAACGATGATAATAATAAGAAATTATAAGTGTTGTCTTTTGTCTACCTTTCTTATTTTTTTTTCAATCCGGGCGCGCCGGTCACCGGTGGCCCCCCATGGCGTCACAGCCAAGTTAAGTGCCGGTCACCGGTGACCCCCATGGCACTCAACCTGTTAATTGCATGTATTGGTTGACATTTTTAAAGCAAGGGACTGACTGACATTTACAGTCGAACCGATCGCAGCGCCACACATACCATAAATGGTACACGGTGCGACTTCTACTCTAAACAAACTAATTATATCAATTATATAAATATATCAATTTTTAGCCAAAACAACGAACGGCCTGGAGATCGCGTCGGGCAAAAACGGCTTGGCACGAAGCGTAGAATCGAAGTTCTTTGGAACAGAAATATGTTTCAGATTCGAGAGAGCACAATTAGAGAACAAACGCAGAACGATTCCTTTCTCGGTTATCTTATTGACTTCACCGACTGGTTCGCTCGTATGATGACCAGTCAATTAAACTTGATCAGCGGAAATTCCGAGGACGAACAATCAGCATAGCTCCCGATATCCCTGCAGGACCAATCGCGTGCTACACGCTCGTGGGACCGGCATCGGTTTTACGATCGCTGGATGCGAGACGTTTCATCGGAATTAAGATTCACAGGCAGAAACTCGTCGCTAGGGGGATGGTCGCGCCTATTTCTCCCCTTTTCTGCTTATTTTATGCGTTTATACGTTCGATATTTTATGGCCGACGGCAAGATAATCGCGAATGACGCGTTCCTGCTATCCGCGCATGAATTTCTGATCCCGCTGGAAGTGGTTTCTCGCTTTTCGATCTTTTGCATACTAATGAAACGCGACATTGTATTCCGGATGCCTTCGTTTTCGTTTTCTTTATCGTCCATGCGGCTAACGCGGCGTCGGCTTCGCGAGCCTTGACGACCGTTCGGTGTATCACCGTTAATATCCACGTTTCATTACATTTTAATTACTTACCTCGGTCGTCTCGAAATATTGGAAACGATTTTTTTCTGGGAACGGGATAATAAATTCACTTTATTTCAAACTGTTCATTCCTATCGCGAATCCTCTTTCTTGCCGTTGCCAAGAACATTTCTGTTTTTTGTTTGTTTAGAAACACTAGATGTTCCACTCGTTTGGACTTCGAATCGATTTCACGATTTTTGTATCTCAACTATTTCACCATATATTGAATTTTACAATCATGTCAATTGCACTAATATTCTTTAGCAAAAAAAGCTAATCATTCTAATAATAAAATTGAAAATCGGTTAGATAGTGGCGGACATATACTTACGGACAGTTAGTAAAATTAGATTTTATTGATTGCGCATTTATACATGAAGCAAGTATACAAAAATCAATTATACTTTTTATAAGTTTACATTATACATAAGAAAGTAACAAAATGCTTTTTTTTAATTTACTATAATAAAAATGTTTCTTGAATTTTTATTCTTGCATCTTTAAACAGCCCTAAAACTGCTTCAAAACTGTCCTGAAACTGTCCAAAATCGTCCAAAATCTACCCTAAATCTGATCTAAATTTGTCCTAAATTTCACCTAAATCTGTTCTAAATCAGTCCTAAATCTGCACTAAACTGTCCTAAAGAAGTCCTAAATCTAAAATAGTCCTAAATATGCACTAAATTTGTCTTAAATTGTTCTAAATCTTATCTAAATCTGTCCTAAAGCAGTCCTAAATCTGCACTAAATCTGCATTAAATCTAACTCCAAACTGTCCTAAATTAGCTGTAAATCTGTCTTAAAACTGCCCTAAAACTGCTCTAAACCTGCCCCAAATCTACCTTAAATCTGTCCTAAAGCTGTCCTAAAATTGTCCTAAAACCGCCTTAAGACTGTCCTAAATGATCCTTAAATCTATCCTGAAAAGGTTCTAAATCCGCCCTAAAGTTGACCGAGTAACTTAATCTTTTCGAATTACCATTATAATAAATAAATATAATGTCATAAACATTTATTTTAATATTTATCATTTTATTAAATTTAAATTCAATTTTTTCTTTTCTGCAACTGAATATTTATTCATAGAAGAAAGATTTAAATCTTTTCTTCTTTTCTGGTGCTGCACAGATCCGCAAAACTCTTCGGAAAATTGCGCACAATATATGTAATTATGAATTAATGAAGCCATGTGTTTGGTAATAACAGTAATAGTTACACGTAGCCGGTAATGTTCCCTCGTACCTCTGCGATGGAAACGTCGAACGAAATCAAATGAAAGAGTGGTTCGTTCGGTATTCGGGCGAGAGTTAAGTTTCGTGCTTGTTATTATGTGATTTGCGGTTGGATTAGCATGGAACGTCCTCAAGGAATAGCCTTACATACACGTTGGTGGTCTCAGTTTGCATTTCTGGTTGAATCACGATTCACTCGGTGGGACGCTACTCGTTTGCGGTGCCTTTCTTTTCGGCTTTTGCGGTCACGTAAATTCGGATTTCGTAAAGCAACGAAAGGAAGGAATCCATCCTCTCGCATAAAAGGGGATCCCGACGCTTTAATTACATTTTGCAAGAGGCACAAACCCGCCGGCACCGATGTTTCCGCGCGTATTCGATGGTTTAATGATCTTCGAATCGCGTGAATGAACTCCGCGAGTAAATTAATCCGCTTCTCTTGAATCACAGTTATTCCACGAATAACCATGGAAGAATTGCATCACAATCATTTTTATAGTGAAACGTTGTTTATCGTACTCTTTACATACCGCATGGTTCAACCCTCGTCTCGCCCTCATTTTTCCGACCCAATGCGTCAAATTGACATTATCGTAAAAGATCGACGTGATAGCAGCCAATAAATTTTTTACTAAATATTCTATTGAAAATAAAGGAAAACGTATTTACGCAACAATATACCTATCGCAGCGCGCACCATGTATATTGCATTAAGACATACAGCCAAGTGACTACTATATTATAATTATTCCGTTCTTTACTGTGACTTGTGTAATAAAATAAATCACTATTAGTAAAGGACTTATAGATAGATATGTTTACGTTTAGATATTTATAACGTAATTAAACAATAAGTATAATTTTACTACAAAAAGATTTACAATTTTTTATCAATCCTATCCTAAGTACAGCAAATTCTTCCTAACTGTCCTACATAACTTGTAAACAAAAATGGACAATTTTGGAAGAGGAAATAAGATTATTTGAGCTATGCGCCCCGTTTTTATAGTTATTGACAATTGGCGACTGTAAAAAGGAGTCGCGAGACTAATCGTATCCCCTCTTCTCAAATTATCCACAAGCTGTTGTTTACAAGCTGAAGGATAATTGTTGAGAATTTATTGCATATTCATCAGAGAACTGTCTCGTTTGCGCCGCGTCGTGAAACAGGTGGAATCAAAATAATTTCAAAGGGTGTCTATCGGTAATTGATAGATAATTGAAAGCTAATGTCCATTTTCGGCAGGTTTCCACGACGCTGCGGCTTTTTGCTTTCTTGTTCGGCGGCTTAGAATTATGCTAATTTAATTTATGCTCTGTGCCACGCATCCCGCGCGCAGGCACGCCGGTTCCACAGTATTTAAGTAATAATCTCCATCTGTCTGGTTTCGGCGGGATCCGATGATTCCCGATTTGCCAGCTCGCAGTCTTCGCCGGCGGCGCTGCGGCTTCCCCCGTTTCTTTCAGCGCTTTCTCTCCGACTCCCCGATCGCCTGCCACTGGAAACATCGTATTAATTGGCCGATCGAGCATCTCTAATTTATGAGTGTTCGTCGCACGTGCGCCCACCCAGGCTTAAGAATATTTTTCAAGTAGGACACCGACGAGGGAATACGATCTTTGTTCCCCCGGTAGATCGTCGATAAAATCGTCGCGCGGCGTTCTCAGTTTAAAAAAAGCTACCTCCGGCCTAATTTCTTAAGCCCTATGTTAATGAGATTTCCACATCGATCTCTTTACGGCGCGATCCCTTTGTGCGCTTCGTCCTCAGGCGAAACCAGGAGTTTCGTGCCCCGGACGTAATCTCGTTCTCCTGACAGAATATCATCGAACGTAGGACAGAATATGTCCAACGCTTTCCTCAATCTGCATACTTATTTCCAACATGTCTTTAACCTCAAATACAACATTTCGAAAATTATCCAGTAAATATCAATGTTATTCGATACTTTTAAGGGAGTATTCTAGGTTAGATGGCGTTTTCTTTGTTCTTTTTCAAGAAACTATGCAACTTCTTGCATCGGCGTTTTTCATATATATTTGTTATTTATTTCTTGTTATACGTTATTGACTTAATATATAAATTTATACATTATATTTTATATTACTTTATGTTCTATTATGTTACATGAGGTTACATTACATTATGTTACATTATGTTATATTACTTTACATTATGTTACATTACGTTACATTACATTACGTTACATTAAGTTACATTAAGTTACATTAAGTTGGATTACTTTACATTACGTTACATTACTTTATGTTACATTATGTTATATTACGTTACATTACATTACATGCATGGGGAAAGAATTGATAGTTAAAGGAATGGAAACATTTTGAAGTTGAAGTATTTTTCTGTTATTTTCTAATTTTAGCAGGCTAGAAAAAGAAAAAGTAATGATTTCAAATACTCAAATAACTATGTATAATTTCATCAATTTCTCCAATCCAACAATATCTTTTCGTAGAAATATTTTCGAAAGCACGTACTTTCAGAAAATTAAATAAAAAAAGGTCGATTATTACATAAAATCGATCTACTAAATATGAATGTTATTTATTCCTTCTACATTGAAATAAAAGTTAATCTTATCGTCATTAAAATCTAGGAATGAAAGTAAATGAATAGATTTAGATTCACTGCTTTCTCGAAACCTCATAAGTCTAAACAAACTTTTTTACACGATGTATGAGCACAAAGTCAATTAAAAGTTTACCGTTCAATAGTTTTCGATACTCAGTATTTATCTCTAGTTTTATCGTGGACGATGTCTTGAAGTCGATTAATATCCCCTGCAGATCTCATGCAAAAGAAAAATTGTCTGCATCAATATCAAAACATAGGAACCAAGTAAAATTTGTTTTTTCTTGTAAATAATTTCAATAATTTTTCATAATAATTTCAATAATTTCGGAACGAATGCTCAGTGTCTTCGAATCAGGTCACTGCTCCATATGTCACCTATCCATCCAAATTCGGCCATCTGCTTACAAAAACAAATTAACAATTGATATCCGCTGCTAACAAAACCACTCGAGCGACGCAGTTCCGATAATACATCTCATTGAAAAAATACTTATCAACGTCTGCCGGCCGTGAAAGGGAAGAGTAGATCAATATCAAAGTATCACCCTCGCGTTCGCCGCCCCTTGCTGCAAAATATTTTGATCCAGTCTAATCTCCAGCTCATTCGCGGCAATAAAGAAATCTCGTGAAATGAGCGAACGACGAGAACCCGGCATTTTAATCGATTTTCCCGCAGGGGTGAGGGATTCAACCCGAAAGGAGGAGTTCGCAGGGAACCACGGAAGTAGACTCCATTCGGGCGGAACGCTTCTTAAAGAGGATGTATGGGATTAAGATAATAGTCCCGGGAGGGAAGGAACTCGGAAGGTGAAGCAACCGAAAGCAAAAACGAGCGATATGATGTGGGTCAAAGTCTTTGGGACTGGGTCGCAGCGTTCGGCTCCTTCCTAAGGAGCAGCCCGTCCCTTGCGAGCCTCTTCAGGGTCGATGGTAAGACGAGAGGTGAAGTCAGGGTTGCTTTCAATTGCCACAGCGTCGACCTTTCTATAGTCCGATTTTCTCGATAAAAGGATGTCGCCTTCAAATACGATGGAAGCTGCTTTACCTAATTTTATCGCGCGAATCGTTTCTTCACCTAATCAAATTTTACATCACGGATTGTCATAAGTAAACTGCAGATTTTATGGATTTATAAATGTAAATAGAAATAGAGAACGGTGAAACAATTTAGAGAAGCTTTTTATTTTTCTTTATAACCATTTTAATTAATTTCTGCAGCTTTTGCATATTTCCATTGATGATTTAGCATATTTGATTAGTATATTCTATTTTATTTATATTTTAATTTTTATTTCTTTGATATTTTATTAGTATGTATTTTATTAGCATATTAATATATTTGATTAGTATATATATATTAGTATATATTAGTATATTAGTATATATTAGTATATATTAGTATATATTAGTACATTAGTACATTAGTATATTAGTATATTAGTGTATATATTTTAGTATATTTGATTTAGTATACTTCCACTGATGCAGATAAATTTCAATTTCGTTCATAATCATTAAAATGGTTGTAACATAAATGTCTCTGCAGCTTTTGTTATATCTTCATTGATGCAAACAAATTTTATTCCCCATAAAAATCAGCAGTCTAGTAAGTAGACAGTGTATCTTCATGCAAGAAAACCTTTACATTAACCCCTTGCCGTACTTTAACGAGTTAGACTCGTGCTGGAGATCTCTAATAATAATCTCTCAGACACGAATATTGTTCCATTGCCTTAAGTCGGAATAAAATTCTATTCCCTTGTCACCATATTTAAACATTAATGTAAATACGCAATAAATATAAAGTTTCATTTCCTTCCAAAAAACGATTGCAATTGAAAAAACTCTAATCACTATAATTGTAACGAAAATAGTAGAAGAGGTTAACAAATATAAACCAGTTAGCTGCTGCAATCATACTTTATTTAAGCATAAGACTCTCATGAAGTATACAATTTAATAAAGAATACCAAAGTATATATTCTTCTCAATTATAATACATAAACGAATAAACTGTGAAATATATTTGTTCATCTTGGTGGCCAATGATATATATAATATCTCTCCAATTGCTCAATTTCATCTGGAGTTGTCTCTAATACAGCTTGTCGGCCGGGAGCACCCCCCCGCAGCTAGCCTAAATTATGGGACGTGCCGGAATCATAAAAATCACTTGAACCGGGCCACTGTGTCCTCCAGGAAGGAAATGAAATCCCGTAGCTCTGCGACAGATTCATTACAGGCTGATATCGCGGAAGAAGGAAAGGGAGAACGATGGGGCGGCGTTGGGAGATGACCGATGGCCCGTGGGGTAGGTCCTCGTCTCTTCTTCATTTTTCACCCTCGCATGCTATTAACCATCCCTCCCACGCGTCCCGCCAGCATACCCTTAATAAGATAACGCCATAAGAACGATAAAGTTACCCACTCTCCCCGAGTGTTATTTTATCTCGATGTTTGGATCTCAATCTTTTCGCAGTTTCTTCCGGCTCCAAGAAAATACGATTACCCCCGGCTATAATAGAAGCAGGCTAATATTGTTATTTGTACGTCTTGTCCGATAACGTCGCGAAGATTCGCGACCAAAGCAAATTACCAACGCAAATCCTTCTTCCGACGACAGCGGCTCGCTTAGTGTTGGAGATCATTTTAAAAATGAGTAGCCATGATGCCCAACCATTTATTATCACTGGACTGCGGATCGTTGTGCAAATATAAATTTTACTAAAACTAAGACAAGGGTGTATTTTTTGTTTGTTGAAATACTTCTGGTGCTAGAAACGTTATAAAAATAATATTATAGAAATTCCTGTATTTTATAAATGATTTACGTTCTATGCGTTACTCGTTCAGACTGATCAACAATTTTTCAGAACTTTGCAATCGTTCTGTTGCTTTTTAATCTCTATAATTCTCTCAATATGAAACTTCGTTATTTGTTGCTGGATATTGTGAAATATCGGATTATTTTTGCTCCCGTTGTAAGATGAAATTATAAATGATCCATAGCTTCTGAAAATTGTGTGGAAAAGACATCTTAAAGACATCTTAACAATGTCACAAATTGGTCGTCCTTCTAAACTCTGAAACAAGATGTCTTAAAGACATCCATTTTAGGGCGTAAGACGTTCAGACCTAAAACGGACGTAAAATGGACGTCCTTAAGACGTCCAGTGCTAATTGGGTGAGTACATTGATACTTTCCATGCACTGTGTTGACAATTAACAATACTGTAAATAAATTGGTATGTAATACTGGAATATGTAGTAGGTATTAGTATACACTTGTTGATATTTCATCAACGAAGGATTTGGGGACAACTAGTCAATTTTGATAACGATAATTCTGTAATCTGTCAGCGTGGTCTCGTTGACAACCGCTGTGCAATCGAGGGGCATGAATATGGAAGGGATTTAGGAAAGTTTGAGGAACAAGGGAGATTTTGAGTAGTCCCGGAATAGCGCATATTTCGAGAGATGTGTGATGTCTATCCACGGTACTCCGAGCTCATGAAATTTAACTCCGTTGTATCGACCTTCGAAGGATAAATATCATAGAACGTAAATCTCATTTGCTTTAATACGGTTAGACAATTGCGGCAATTCTCGAATATCCATTATTCCCAAATAACATTTCGAAATGGTTTCGGAACGCGCGGAGCGAAAACTATTGAAAGCGGAACAGCGAAAACTTCCACGATTTATTATTGGACAGCGCATTTCAAAGTTTCCGTCGCAAGTTTCCCAAATATTGAAATCAATTTTCTGTCATTCGATATTACTTTCTTATTTCGGATCGTTGTAAAAGAATTTTATAAAAATGTTCTGGAGCTGATATTAAGCAGAACTTTTAAAAATTTAAAGACTGTGAAATCACTATACATTGACAACAATTGTATTATGCAATATTTTTTTTAATATATCGTTAAGTAAACATAGGAGGATTAAAGAGAAGTATGGTATATACTATAGATTATATTAACTGTATCACTCCCAGGGGCTATTGAAAAAAACGCTGACGAAGATTCCCAAACAGCGCAACCGCGCTTTCTCTAAATGAGTACGAAAAGACCCAAGGAGCGCGGTAGCGCTTCTTGTATTTGTTAAGTAACACGATTCTCGTTTTTTCTCATTGCTCTGACACATTTATTGCAGTTTGCAAAGCGATCGGACGTATTCTTGCGTATATGTTCCTCATTATTAAGAATTGTGTGTTTCAAAATGATTTACTGTCCAACTTTTTTAAATTTGGTGTATCCCCAAAAAGGTAGAATGAATAAAAAGGGAAATCTACTAAAAGGACCTCTGTGATGTACTTGCATCAGTAAATCTGAGCGCGCGACTTCAACAATCGGTAACGCACCGTCAGGTTAAGCCAAGAGCAGTAAGGCCACGCCCCCGGCCAATAGGCTCCGCCCCTTACCAATAGACCACGCCCCGTGTCAATAGTCCACGCCCCCTTAGAATTAGGCCCCACCCCTGGTCAATAGGCCACGCCTCCTCGGGTTTTGCCACATCCTCTGGCCAATAGGCCACGTCCCCTTGGAATTTAGGACACTTTTAAGGTAGTTTTGCGTTAGTTTTAGGATAGTTTTAGGGCACTTTTAGGGCAGTTTTTGGTTAGTTTTAGGGTTGTTTTAGGGTAGTTTCAGGGCACTCTTGGGGCACTTTTAGGGTAGTTTTAGGTTAGCTATAGGCAGTTTTAGGGTAGTTTTGGAGCACTTTTAGGGTAGTTTTAGGGCACTTTTAGGGTAGTCCTGGGTTGGTTTTAGAGTTGTTTTAGGCTAGTTTAAGGGCACTTCTAGGACAGTTTGAGGTGAGTTTTAGGTTAGTCTTAGTTCAGTTTTAGTGCAGTTTTAGGTTAGTTTTAGTTCAAACTACCCTAAAAAAGTACGTTTTCGAAAACGTACTTTCGGGAAAAGTACGTTTAAAGTTTTGTACAATGATGCTGATCGTTCACATTATGAATAATTAACCAGCTGTAACCTTCTTAACTAACGAATTCAAAAACAAGATATTACACACGTATTTTTGACCAACAATTTTCGAGAAAATATAAAAAGGATTTTTAAACATTTGCGCCAGAATTGCCCCGTGGATATAAAATTTCGTAAAATGGTGCGGACAATTGCAAGAACGTCGCAAGATAAAGATCCGGCGAGCAGCTCCCACTGTATCCGTAGGGTTAAAATTGTTTTTCATATTTAATCAACTAAAATCCCTTTTAATTCATCGCCTACTATATTATGTCCAGGTCAGCTCCATTCAAAAGGCGCTGGCCCCGATCACGACCGCCCTCCGCAAGATCAGAGCAGATAGGAGCGGCACGAATTTACATACTGACGAAAGTTGCCCGGCCAGTTTCCAATTATCAGCGTGGAAAATGGAAATGGCGTAGCCGGTCGCGTTCCCGTAGCCACCGAATTTCACTTTCCACCCTCTGCCGGCTGAACCACTGCGACCGCCGCGCGTTGTTCTGTCCTATCTTCCAGCGCTATAAATTAATACTAATCTCGGCGTCCGTTGTGCAGGCCTGCTCGGTTACATGGCGGGACGCGAGGGTGGCCGACGGGGGCGTTTGGATTTATTGGGATTCGAGTAACTCGGTGCGACGTTATCGTACGATGCTCCACGAGCGCCGTACTTGCTACTGACCTCTTCAAGTTCCACCGAAATACACTCCCCCAACTTCTCGATGCACCCTCGCGAACGTTCGAATTATTGCGAAAACCATACCAGCCACGGCATTCGCTCGAATAACATTAAGGCTGCTGGTCAGACCAAGATCAATATGTACTCATGAATGCCAATCAATTCGGTATATAACATTCATTTCACCGGGTTCGATTAGCACTCGCAAGAACGAGTTGCTCGGTCCGCGTGCCTGCCAAGAATTCCATCTGGTAATAAATTCGCTTGCATTCTGATGCGTCTACCGAATGTCCCGAGTAATTGCAAACGTTTTACAGACTTTTGAAATATAGCACTCACCGTCGATGATTTTTTAACAAATTATCCACTGCCGCTAACAGCGACTATATTACAGATTTTTTAAACGTAGCATTCACGTTTGAAGATTTTTTAAACCCTTGCCGCACCATTTTCCTCGTAATTACAACGATTGGAAGAATTTTCATTGTAATAATTTCTAAGAAAAATAGACGATTTATGTTGAACGCTTATTTCAGCGTTCTGGAATATTTTCTATCAAATGAAAACAAACTAGTCGGTACACTGAAATGCACTGACCTTGTCAATGCTAGTAAACAATTTATCAAAGTTAGATTTAATTTGGGAGAAAATTAGTTCTTTAAATTCATTCACTAATTTTATAAGTATTTCAAATATAGCATTTACGTGTTTAGATTTTTTAACAAGTGACAAGTACAGGTCTTTTTAATGTACCAACTAGTTTGTTTTAATTTGATAGAAAATGTTCACGTTCTTTATACAGCAGTGTATGTTAGAACCTTATAGTCTATCTTTTTGTGACGTCATTTTCAATTCACCCCTTTTCTAAACCTGTATTAGGTCAGATAGCTATAATAATGTGTGTCAGATTCTAGTTCAGTATTTTTAACATCTCAAGGTCACTATTTTTAACATTTCAAGGTCAGTATTTTTAAAATTTTAAGGTCAGTATCTTTAAAATTTCAAGGTCAGTATTTTTAACATTTATCTGGTAGTTTTCACAAAGCGGGACTACTTTTAATAACAAGAGATATATTAATCTAATTCTAGATGAACCATGCACTGTATCTGAATTCAGCAAGTGTATATGAAATAAGAAAAACATGCTGGGGTCACTCACGAACTCGGTACGAAGATACTATAGCTAATAATTCGGTGTTGGCCAGAATAGATCTCTCTTCTCTGACTCCCTGCTGGATGAACAGCATTCCGAGGATTAATTGTTCGCGTTACGTAAAACGTCTGTTTTCAGTACAATGTAAGCTACATATTAATGAGCTGTGCAAATAGTCATGATAGAAGTACAAACAGTTTCCTAATAGACTGATTCTACGAATTAATTCGCAGAGAGGAGTCGAATGATGGTACTACAATTGAGATATTTCTTAAAATTATGTTGCTAGTAGCGAATGCACACAGTGCTGCTTGAAATTAGGAAAAGAGACCAATTTGCTTCCCGGCACTGATTTAATGAAAATTGCAGGTTAGAAAAAGTTAATAAGAATATCACAGAAGAATCATAATGATGCAAATGGCTCCAGCATAACTTACAAAGAAACAGCCAAAATTCTGATATAAATTGATTTTTATTAAATTTTTCCCAAGGTTAATTGTTAGAAAAATATTTAATTTTTCTAATCATATTTTTCGTAAATACATCGAATAGTTTATACATTTATTGTAAATTTTGTTATCAGATGTTAATCCACGTATTCAATAACTTGTATGCGTAATTTGTAAACTGTGGATATTTATGCGAAATTAAAAATTACGTTTGACTATTCCAATGAAAAGGAGGCAGACAGAGATTTCGTTCTTTTTTAAATAATTTAAGTGAATTGAAAATGATATGCAGATGTTACTAAATTCTTTCAATATTTTCATTGCTTTAAATTTTAATTATCCATCTTTATCATAAATGCATAAAATCCGCAATATAGTAATTCATAAACGAAAACGCTGCGTTCGTGTTTTCTACCATGTAATAATAATTATCGAATACGCGATGTTTCCCTTTTTCTCCTACAAAAGAAGAATATTTAAGTTTGTCTGTTAGAAGTTCATGCAGACTTCCAACCACTCAAAAGTTTTTCTTTCCATACCCTTTAGCTTTCACATCTTGTATAGGGTGTCCCGCATTTTTCCGTGCACGCTTTTCAAGTGTGTTCTACGAGTAAAAACGAGGCTAAAATGTTAAAGATATGTAGTAACGCTAACGTACAAGAGACGAATTAATTACAAAAATTATAAAAATCAACGCGGACTTCTTGTTATATAACATATCATTTTTATTTCTACACTGCCGAAGTATATACGGGAAAGTTCGAGACACCATGTATTTAAGACTATCGTATTATTTAATAAGTATTACAAGTATTCAATAAGTATTTAATAAGTGTTATTGAATACTTGTAATACTTATTAAATAATACGCTAGTCTTTAATACACAGGGTGTCTCGAATTTTTCCGTATATATTTCGGCAGTGTAGAAATAAAAATGAAATATATAATAATTTATATAATAAGAAGTCCGCGTTGATTTTTGTAATTAATTAAGTATTTAATAAGTGTTATAAGATTAGCTGCAACTATAGAAACGTTTCTATAAAATATGTTTTAACCAGTTAACTGTGGCGATCTCTTTGCAAAGCGCCCACCAGTGTGTGTCGCAATAATCAAGCGATGAGGAATCCAAAAAGACGAATCCAACTCAAATTATTTAAAATTTTCATTTGTTTGTTTCATTTCGTCTCGACCTCTAAACATTTTAAACATATTAAAATTTACGAATATAATTTAGTTTTATATGTATGACGGATATAATCGTCATGACACTAAATTCTGCCACATCTCCATCACGGATATAGTCGTCAAACACACTTAACTGGTTACTAAACTATTCTATTTGAATCCACTAATGTCATTGTATGCAACCATGAGTGTGCGAGAACGAGTGTCTTGTTGTCCTCTAGTCTCTAAAAAGATCTCGATCAAATGCAGCCCCAGTCAAAGTATAAAATCCAAAGTCCTAAATAAAACTTTTAACAGTCGCCAATAAGCGTGCAGTCGATGCGACGTAGAACCTTTAGTTATAAAAAGAGGACTAAAATCCAAGAGAGGGAAGAAAAGAGGGAACAGATCGTTGGAGGAAAAGAATGCGTTTGCGAAACTCCTGTGTAAAGTCTGAAAGCCAGAAAAAGATCAATAATTGTACGGTTTAAAAAGTACATATGTCCCGGGCAAGGAAACGCGGAGAAAAATAGGGCATTTCGAGCAGGGAATAGAAAATCGAAGCTCCTCGTCGATTCCTGCGACTCGTCGGTACCTTTAATGAATAAATGGGCGAGTATCCCACGGCGGATGGGTGGAAAGGGTGAAAATCGAAGTCAGCCACGCCCTGCCGAAGAGAGAACAAAGAAAAATCAGAAGTTACGGGACGGTCCGCGACCCATCCGGATCCGGAAGACGGGTCTCGCGAGCGCGAGCTGTTTCGAGCGTATCAAGGCCAAGGTTTATTAGCGGCGGATCAGTTTCAGAAGCCCGGCTAGGTGTCAAGCGGTTGCAAGTGGTCTGGAGTGGTGCTCGTAAAACGTGAATATAAACGGACGGCGAAAGTGTCGCCTTCCGCAAGCTCGGCTCGGCCCGGCACGGCTCGCTCTCCACCACCGTTGCCGCCACCCTGTTGTTCCATTTGTCACCCCGCGAACGAATTATTACGACTTGTCACCCGTCGCCCATTGAATTATCGCGCGGAACGAAGATATAATCGAACGCACAACGACGTAATCGAACCGATGATTTAGAATGATGGCATGAATTAATGGTTATTTAGGGAAGTCGATGAGTTATTAGCGTTTTCGGGACACGCGATACGGAACTCGTGTCCCAATGCACCACGATATTCACTTTTGAATTTCATCATTTTTGTCACTGTTCATGTCACATTTTTTTGTGTTACTTTATTGAAGGCTCCCTTTACGAAATAATTATATTTGATTTTATCGGCGATTTCACAAATTTATTTTGAATTATTTTTAAGCTGCGACGCAAAATTGAAATAGATTACAACGATAACATTTTCTAGTTGTTCTCTTTTCGAATTATATCTTTATTCTGGATATTTATTATAAAATTTTGCTACTTCACGGTGAATTTTACATTAATTGCGAATGGATGTCTTTCATGACGATCATATTCGATACAAACGTCAAGGAAGCCATTTTTTTCTGACAAGTATACTCGACGTAAACATTAGAAGGGTTAAGTGTCACCCTTTGAATGCTTGTTTAAGTAAAACAACCACTATTTTCCTCGTTTGTTGCTAGATTAGTTTAAAGTATAGATTAATAATATCATGTAATCAGTAACCTACCTGTAATACGTTAGAATAATGACAGTAATGGACCATGAAAATAGCGTCACTCTGAATTAAATGGTGCGGAATGGATGATTATTGCAGCTGTTAGTAAAAGTCTACGGTAGCACTGCACTATGTCATAAAAAAATGTACACTGCCACGAAAAAGTACCCTGCTTTTAATTATTTCCAAGTCGGTGAGGCACAAGAACGATCGATAAAATTGGAAGATTAGTAATAACAGGCAAAGCAGCATTCTTTAAAATCAATATTGTTTTCCCAAGGAAATGGAAAGTGTTTCAATAATACTCACCCTTGTTATCTAACAGTTCGCACAATATAAAAATAATAAGAAAAGGGTGGGGAGTTGTTTTGTTACGGATTTATAACTCAAGTGTTGAGGGAGTGTTCTGGAAGGGAGTAAACAACGAGTTTTCAGATATATACTTCTTCTATATTCTTAACAGTGTACCACCAGTGTAAAGAATAACATTCTTAAAATATAAATAATTTCTCATTGGCAATGTTTACGTTCTGAACTCAAGGCTCCGATTCTTACGTTGGTTTTGTTGTATTTTTAAACGCGTTGTACCTATTTTCTGATCAATTTAACGCTAATATAGTCTTTACAGAAATAGTCACATAAAAGGATCCGTCCGTAATTATATTTCTTTCTATGTTTTAATTGAATTCAACTAGTTGTGTTCCATTTACAATATTAGTTTGTAAACGAGTACACACAATTTCAGAAAATTAAGTCTAGGTACGCATGACGGTTGTGTCAAGCTGAACTACGAAAATTATTCGGCTTTATGTAATTGTAAATTCAAAAGAAATCCTTTTTTGAAAATGTAACTGTACCTTTATGTTGGGTCATTGATTTTGGACAAACAGAAAAATATAGATAAATGTTCAACGTATTTCTGGTCGTATTCCAATTTCTCTAACAGCTTTAAATAATTTGTTCATGACTGAATTTGCCATAGATTTATTGATCGAAGCTTTCTCGTCATATAGAACTCGATACACAATTTTTAAAAATGTTTTGTGGAGCAGGGACGAGGGAAAATATCAGCAAGGAAAAATCAGTGAGGAGAAAAATCAGTATTCACTTCGAATAACTAAGATTCTCCCACGAAAGAAGAAATCAGAAACGCAGTGTTAAATATCGACACATCTTCAAAAACCTGAAATTCAATGTCACTTTTTGCAATCACTATGCTCCGATTGTCAATCGAAAAATTCCGAAAAGTTCTTCAAAAACTACTTATTTAATCACTATGTCAACAACCAAAACCGTCGACATTATCCTATAACCGGTGTGTCCGGCTACCCCTATGACGAATTCCTACATTACGCCACTGTTTTACACAACTTTTATATACCTATATAAACATTCAGTTCTATTTATTCTACATTTATTACCGCAATAAAATATTACTTTTAATTGTCTGGAGAATTTTTACTCCTTCCTGCACTCGCTGTCCTCTTCCCCTATGAGTCTGCTCAGGTATCCCTGTCATCTTTGTTTAGTAGTTTTCTGATAAGAAAATTGTAGACTCGAAACAGATATCGCTGCGAAACGTGTAAAATAACTGGGAAATGCTATTCCGGCTATTGGAAATGTTTAACCGGGAGCAAAAAATATTTTAAAGCGATCGCGCAAAAGGGTACCAGGTACCCGGTTATTGACACAAGGGTTAAGCTAGAAGGGGCTGAAAGAAATGGCGGATTGGTTATTGGTAGCCCCGATA
Source organism: Augochlorella aurata (assembly GCA_028455555.1). Lineage (NCBI taxonomy): Eukaryota > Metazoa > Arthropoda > Insecta > Hymenoptera > Halictidae > Augochlorella > Augochlorella aurata. Next base: position 12,936,928 of record CM052148.1, on the reverse strand, counting down.
ATTCATGGCGCCGCTGAAACAGATCCGCCCCGATAGCCAGTCGCGTTCCTCGAAAGTTGAGAGCCGCTGCGGCGTGTCTAATGTAAGAGGAGGAGATCGTAGGTGGAGGAGGTGAGAGTGAACGTGCGTAGCTAAAGGGGCAGCTCGGCAAGCCGGACTTCGAGGTCCTCCTTCGAACCTTCTCCCTCTTGTCCCGCCAGAGCCGCGCATCCCCGCTCCCGGTTCTCCCCGGCTTCCATCCCTTTTTCTCTGAACCACGACCCCCAGGAACGGAACAGGGCTGGCTTCGCGACGAGCTCGGAGATGGTGGAGGCGAAGGAGGTGGCTGGAGGTGGCCGAGAAGGGAGGAAAGGTTCGAGGGGGGTTAGGTCTGAGCCTAGATCAATACTCGCATCTCTGCCGGCTGGACCAGGCCGGACATTGCGTTCCGAAGCTCACCTTCGAGCCGATATCAACCCTCCTACGGCATCCCTTTTCCTCTTGTTGCCACCCTCGCTGCCCCACCTCCTTTCTCCTCCTTTCAGCCCCTCTTTCCACGACCTCTTGGCCGGCCAACACTGCCGGCTACCATCGCCCACCCACCCCACACCCTCTACCCCCATTTGCATCCGCTTGTTTGGAGGCGAATTTTTCGGTGGGAGGATTTTTTTTCTCTGCTCTCCGTCAACGTGCCGGACCCGAACTCTCTCTCTCTCTCTCTCTCTCTCTCTCTCTCTCTCTCTTTCTCTCTCTCTCCGCGCGTCGCTGTTTATTTTCGGGGGTGGCATCGTCCGTCGAAGGGTGACACGTTTCTCTCCCTTCTATTTTTTCTTCCTCTCCTCCTCCTTTTTCGTTCTTTCCTCCTCCACCCCTCCTCCCTCCTTTTTCTAACAACGAGTTTTAGTTGCCCCGCCGCAGTTGTCGGTTGTTTGAGCTGGAAATTGAATTTCGTCGAAGGGTGGTCGTTGTCCAAAGGTTGTTGCGCGAGAAGTCCGCTCCTACGCTTCGAATTGAAAGTGAAAGGAACAAGAGAATTACTTCTCTTTATATTTTCCCGAGTACAAATTTCATTTGCCGCGGCTCCGGATCGAGCCGGAGCTCTTTGTTCGGCCACTGTTTCGTAATTGGTTTCACGACAGTCGTTATGTGAGTCGGACGACGCTTGATCCGTGATGAAAAAAAAAGATGCTTGTCGTTATTGCGATCGTGCTTAACCCGTCGAGGGCGATCTCCGAGCAGCGGACGGACTATCGTGTGGCCACTTACCTGTTATTTGTTACACGGTTTTCTTCAGTCTATATTGACGCTTCTGTCCGTTACATACAAGAAACGTGGACGAAATATTCCGTCACAGCTAGTTAACAAGTACAGCAGCCGCATGATAGTCTGTACACTGCGTCTAGTCCTTGATGGGTTAAAGTAACTCTGGCCAATGAGATTGGAACTGTGTTATCACGGAGAGTTAGGACTTGTCGCTGCGCTAGTTTCTATGCACACCTTTTGTTTCACTACTATGTCTATGTTCAATACAATATATTGCACTTATACCACAGTCACGTGACAACTGTCCACAAGATAGGGTAGAGTTGACATAATCGTAGCACTTAAGCAAATTTTAAAAAACATGTAAAACTGGTAATCTTATTGATAAAAGTAATTGTTTAGAGCAATACGATGACATGTTAACAACTATTACGATTGACTGAGCTTTTAAGAGATGTCGCCAATTGTCACAATTTAATTTTAAGCGAATTTTAAATGGAGTATTATTTAAGAAACTGCTACATTGGCAACTACCCCCTATTATTTTCAGTATACCCAACTAATAAATAGGAGAATAGTGAAAGTAGACATTTATTTACGCGTTTTCGCGCAAAAATGCAACGAGAAGTTTCAATTCGCTGCTAATTCGATTCACTAATCCCCTTTGCAGGGTGAAATCTTAGCGTTACTAATTCTTTACAGGAGGGTAACTAAAGATCGATAATCACACTTTTCATTATCAGGAAGATACAGCGATGTCGCAAAGGGGATAAAAATTTCCGGATCGAGCAGATCCCCTCCGATTGATTCGCAGGAGTGCAGCGTATCGCGCGCTCGTCGTCGACGGTGTGAAAGCGACGAGAAGCAGAAAATGTAAAAACTGTGTATCTCGGTCGGTTGGTCAGAACGAACCCGCAAGAATAACGATTATGACTTCCGTGAAATAAACGCCGTGTAAACGACACGGGAACAATTCGATCCCCCCCTTTTTCGCCTTCCTTATGCTGAACGTCGCCCCTTGTTCGATGCGGCACGCGCGTAGAACTGCCTTCCTGCGTGCAGGCACGGCAATAAAAGTATCACGGGATCCATTTCCTTAATTACAAGAGGCGGTTTTTCACTGTGTTTTATTCCGCGAGAAATTCTGCTCCACATATTATTGTTTTTCCGCGTCGAAGAAGTGGCATTGATATCACCGTTAACGTAATGCATTCTATTTATTTAGTGGCAGTGTCGAGTATTAGACAGTCAAATTGTTTCGAATAAATATTTATTAATATATATAAATATATTTATAAATATTATTTACATATACATTATATTTATATATATATATGTTTATATTAATATAAACAAATATATTTACATAATTTGTGATATATATAAATATTTATTAATTGTAAGATCTTTATCAGAACGAATTCCTTTTAGCAGAATATTTTATTTGAATACGGGTTATTACTCGCCATAAATTATAATTCTTTATTCGAATAAATTACTGGAATGAAGGTTGCAAAATTATTCGGATAATAATGAGAACAATTGTTTTCACGTAATTTTATAAGAATATATACGTATATGCATTTAGGATCAGTTTAATTTCAGTTGTAATCTCCGTAAAACTAAAATTTAAACAATGCAATTTTTACTAATTCGTAGAAATAAATTGTAATATCCAGCGGGAAAATTGTTCACTGATGCTAGTAATATTAGTTTGAAAACATTTGAATCGAGCTACGCTTGAAGCGGTGTTAAATAAACAATAAAAAGTTGGCGAGCATTCGCTGAGGATAAAGCAATGGAACGTTCGCTGTAATGTGGAAAGTATGCAAAGTTATGTACGCAGTGTCATAAAGAATTAAAGGACGTTTATATATAGGATAGCAGTTGCTGGAAAGTTTCTTCAACTCTTGGAGTAAATTAAACGCTTCCACCAATCTCTGTTTCACTTACTCGTTCTATGCTTTGAACGCGTACAAAGTTGCGCGTTAATCCTTCCGACTTGGCTGCTCTGTCTATCGACGAACGCTTTGTTAAACAATTAAAAAAATCCAGCGAGAATTTCTGTAAAAGATCATTTGTGCGATCGCATTAGAATTTTTTGCGTATTATACGGTTTGATTGGACAAAAGACTCTTTTAATCTCTGTTGATGGTAGGGTGGAACAATGGTACTCTTGAAAAATATTTTGATTCGATTAATTCGAGTACACTCCCGAAGCTTTGCGTGTGAAAACATAGGATGACCGACGGCGCGTACTAATTTACAATTCATCCTTTGTTTCGAAGAACAATAAAGACGGTGATGACAAGGGTAACAAGGGGCTGTGATTTTGCATGGAAAGTAAGAGATATTTATACACTCTCGGTTTCTGTCTCCTCTGAATACGAGTCGGAACTGGTCCGATGACTACTAAAAAATACTTGAAAAATACTTAATGACAATAATATTCGTAAATTATTAGAAAAAACATTATACTGACAACGTATCGCTCATTAATCCTTAAAATAAAAATAGGGATGATCTGTAAGTTAAACATCCGTTCGTGCAACAATTTTGTGAATAATTAGAAATTGTATTTTAACATCCATCTACATTAATGGGTAATTCATTACTATTAAACATAAAACTAGCATCGGTATTATTATAATTATATTATTACAAACAATATACACAAGAAGATTTAAGTAATTAAAGTTAGTGGTTTATGTAAATTTTTATACTTCTAAACTTAATACCGTTATGATTATTTGCTACAAACTTCCATATATATGTGACTTACTTTATAATATATAATAAAATAAGCATACGGTGAGATTATGTAAAAGTATGAATATCATATCGGTAAACAATTTTCATAATCAGAAAAGTGGATTTGTAACTTAGTACTTACGAATACTACAAACTAATGTGTCTGAACACTGTACGCTGATTCTACTTGAAATAAATATCAATATAGAAACGCATCAATACCTTCATGATAATTTATAACATCCTCGTATTAATACCATATCAAATAACTACGGAGAAGAGGTCGATAATTGCAAATATTTATAACTATCGATCAGAGTAGAAATAACTATGATTGGTCAGACGCGTGCTTCATAGAATCCCACCGAATTCTAATCCCACGGGCTCTGGAAAATGCAACCAAGTAATCTGCAATTGAAAAACGTGCAAATGTTGTTTCTCATATTCTGAATTTATTTTTTATTATCTTATTTCGTCGAAGCGAAATATTCGAAATACGAGACGGAAAAGTGGCAGAATTTCTTCGAAATATTTCACCTACGCGAAACTATGGTCTGCAATTAAACCTGTTTAGATTTTCACTCGTAAACATTATAGCTCGTGAACATAGTCTAGCCGCGTTCATGCTACTTCTCTTTACGTTTCTACGAACGTTAATGAATTCTATTCCCTCGGTGTTGCGTGCTGTAGCGTAGACGCGTGTCATAATTGTTTAAACTTCTATGCAAACGACGCCCAGTGAAGAACGTAGTTTTTCTTGGCGCATCTGTTCCGAGTAATAAGGAACCTCCGGAACCCTGCGAGCCGCTCGGCCGGGAGAGACAAGAGAGAGAACCACTGTGCACTGGTCAATTTCCCCTTAGTTTCGTCTCGCGCAGGGAGGATGGACGCTTTCCACCCCGAATACGCTTCCCATACGTGGCCGTAAACGAGCACGCCGAGAAAGAGAAATGTGTTCACACACCCCGTATTTACAAATACACGTACCGAAGGCACACGCACTCGGGAGCCACGTAGCCCGAGTGCCGCGCCGAGAAAATTCAACCGGTCGGTTCATTTGCATGCTCGTCTTTTTCCGAACCCTCGGATCCTCCCACCTTTCCGATTCGACCCGGACGACACGTCGCTATGATAACCGGCGAAATTTCTCCTTGTCCGAGTCCCATCGACCTGACGAATTTAGTGCCACGTAGGAATTCATCCCGTGCGATCGACGTAATTCTACAATTAACAGATCCGCACCGGATGACGCATATTCGAGTCCGTCGGGCTTCTTGCCAACGGCTTGCTTTTTGGCAAATTCGACATTTTTATTCGTTTTATGCCACTTGATTATTACATTCGGTTCACAGGTTTGAAAACAGAGAAACGCTGCTTGCAGTGGCATACATCGCCAAATTCACGCGCTTTGGGGGAACAAAATTGCGTTTTTGTTTCCTATTCGATTAAAAGTGAAAGAATCATTAAAATTGTAATATTTTCCGAAGTGAAAATATCGTTGAGAGTTAAGTTTTAATTAACAACTATTATACAATTTTATAATTGATAGTCAGAATAAAAGTGCGTTTTCAATTATAGTCGAACTTTAATTATGTTGTTGTTTTTTAAAATGATGATACTATCTTTGAACGGACACAAAAGTCTGCCTAATGTGTCTTTGTAGTTGTTGCTCGATTATATTTACTCCTCGGGTCATTGCTCGAAAATTTAAACTAATTGTCAGAAATTAAATAATCAAATAAAAATATTTATACTCGGGGTTTAAGTGTTAAACTTCAATTTGGAAATATCATAATAGGGAGTATATACAGGGTGCGGCCGAATAACATGTACAAGCGGACGCGAGGTGGTTCCTTATGAAAAACTAAGAACGAAATATGGAATAAAATATTTTCATTTAAGGCTTAGTTTTCGAGAAAATCTAAGTTACGGTTCGTCGAGCAACGTATAAAATTGAATTTCACTAATGTTGGCTTTCACTAATGTTTCGTCGAGCAAACGAAAACTAACTGCCTAGGCACATAGCGTAACAGAAGAAATCGCAGATCATTGTTTACAAACACGATACGAGTTATACGTTGCTCCAAGAACCGTAACTTAGCCGTAACAGCATATGTACGCATCGGATCTTCAAACTCGATTTTCTCGAAAACTAAGCCTTAAATGACAACATTTTATTCCATATTTTGTTCTTAGTTTTTCATAAGGAACCACCTCGAGTCCGCTTGTACATGTTATTCGGCCGCACTCTGTATATGGTATTAAAGAGAAAGAAAATGTTCTTGCAACAAATAAGAAATAAACCGACGCGACTGTTTTATCCAGATATTAAAAAAGTTATTAAACTTCGTAATAATTAATATTGAAAATGTGTCCCGTGAAACGTTTTTAATACACTTTTTAAGTCTCAGTTAATTACAGTAGTTTATTTTTCTTCACTGTAATAAATATTGGTGTTGTAACAGTATTAAACAATTGTTACACTCATGTCATCTTAATTTTGTTAAAATCGATTATATTGAATAAATTACTTTCATTTTATGAAATTCTGTAGATCTTGTTAATATCATGCGTATGTTATTCAATTTTACAGCTGATCGTTATAATATTGCGTAGTTAAAATAGTCTTAAATATTTTTACTAGATAGAAATTATTTTATTTATCTATAATTGCTAATTGTTGTTTGTAGCAAGATGAACGCTTCTATAAACATTCGCAATTCCTTAATATGGTTAATATGATTAAACTAATATAAGTAAAAGTGCCTAAGCTATGGCATACCTAAAGCCAAAACATTAATTTAGTCTGCGGAATAGATTTCGTTCACGATGGGTCATTGGATAACGATGTCAAAAAATTGAATTTGAAAATATGACTAAACGAATATAAAATATGACTACATATGACTAAATATGACTAAACGAATATAAACTATGACTAAATATGACTAAATGTGACCAAATACGACTAAATGTGACCAAATATGACTAAACTGCGACTAAACATTACTAAATATGACTAATATGATTAAACTGTAACTAAATATGACTAAATTGTAACTAAACTATGACTAAACTATGACTAAGCTATAACTAAAGTATGAAACAAATGAATTCCTAACTTCAAAATTTGCATTTCCGAAGTTTTCTTGTCAAAACCTATGGAACTAAACAAAAGGGCGAGGAAGATTTTTGATCCCTTATAGTAAAGTTTAACCGCGACTTTATACACACATATATTTATAACCCTTCTGTATTTTCAGAATGAATAACACTAACTACAACACATTCTACGAAGATGTTGTCACTAGCGAGGTTCGCGAATCATTTGCAGTAACCACGAAGGTATGTTAAATTTTGTAGAACTCGTTGTTCAATTAAATTTGCACATATCATAGACGAAACGGAATCGCGGTGTTGTGTGTAATTAAGTTTGCATGCGTTCAGGACTCCGTGGCATCTGGGCGTTAATTTTGAACGAGATCTCGGCCGCAGTCTCCAGCAAACTACCATTATTATTTGCAGACGATATTTTCTCCGTTTTTCTATCCGCTTGCTGCTTTCCGATTAATTATTTCGAACACGGCAGCCATTTCTGCGTTTCGAACGGCGCCGGCGGCGACTCTCGTACACAGAGGTTGCGATTTCTTCGGCTGCCGATTTCCGGTCCGTGTCATGGACGGGATGAAAAATTGCACGATTCGACGTGAACGTAATTACAATACTCCCGAAGGGCACGCGAATATAACGTGCCCTCGCTTATCGAAACGTGTCATTACACGCGCAGCTCCCGTGATCGAGTTTCTCCGCGAATCGAATAACTCTATTGTTGCACCGAGTGCGATCTTTCTCGCATGAAGAGCGCGTTCACAGGAAATCGTAATTCTTGTTATCACTTTTGTTAGCGTTGCACTGTGGAATTCATTATGATTTCTGCAACTTTACGATGCAGATTAAATCCGAAGTAATTCTAACCGTGAAAATAAATGCGAATAAATAATTCTACTGGAAGACGTCTGAATGTTGTTTAATAAAATAGGCCTGGTATATGTGTTAAATAACCTAGTACTGTTAAAATTATCTTAAAATTTAGGGAGGAGATACTTGGTTAACTATTGCAGTTGTAGATATTTAGATATTATATATATAACACCAAATATATCAAATATAGATATTTAGTCAACTCGACCAAATGACTATTACCCAACAATAACTAATGATACTTGAATTACCATTGTAAATATCAGAAACGTGAGAAGCACAATATTCGACTAACCATTCGATCGATGACTGTACCAGTAATTAGAAATTTGATATCACGCTGGACTAACAGACCTGTAAGACGAAAATCTAGAGCCTTTCAAAACTCTCGCAGCCACGGATCATGTGAAACAAAGGAAACGAAAATCTCTGGTTGCGCGGGGGCATCGCGATTTCTAGATTACCGTTCCGCGAAATTAATTATCCAGGCTCGCGTTTACCGATTCAAGGTGGAATTACTGTGTTTCTATCGGGAAACCGTAAAATCACGGTATCATTAATCTCCGCGGTCGACTGTCGGCCGAATGAAAAAAAGAAAGAACGATAGAAAGAAAGAAGAAGGAAAGCGAGACAATAATAGACGTATATTTCCGTGCCACACGGAAAATAATAATCTGACGCGACCCTCAATCATAGTCGCGGCAACACGATCGCCGACAGTGTACACATTGCAAAAATTATGTTACAAACTACCAATCGGGCAACCAGTTATTACCGGCCGATCACGACTCGAGTTACCCAATTAACGACACGATCAACTGGAGCCGAAACGTTCAACGGATAATTCGCGGTACGTGAGCCACTTGCTTTTAACCATCGGCCGACGGTGGATTAAAAGAGAAATTGTATAACAATGGATTAAGCAAATTATTTGTGCCACGAATTATAATAAAAGCGACGCTAGAGAGAAGTGGTCGAAGGTAGAATAGCTAACAGTGCTAAAAATATTACATAGAACTGTACTCCTTTCGTTACGGTGCTTACACGTTACTATTATTTGTTAATAGGACAATGATAGTAAACATTGCTCGAAAACGCATGTTCCAAATTTGTTATAATTTGTCTGCGGATTATTTATGACAAGATTGAGTAGATCGAATAGAAAAGAGTGGAGAACTGTAAATATTTCCGTACTTTGAAACTATTCTAGTAACTTAATATCACAGTCCATTGTACTATAAACAACTATAAACAAACAACAAAAGTTATATCATATTTAGAAGAAATATTTAATAACTTGAGAAATAATATAAAGAAATATTTTATAACTTAAGGAATCTAGATTAAAAAAGTAATGTAGTAATTAAAGTAGACTATTGTATATATTTTATTTGTATATAACTCTACGATTGTAATCCCATAAGTGGTCGATAATTGCTATTAAGCAGATGCGACATTAAATAAACGAGTTAGAAAAAATAATATCATACAATAGGTGAAGAAATAAATTGCTCAACGAATCTGCAGTTTCTGGAATTATTTTAACGATCGTAAGATTAACAGAAACAATGTATATTCGGTTTAATAAAATGTCTCTCTCAAATATCTCAACATCTTGCATATTTCGTAATTTATTTCGTAATTTATTTCGTAATGATACATTTAATCATCCGGAAATAACTCGACCATAAGTTTCGTGAATTCGCCTTTCTAACGCGAATACGCGTCTCGAAATCTTCCTCGAACAATGAGATCGCAGATAGCAAAAATCCGATCGAAACTCAAAAACCGCGGATCACCCGTTAAAATATAATACTCCTTCTTCTTTGAAATATCGAATTAATTACATCTAAAAACGAACCAAAGGCCCACCAATTAGCCAGCCCACAGTAATCGGCTCCAATTAATTGAATACTCTGAAATTGTTGCTAACACAGCTTCCCGAAAGACAGTCCGCAGCGAAACGAAGTAGGTCAATTATATCCAGCGTGGAAGAAATTGTTCGTTGAATCCGCGAATGCATCATCGGAGAGAGTCTGGGACTGATGAGTTGCGGAACGCCTGCCACGGATTCTGTTTCGAGTTGAATCGAATTCGCCTCCCTCTTTCCGGCAAATAATTTGAAAAGTTTCTTAGGCTGGAGAGTTGCCGGTTGGCCACCACTGTTCACTTTCTCCGTGTAGGAGAACGCCGGCGAAACGAGAGAGAAAGAGAGAGAGAGAGAGAGAGAGAGAGAGAGAGAGAGAGAGAGAAGTCGCCAAACAGAGAGAGAGTAGGATGAGGAACAGAGAGAAAGCAACCATTTCGCATCTCACCCCTTCGACTACCCGTCAAGCCAGTCTCACTCTCGCTCTCGATTCGCTCTCACTCGTGTCCTCCGCAGCCCTCTTCATCTCTCACACCCTTCAGTCAACCCCCTACCCCCAGCCCCGCCAGTTTCGCGTCTTCTCCCTCCCGGCAAGTGAGAGTGGACCTTGGTCCAGCGCTGAATCGACCCTCTTTACCTTCTGCCCCTTCCCGCCGGCCCTGGCAACCCTCCGCAATTCCAATGATCCAGCCTTCCTTCTTCCACCGACTTCCACCCCCTCGTCGCCGCGTTCCTCGAGCTTTTCTCTGGCCTCTGCACGTCGCCGCACCCTAATCCCCCATCTCAAAGATACGTCTACCCTCGAATCCTCGTATCGATTGGCAAGTGCCTCGCCAGAGAGCGCCACTGAGCTGTCCCTCGGACATTTAGAAATTTCGAATTCTTCCATCTCTGAGGAGACTACCGCAGATTTGGGTCAGCATCGATGCCATTCTCCGTATTGGGACTCTGTGTTTCGCACCCCCGGAAGATCTCTTCTCGAGCCCTCGCTACGCGCAACCTGAACTCTCGTGAAACTGCGTTTAATCGGCTGCCGTTTCGCTCTTACGATATTTTACTATGATAGAGTTATGCGAGACGGATGGTATGGATATATTCGTGTTAGTTGTTAATAACTGGACACAAGCTTGTGGGTTAATATCCGTCGTTAGAGCTTGTGGATTCGTGAGAACAATCCTATAATTAACCCTATTAATTTGTTTTGTTTTATTTTTATATAAAATCAATCTTAATCTTGCATATTATGTATTACTGTTCGTTCAACGAAAATTAATTCATACCAATTTGACACCTGTGTATAAACTTAATACGACCGCGAAGGGTTAGAACTAGACTGCGGATTCGATGCATTTATAGCAAAAACGGGTATCATAAAATAGAAAACAGATGAGAAGAAATTAAGAATGTTGATCTACTGTTTCCAGCTTGTTAAAATGATTTAAGAGAGTAAAACATTTGCACTTGGTTCCTACGTCTTCGATGGAGACAATTTTTATTTTGCATAAAGATCCTCTGTCTAATTATAACAAAAATTTCGTTCTACCTCCAGTAAAATGAATAAGTTGAAATTGTTCGGTGTCTCGTAATTATGTCCTGTGCTGGACTGTCTAATAATTTTCTAAACTTCTCTCTTGCTTTCCGACTCCTTCGCAAGCAATATATTCGTGCGAACGTTGTCTCATCGAGTATTTCCCTAGCTCGTAATCACGCATACTCATTCCCAGGCATATAGTGGAATGTATAAATCATTATACAACAAGCCACGCAAATATTTTCTGTCAACGGTTGTTCCACGTGTTCTACATTGATTCGTTAATAACAGTCTGGTATACATGCAGCGACTGCACGCATGACATCCGTGTCAGAGGTGGCAGCTCATGATGCAAAAATAAGTGACGCAGTCGTTACGCAACTCGGTCAAATCACGGTGACACGGATCCGAGGAATGCCGTTCGGTAGTCAGTGTGTCAAACATTGTTCCGGCGTTGTTCAACTTTCTGCAGAGCGCGCAAACAAAGTAGTCTACCCAGCTTGATGACTTTGAATCGAAGTGCTTGCATCAATGACACCCCTTTCGAGAAAGTTCCCGAGGGCCGGAAGTCAGTGACTCGGGGGACATTGTCCTGCGTGGCGGTGTTGTTAGAGAGATACGTGGAATTTACAGAAACTTCTCCCTTCCAGCCTGCCGGCATTAAGAACTATCGGATAAGGCGTGCTCCACGAGGCAGTCCCCGACACGGGGGAAAAATTCCGGGACATCATCAATCCTCGTGCGTCGTCATCAATTTAATTTTTACTGCGCTACGCGGCTGTTAACGAGACCTGCAATTAGATTGCGCCCAAACGAATGAATTATTTCAGATTATATTGCTCGGAGGAGGATCGTAAAATGGTACAATGTAATTTCAGAATGCGTAGATGATTTCCTGTTTTCATCTAGCTTGATGAAAGAAGAAGAGGCCGCGTTCTTGCGAGCCTGGCTTCTAACGAGCGCATAAAACGAGTCGTTGCGATCGCCGCGCTGAGAATCCGTGAAAACGGAAACTACCTCCCGTGGTCGTTCGAATAATGACGATGTTCGAGCGAAACTGGTGTTCGTTGATTCATTCGCATTACACTCGTTGGTAATCTGTTCGACGTATCTGCCCGGCATTGGATTTTCAATTTAATCCTCCGGCGAGCAGAAATTTCATTGGCCTGCACTTTTATTTTTGAGTAAGGGTGTTGCTTTATCGTTTAGAACGATTCGATAATCTCCATCGATATGGAGAAGGTATTTGTTTAGTCCATTATGGAATTGGGAGGTGAATCAAGGAATCACACGAATAGCTTCTTTTATGGGCTCAATGCATGCAGTGTTAACGTTTAATTGATTCTTCAATTTTAAGGTCAATTTTTATTTTGTATAATTAGAACGTGATTCTACCGATGATGCGAAGTACGCATGTCTACTGACGATTATTCATTAGTGAAGATAGAGAGGTACAAAAATTCTTTTTAACCTTTCATTACACCTTGCCATGCTTCGGCGAGTCTGACACGCCATGGCGATATCTAGGAAGAACCTGTCAAGTATGAATATTATTTCTTTCAATAAAATTCTGTTCTCTTGTCATTAATATTTAAACATTCGATTAAACGCAGGCACGAAATAAATATAAATTGTCCTTTTTTTATAAATTATTACAATCGAAAAACTTCTAATCGTTGCAACTAAGAAGAAAATAATACAGCAAGGGGTTAATAAAAAGCTATTTTGTTTTTCTAATTGTTCATGTATTTTTACATGCACTAGTACTGTTCATATGCGTTTCTATCTTCTTCCAGCTTAAAAATGGAAAACGATAGACAGTGAGTTAGGATGATTAAAATTAGAAAAAGAGAGAATTAAAATTATTGCTATTAAAAGTAGATGAACTCCTACCAATCATTCGAATCAAGTCAAGACAATCATTAATTATTTTCGAAGAAGACTTCGATAATATATCGAAGCAAAAGAAGCAAATTTCGACTATTTAACGTAAATTTTATAAAAAACTGCTAAAATGTATAGAATATTATATTAAATATTCTTGTTCCCGAAGCAGCTAAATATAAATATAGAGACACGGGGGCAGAATTTTCTCCGTAGCCTGCGTAACACAGAGAGCCCATCCCTCTAGTTCCAGCTTGAGTAAATAGCTTGGACGAATTATTATCACCATTACATTATTATAAACGGTATTACAAAATATTCTCCGGTTTATTTATTAGACGGGAGCGATGTAAAATATTTGAAAGCAGCGGTGTATGTTTGAGGGCGAGTCGGATATTTTGCTCCGGCGGGCATGAATAATAAATGCGGCAGGAAAGTGGATTATCTTTCGGTGTCCCGAATATTTCGGGGACTATTCCTTCTAATGCCGATTCTAACGAAATCTCCGGAAAGTCGTTACATCGCGCCCGTCACCTAACGATCCCGCGTTAACCACAATGTAACCGAGTTCCTTGGTTGCCCGGGAACGTCGGCCCGCCCCTCCATTAATATTTCAGGCTCAATAACGCAGAACGCTCGATTTTACAGTCGATTCGGCGCAGCTTCCGGCAGGCTTTTTACGATCGATCCGACGTGACAACCACTCGAAATCCGACGAATTCAGCTCTATCCTTCCCGGCAGCGATCCGAAGGCGATCGTAAAAAAAGGCAATTAGCGATCAACACGTTTAACCGGCACGTAAAATCCATCATGCGCGATCCTTCTCGATCCCTCCCTCTCGAGGCTCACCCTCCTCTTTCAGACATCGACTCGGTCCCGTTTACATCGCGTGTATGTTGCTCTCCAGTCCGAGGAAGCTGCTATTTAACTCCTCGCCTTCGAGTCAAACCACAATTTCAAACGTGGAAATCGATATCTTTGATACATTGCTGGTTTCACAATGATCGCTGTATCGACTCGAGTATGGTCCGGATGCGGTGGCCCTTACGATTCCCTTGTCCATGTTTTATGGTGATCACTCTGATTGCTGATTTTATGTATTTATGGTAAAAATGATTTGGTCGAATACATAGGAATAGAAATAAATATTTATGTAAATTCTGTATCTTGTAATTGGTGCAGACGAGCTTTATTTTGCATAAGAATTCGCGGTCTAGTGATCACAAAACAATCTCCTTTACTCGGTTTTACTTTACTAGATTTTTACTTCTTGTTCTATTGTTACTAAAATTATTTGGTAAACTTTTTTATTAACACACATAATGACGAAAGTATTTTTCGAAACGGAATAACTGTTTTAAAATTTGATCAGTAGATAGGAATATTTCTGAGATATTCGAGGAAATAGTTTACTAGATAATGTTTGGAAACATTTGACAAATAATTACAAAGAAAGGTAAAAAATTGTATTGCTAACATCGTTTCAACAAATTTTAATTCGTGTCATTAATTATAATCAGAGATACATAGATACACAAGAGTTCGATCAGATAAGAGACTAGATCATTTATCAGAAGGAAAGCGAATTCTGTGTTTCGAAATCATTTACTTCGAGCGTTGAAGTACTCAGTAAGGGAGTAATAGGGGTTTGTCTCGACTTAAAAGTATTAAATATTTATATCTGTTAAATTCTGTCGAATGTTTTCATCGCGTATCTAGCACGATGTCGCAAGGGTTCAAGAGTCGGTGGACTTCCCGGTCGCAATCGGGCAACAGATCCGACAGTGAGCTAGGATACAAGAAAAGAAACGTTATGACGAATTATCGGGCCACCCTCGCCCTTCGTATTCGAAGGAACAGCCAGCCAAAGAAGACCTACCCCAAGGTTAAACGCGTTTCGAAGGCGGTTAATGCGCGCGGTTCCAGGATTCACACGACCCTGAAACTCTGCTTATGTATTTCTTGGTTCCCGTCGGTTATTGCAAAGCGTTTTCTATCGAATCGTATAACTTTCACCGTTTCCAACTTTAACACGTTCATCGCCACGTCATCCAAGTATGGGTGACGCTAGTTTTTAAACAATTTTGAAAATTCATTTTCATTTTAATATATCCGAATAAACTGAATTTGACTAGAACGTTTCGGATGCGAAAAAGCTCTAATTCCATCCCCTATGATCAATTTCAACTTTCTAATTTCGCTTTAATTGATTAAATTGCTTTGATTTGGGGAAAATTTTGGTGGTCGATTGTTGGCGACGACCGTGTTAATTTGCTCTGTGAAAAGCATCGTCTATTTTAACAGAATTAAGTTGCAGTAGCAAACCCAGAGTTGTAGTGTCAAACCTAATCGAACTTTGAGAACAAAGATGACATAACCATCTCCTCGCATTTTTCCATTTTTCAATTATAAAAGCTGCCGAAGTCAAGATCTGCATCTTGTCTATTTTTGATAAGAAATTTTTCTTCAAACATAACCTCACCTTTAACCTAACCATTCTTTCAGATATAACCTCGTCCGATCAGACTGTCAGCTATTTCTGCCGTTCAAAAATTCCTTGAAACAGATATTAAAACATTGCAAAAGATGTAGAAATTTCGAAAATCAGTTCATCGGCCACGATAAATATTTGGGGATTTCAAAAATTAATAACTTCCCGTGAATAAACAGTACATTCGAAAAAGGAACCACATTAATTTCTATAAGTAATAGGGTAGATGCCTTAATTACATTAATAAATTTAGTTAATTATTTCAGAGATTGTTTAACCTAAAAATCATTCCAATTTGCAGCATAAAGATTTCAATATTGATTTATAAATATTAAGTATGCAATATTTCCCTATTATTGCTTAAAACGTAAAATTGCTTAAAATTAAAATTTTGTTAGTCGCAGAACACTGACAGTATAGTGACATCTACTGTACCTATTGAATTATTATAAAATATTACATCCGCCAAGAGAAACGTGCGCGAAGTCACGTCGTCGGCTGTTTAAATGTCGGCAACTACGAGTCTTAAGATTCGAAAGCGACTGTCGTCAACGTTGAAATCAGCTAATCGGATCAACCGAGCAGGGTTGACGGGACCTAATAATATTTATCCAGAGATCGCATGTAGGACGCGATTTTCCCAGGCCATCGGTTAATCGATAAAGCGATAAACGCGTCCGCAGAACGCGGAAATTGCGAGGTGTGCCGGACCCAATATCACGACCCGTGGCCCAAGCGTAAATTAATTAACCAGCAGTTTTGAAAAGTGGTTTAGGCATTATACTGGCCGGATGGTCGCACGAAAATGGGAAATTACGAAACACATAGGGAAGCGTATCATGGTGCACATAATTTTCATGAATGGCCGACTTTATCTGTCTCTCCCTCTCCCTCTCCCCCTCTCTTTTCCTCTCTCCCGTTCTCTTCTTCTTCGCTTCTCTCTCTCTCTTTTCCTGTGATGGCTCGTTCCGGAATTTCCGTGCTCAAAGGACGAAAAACGAGTGGCTGCGGTGGAGGGCGAAGCTAAAAGCGGGCTCGTCTCTCGAGCAGCCGCCACCGATAGAAGTACCCCGGGCTCGTCTGATGTCTGCGTTAACTCTATTTGAGATTTTAAAATTCAATGAGCCAATCCGATCGAGTATATTGCCGGTTCTGTCTCGATGCTCTCTTTCTCTTTTTGCGGATGGTTCGCGGAGCCTCTACGGAGAAAAAGGGGAGCCCGGGAGGGCCTTTGTGATACGGTTAACGGCTCCCTTCGGCCTTTTCGGATTCTCGATGGATCAAAAGCATCGACCAACCACGGCATCGTCAACACCGACGCGCCTCTACGCCCGCGTTTTCCTCTCGTCCACGCCGACATCCTCGTGGCCGTCGCCATAGTCGTAGTCATAGTCGTCGTGTCCTCCTCCTCGTTGCCGACGTCGACTGTTCGGGGATGGGCTTTTCTGTTGCGCGAAAACTTTTGCCAAGGCTCGCCCGCACGCTCGCTGGCACGTGAAATTCCCGGCGAGGGTTTAATAATCATACAACCAGTTCGCTTTGTCGCGTACAAAGCGAATTGATTTGTTTTAGAAATTGGGGTAGGTCTGTTTGCTTCGCTAACTTTCGGAGGATACCGGCAGAGGGACGTTTTCTATCCGGGTTTTTAGGGGTGCTCGGGACGATTTTAAAAAGCGGGAACCGCCGACCGTGGCGCCGACCGGGTGCTGTGTGCACTCATCGGCGGTCCGCAAGTTTGTTCACGGAACGCTGTGCCCGTTTCGCCAAATTACGCAGCAAATTCCAAATTTAATACTGTATTCTGCGGAAATCTAGTACACAAGAATTAGCTGCGGCTTAAGCTATCTCGGTGGGAGATATTGCTTCTACGTAACAGAGGGTAGTTGAGAATTACAATATAATCAAAATATCAGGTAATACATATATTTAAGCAACTTTTTGTAATCGTTAAGCAATAAACTATGAGTGAAAAACAAAAATAATACGGTCCATGCGGATTTACTTGATGAAACGAACGATTCAAACAATAATAGTTTTGATCGCTATTGCCTGCACCAGTGAACAACCATAAAGTATCATTATTCAGAATGATCGAAGGAATTAAGCGCGAAAAATATGAAAAGAGGGAAAAAGAAATAAACAGAATATTACAAAATGAAGAAACTTATACAGAAATTAATTTTCTTAAAGTGTTAATGTTTATAATTCCGAATTTAACTAATGTAACAGTTAATGGTTCCGTCTCGCGAGTACATTTAATATATAATTTGTAATAATTAATTAATTCGCGTTAATAAACTTTTCTTTTGTCAGCTTAAATCGTTGTTTAGTGACATTAATAATAACTTTTGTCGGTGAAACGTGGGTGGATGTAAATATTTGTTGGTGATTTCAACGCGTCGGTATATAAACAACGTCGACGAAATGCGGCGATGAAAACATTGTTGTTAAAATAATTGTTGGCGATTTCAAAATCACGATACATGTTTTCATTTCGAAGATATTGTCGCTTAAAGTTCTAATCGCCAATACTTTGTATTAGTAGCGTTTCTAATTGCGTAGTTTTTTTGTGTCTATAAAATTTATTTTCACGATGTTTTTCTAATAAATACGTGAATCCTATATGTCACAGTTCAACTAGTACAATAATTTCAACTATTTATTAATTATAGGTATACTTTAATTTAATTATCAGGCAATGTCTCGACGAGTTCATAAAAAATTTACAGTACAGGTAACCCTCCTATAACACGGTAGATAGGTTCCTAGAAAATGCCGTGTTGTGTGAGACCCAGAGCCAGTATAAAAAGGGAGTTACGTTCCGAAAACTTATCAAAAACAAATATTTTTTTTCAATTCTACATAAACAACTTAATTTTTATTAAAAATATAAATGTGTGTACAACACAAAGCAAAGAAAAGAAAGAACAAAAAATATTATTTTAATTTCACGCAACTCTAATTTAATAAAGACGAAAAAGTTATTGTTGAACGCACCGTGGCTCGACGCAGACTATCGAGCAGCAGCGTGAGACACTTTCGTTTCACTCACTGAGGTAGAAATGTAAACACCTCAGTGGCAACATTGTATCTTGAAGACGGCAAGCCTCGCCACGGCTGTAGAAGTACACACAGTGCTGTACAGAGGTTTTTGCAATTTTCTTATCGTGTTAGAGCGAAACCGTGTTTATATTACCGTTCCCGCAATTTACGAATCGTGTTGTAGCGAAGCCGTGTTATAAGATGCCGTGTGTAGGAGGGCTACCTGTATTTGTGACACTCTTAGTTGTAATGGAATATATTGTTAATTACATTATGAATCTACATGCAAAATAAAAATTGTCCGCATCACTATACTTCGACGAATCAGACTCATGATGGAGATTTATAGTAATAATATCTTATGTGTGAGTGTTATTCCGTTCTTGTCAGAAAATTCTGATTTTTTGCTGTCAATATTTAAACATTCATAATAAATATAAAAGATCCTTTTTTTCTAAAAAGTTATTACAATCGAAAAACTTCTGTTCATTGCAAGTGTGGCGAAAATGGTACAATCAGGGATTAATTTTAATAAGTTGTAGACAGCGTTGGGGGAGACGTAAGATTATTTATCACTTGTACGAACAATGGAAATATTAATTAAAGTTACTATATTGCAAGTATTAGACTAATGGTTTGCAGGTGAGGGTAGAAAACAGTTATGTAATGACATAGATATTTTACTCGGATAACAAATGACCAAAATAATGATTAACTATTTATTGTTTACTTTTCTTCAAATAATATAATAATAAATTAAATTATGTTAAAAGTAATATAATAATAATAATAATAATACTCTCAAATTCTTTTAATCTTTCGAATGTGGCATATTTCGCCAACCGATATTTGTCATAAGCATTTTCATACTTATTTCCTTATAGTTATAAACAATTTGTTTCCATAGCTAACACATTTTGGCGATGTTCTTTTCAAAATTTCGAGAGAAAATATGGAAATTATGAACAAATTGTATAATAAGAAATCCATCGAATAGGACAGCTTTCCCGGTTTCCACCCCCGATGAATCACGTGGCTGTGTACGAAATTATCCCGAGTAATCGTTACATAAGCGTCATCCCCTTCGGCACGCAGTAAATTCTTGAGAACCGTCCAAGGTGTCGGCCGATAATGACCGACCGTTTACGGGCGTATAAATGAAAAAGCGAGACGTTCCGCTTACCACGGTTCGAAGCCCGTAATTCTAGAGCACCCTCCACCTTCTAATAAATGCCCTGTACCGTTCAGCCCTTTGTAGATATAATTCAGCCTTGATTATATACAATATATCCCGTCGTACGTGATCTTATACCATTATCATGACTAATTAAGTGATTCCACTCGGTCCTTCCTATTGGCTCACCGCTGACAACAATGTTAATTTTCTTAAATGTTGGATCTTTGCAACTTTATTTATTCTAATTAGTGCGTCAGCTGAATAGCTTCGGTCGAATTTAATAATCGACGCTGTTGCGGCGGGATTAATCAGTTCTCAACCTCCGTTCTAATTTACATATTTTGCTAGTTTAGAAGTAAAAATGGTGAGTCTAAAAATTGTTTAGGTGCACAATGTAGAGCGTGTTAGTAGTACAGTTAAATGAAAATATTGTTAACATTAAATATCTTAACGTTATAGACTATTTTCATTAGTATTTTTACAAAGACTTAATATAATTCTTAATACATTCTACATTCATTAATTATAGTTATGCTATAAATTATTAAATTATTGCAAACGTGTCTCAATTGTTTTCCACAGAACACAGAATAACAGTTTATTTGGCTTGAAAATTCTGAGTTGTTCTGTTTCGTTCGCTATAATTTTTACATATTTGAATTTTCAACCATATTGCAAGCGTGTCTCAATTGTTTTCCACAGAATAGAGAATAACAGTTTATTTGGCTTGAAAATTCTGAGTTGTTCTGTTTCGTTCACTATAATTTCTTATTGTTTCTATAATATATATACCTCGCCGAATATTTAGAAAGAGGGAAATCGATTTTTTTAAAGAAATGTATATGAGCTCTTAACACAGCAAGCGAAAAATGGTTAAAGGTGTACACGAGATCGTAGAGCCGGAAGGCTGTGTTATTAGAACAGGAATATCAAGGGGGAGAGAAAAGAGGGTGGAGACACGCTGATAACAAGACTCTGCTCGCCACGTGACTTCAATACGAAGCCGAGAAAGGGGACGATATCAATACAAGGAAAGCGAGCTCGCCTCTCAATTGCGGTGAAATAGTTGTACTCGGTTCGAATCGTTTTTTCATTCCTCTTTTTATGAAATTTATCCTTTCAGATCTTTCTAACAAGTACCCTCGGCTCTATTTAATTCTCTTTGTGTTAATATTGTTCTACGTAACCCGAGAAACGGATAATTTACTCGTCGCGAAGTTTGTCGAACTTGGCATAAAGAGATTTGGAAAAACAATCATCTAGTACGAACCTGAACTAAGCGTTCAACAATTTTTCACCGAATGCGCGCTCGATTTTCAGCGAATTTCTTCATTAATATTCTACTAATTTTCCGTCTACTACCGTCGCTTATATTGAAATTTCAGTTTAACAAAAATGAGAAGTACCGCTGTTTTTGCAATACTAGTACAATTGTTCATCTGCTTGTAAAGAAAAATTGAAAAGGGAAGGGTGGATACGAGTATTCGAGGCTCGCGGCTCATTTTTATAGTTTTATAATAATTTATAGCCACAAATTTTTCATTTTTGTTTACCAGCTCAGGGGCAATTCGAGAAAATTTACTGTATGTATTTAAAGATTCGGTTTTCTTAACATTTTAAGGAATTACTGCTTATCAGCGTTTCTTCTCTTTATTAATATTGCTATTATTCTGTTATCCTTTTTTACTTTTCTTTACCTTCTTTCAAACTTCTCTTTTATCCACTTTCATTGCTAAGTTCGTCTACAAAATCCTTGGGAACGAGAATTTCAGACTGCTGCGTTCTTCGTTTTCTGTTTTTCGTTGTTTCATCCTTTTTAGTAAAATAGATTGTACTTGATACTTGTAGTTGTACTTGCAACTAAGGGGTTGATTCTATTTTGGTCGATACTGCACGACATATTATATTATACATTATATTATATTATATTATTATATTATATATTATATTATATTATATTATTATATCATATATTATATTATATTATACATTACAGATTATATTATAGATTATAGATTATATCGCA
Source organism: Augochlorella aurata (assembly GCA_028455555.1). NCBI lineage: Eukaryota > Metazoa > Arthropoda > Insecta > Hymenoptera > Halictidae > Augochlorella > Augochlorella aurata. Next base: position 12,914,935 of record CM052148.1, on the reverse strand, counting down.
GATTATATTATATTAATGCACAGAAAAAATTATCAAACTGAGATTTCAAATTATTTTTAACAGACTAGAGATAATTACAAAAAAATAACAAAATCATTTATTTCCATGAGAAGTGAAATACGAATTTCAAAAAATAACTTCCGACGCACGGAAATAGCCACACGGAGATATATCGCCACATAAAGGAAAAGAGTAAAGGAACGCTATGGTTTCGAGCTATGTTAAACATTTATACAATATTCATTGGTGTTTGCCCGGGTAGTGATCTCATCCAGTGACAGAAATGAATACCAAGTTTGGTCGGTAGTGCAAGCTGGCCGGGGCTGTACCCATTTCGTTCGGGTACTCCATAAACTCCGAATAGTAATTAGTCATTAGTGACACAACATCTATCGAACGAATGAAAAATGAACGATGCCGAAATGAAATAAAAATACATGCATCTCTTGGCTAGCATTTAAAGATACGCTCGAGCGTGTATCAAAATTTATATTTGAAACAACTTTCCGATTTTTGCATAACGAGCAAGCATATTTCATGGATGGCCTTAATAAACCGTAATTAATGTGGAAACAAATCTTCCATTATTTCTTGCCGGAGCCGTTCTTTAATATTATAATATTTAGTCGTTGCCTGCAGGAGCAATAATAATCTGCGAAAACCAGTCATTTATTTTGTTCGAAATAAGAGAGGCGAAAAGGAAGGACGGTATAGAAGCGCCGATTATGGCGAATAATTCAGTTGCTGGGGGAAAGACATTCCTCGGTCTGGTTCTACGCGGCGACCGTTTTGTATGCGATAATTGCCGGCGTTATTAAAAACAGTTTATGTCAGCCAGATCAGTCGGTGTTCGTTAGTAGAACGCGTTCCGAGAAGCAGTTTTTAATAGGCGCGTAGTTTCCCGTGAAACGTTCCGGAGTCAACGAAAACGATTTTACGACTGCTCGTTCGAGCCTTTTGGTACCGTACCGGCAAACAAGATGAATGGTTCTGCGCCGTTTAAGAGACTCGGCCGAATAATTAAAATTGATGTGACAGTAATATTAGCGTGTACGTGTAAATCAGATGCTGCTTCAAACAGGTGACGCAACACCTTCCGCCCGTGAGTTTGCTCCGGGTTTCAGCTTTTCAACTTCGAACCTTGCTTTCTGCGTAAACCCTATTTTTTCGTAAACCTTCATTTTTTCATAAACCTTTATATTTTTGCAAACCTTTATTTTCTTTCTGTAAGCCGAATCAACGTGAATTTCATACGGCACAAATAACAACAAAATGCCTAGAACGCGAAATGCTTTTGTTAAATATTCTTTGGGAAATTGGAGTACTCTTTTTCTGAAATATTAAATTCTGTATCAGAATTTCAACCGTGCCAAGACTGTGGGAATTATCAATGAAATACGATGGACTGGTTCGGTTTTAGGCGATTTTGATAATTACCTATGAGAAAACAGGCTGAGGTGAATCATCGCTTTATTTATACGCCGTAGCTTGAGGATTTTTATGCGTCTCCAAATTTAGATACAAGAAAACGTGTGTGTTGTATCTAGTTAACAAAGTAAATTTGTCCATCCATCTAATTTTACGACTTACTGGATGGTTTAACAAATAACACCGAAATTCTGACGAGTAGATATTCGATAAACATTTGTTATCGTTACAATAAATTAGATTCTTTCCAATTCCCTTAAAATGTCAACAATTATTAACTGTCTCTTTCAGTCAATGATCGACGATTAAAACTATCAGTCAATTAATTCAATCGTCGATTTTTCGACGATTAATGCCATTAATAAATAACTGACGATTAATTCGATTCTTGATATAACCATGGGAATTAATACCTTTAATCAACGACTGGCAATTATATTCATCAATCGACTAATAGAATCGTCGACTTTTCGACGATTAATGCCTTTAATCGTTTTTATCAATCATTTAATCAAACTAAAAATTTTAAACAATTAATGTCCAACACTGGTTGAAGGTATTGTGTCAACATTTTTGTCATAAATGCATAAACTCCGTAGTCTAATAAGTAAAAGACCATACACGCAGTGTACTTCTCTTTGAACTAAATATATAAATAACACACAGCAGAGGCTAGAACTGGCATATAATGATCTCGCATTCATAGTACGAGGGTCGATACGCTTCCTAACGGGCTCCGTGCGTCTGTCGAAGCGCGAAAGTGTCCGAAAAGACTTGCGTATCGCGCGATCAACACCGCGGAGCATATGTATGTATATGAAGTCATTCGAAAATCACAACGTTGAATACGCATCCTTCAGCCCTTCAACGAGTCATTTAACCTTTCCGGCTCTCTCTCCGGGTACGTTCAGTCGGTACATAAAATGCGCACGGTGAAGTGTGTAAAGACCGAGTGTACAAGACTCTTGACATCCGTGACACTTTAACGACGCCGGTTAAGCCATGAGCGATCAACGGAGGCCCTTTCTCTGGAGTTCTGTCGCGTGTATGTATGGATGTATGCATATACAGCACGGGGTCCCGAGAGTTCGCGTCACGATCGAATTTTTCGCTCTTTTGTTACGGTCGACGAACACGCGATTCGGCGTAGCGGGTCTCGAGAGAAGCGGCCGATGTTGAATTTGTTGGCGAGCGACGACAGTCCGATCGCGCGATGCCGTTCCTCTGATTTACGGGCCGAGCAGGCCTTGTTTCACCGATAATCCGTCGGTGTCCTAATGACGCCGCTAAAACCGGCATCAAACACTGGACTTATTATTAGTAATCCCATAAGCGAACCACTCGTAAATTTCGCCGGCATTTAATTTACGATTTTTCGTTCCCGCGTCGACGCGTCATTCCTCACCAGTTGAAGCTGTTTTTTGGTAATTATCAGTTTTATTCATTCGACGAGTCGACCGATTTTTTACTTCATAGAGATACGCTGATTCGAGAGAGCGTTTGAATGTTTTACGAGTTGGTTGCAGAAATTTGGCTGGAAGGAAGGCAAATCCCTTGGTTAATAGGTGAAAATGCAACAATCAGAACGAATAAATTTATAAATCAATAATTAAAATTATATGGACGAACGATAGGCCACTATAAGTCGTGTAATAAAAATTAAAACTCAATTGTTACATATATATTTATTAACCATAATATAGTATTAACATATATATATATAAACATTAAGATATAATATTATTTTTATTATAATATAGTAATATTATTATATAATATTTTCACGCTTTCCAGCAAAAAAGTACGCTGATACTATTTTTATTCATTGCAAAAAGGTAAGATCATCGCATCATTTCCTAACAATCTCATTGCAACAATTACTTTGAAAAACACTATACTCAGAAGCATACTCTTATTGGGTCATCGGAAAGTCGATATTGGTGTAGTCAATACCTCGCCATTAAAAAACAGGACTTCTACCAGCACAAGATTTCACAGCTCTTAGAAAAATGTCAAAAATTAATGTCATTTATCTACTGCAAACATTACAAAATCGTCTTTCATTCTCTAACGAAAGAACGAAACAACTTTCCATTATTTTCGTTATGCGTCTATTGGAGCATGTTCGTTCGATTACATACGCGTCGAAATATCGGATCGGCTTCCCAGACCGGACCGGGACACCCTGTACAGTAATTGAAGCTCGAATTTCTTGAAAAAGGTGTATACACTTAACGCCACGACTACTCTCGCCTTTTTTCTCGTAAAAAGCGCGTTTCAAAATAATGAAATTCAGGTTGCGGCGCTTCTCGTGCCAGGCTCTAGTTTTTGAAGCCTGTTATTGTCAGTAGAATGAGCAGTCATGAACGAGCTACGTGAGTGATGGACGAGGAAAAAGCTCGCGAGCTCGCGAGCCTGAGAGAATCCACGTGTATACTCACTTACGTTGCAAAGCGGGCACGGAAAAGAGATCGCGGGAGGGAGGGAGAGAAGGAGAGAGAGAGAGAGAGAGAGAGCGAAAGAGAAAGAGAGAAATAGTAGAGAAGGAATAGGGATAGAGAAAGAGGCCATGAGAAAGACAGAGAGAGAGAGAGAGAGAGAGAGAGAGAGAGAGAGAGAATAAGAGTGTTTGCCAGTTCGCGAGCAATTATCGCGCGTGAATCGCGCCACTTGCCGGTACGTAAATTGGCCCGTGTTGGTTATATCGATCTTGTTCAGCAATTTAGACCGAGTTAAACTTCGTGCCTCGATCGATGATAACACGGTATCTGACACACAGAGACCTTTCCCTCGCTCTGCCTTTTAGCCCCGGACAATTTTCGATGCCACCAAGATTGAGCCAATTAAAAACGAAACTGCCAAGCGAGTCGCGACTGTCATTACTAGACGGCACGACACACACGCAATATGCGTGTAACGTTCGGCCGAGAATATGGAAAGCGCATAATGCGAGGAAACTTGCGCTATTATAAAACACTGTAACAACGCCTACATAAATGGTAATACGTACGCAAACAATACAATTATACTATACAATATTTACACCGAATGTATGTTTGACAGTATTTATCATTTACTCACGTTGTAATTTGTATTGCAAAAGATTGTAAAAATTTGTTCTGAATGGACGTTGTTAGCAACAACTAGACTGCGGCGTATATGCATTCTGAAAATAATTCTGACAGGTTAAATTGTAAAATTAAATTATTGTTTAACGTTAGAACTACCGGATTAGAATAACAGGAGAAGATGGCGTGAATTATCGAAATTATAAAAATATTTTTATGGAAAAACTGTGACTAAACTCTGAATTTAAGCAACCAGCGAGTCTCATAAGAATTCGTACCCCTTTTGAAACGGTATAACATTTTCAAAACTGCGCTAAATAACTTGTATTTTTTTTAAATGTTAAAGGGACTCACTGTACAATAACCATAAGATACCTTCCTTTTAATTTGATTATTGTTAATGACAAAAAGGATACAAAATTCTCGTTTTTTAACTTTGTTTATCTGAGCCTACAACGAAAATTAAGAGAAAAAGCATTATGCAGATATATGTACATTCTAGGAAAAATCACCTCAAGTACGACAGAGGAGTGCACGCCCGTCGTGTTCAGTCCTCGGCGGTGGTTCCAGTGTTAAAAGAATCCCATGAAACGAAGTCAAGTGAAATTGATGTGGTTCCAAGTTAAAAATGTCTGAGGACGGCCAATTAATGTTCCACATTTGAATGTACCGGAACAATTCGTCCCGGTAGTATGTTCGCCCCGACGTAGTGTCCCATCGAGGACCCTTAAAATTTCGCGAGCACCAGGAAGCCGTGGGTACCGTGTCATAATCGTAATTAATCCCGTCGTCCTTTCTAACAAATAAGCATCAAGGTAAAAACGTACTTTAGCGTAACGTGACTCTCGTTTCACCGGCGCTGCCGGTTCATCTTAACTTTATAAACAGACGTGCGGGACAATAGTTACCCTCCAGTTTTCGGAATTACAACGTCTACCGGGCCCGGGTATCATAATATCGTATATACATACATATATAATACCCTGCCCGACAGCCGTACAAGGACCTTCACTTCGCGAACACGGGACACCCCTCGTCCCCCGTGCACAATGCCGCCTCGCATACTTAGACGACTCGGCAGATGAAATCTTAACGAGATGGCGACCGCTTCAAAACGAGATCAACGTCGATGACAACCGCATGGCTTGACCTTCTTCTTTTTGCCGTCCTCCACGGAAAACTTCTTTGTCTCTTCCCTTTCGTGTCTTTGTAAATCACGTTTACCCTGTCAAGAGCCTATTCTAGTCTAGTACGCGGTTTTTTCATCTTTCCGATCTTTTTAACGGAGAACTACGAGACCTTTCGTTGTTAGACTTTTGCATTCAGATTTACTCGTCCTCGAACCAGTCAGCTGTTTTTTTAAAAGTATACTCGTCGGTGTGCAAAACGTCGACGTTTCTTTACGACGAGTTGAGAATATAATACCCCGATATTCTTTATTAAATTATGCTTTAACACCTTGTCGACGGGGTTGTAATCCTAATTTATCATTGTTGAGACGAGAAGGGTAGACAATGATGTAAACTACAGTAGATAATAGTAATCATGCCAAACGGCGTCATGCGTAACAGGAAATAGTATTCCATCTGACGTTAACCGATTTTGTCAATTGTGACAAAATCCAGTAGCCGATTTCACGCAAAATGGTGTCATCCGTGACAAAAATCAGCATTCAATTTGACGTCAGATGGTGACATCCGTAGATAAGGTGTTAATGTTGTATACTTTATACTTTAATGAAAATTTTAATGTCTTTAAAATTATATTTTATATATGTGCCATTAATAAAATAAATGTACCATTTCTAGCGCTTCTAGCCACTGTCGCATATTTTGCGCTGTGACTAAGCCTAGAACACACAAGGTGTCAGGTTTAAGATCTGCTTAAGGGTAGATATAAATTATAATATCATTCTTTATATATTGCAATATTATACAGGGTGCGGCCGAATAACATGTACAAGCGGACACGAGATGGTTCCTTATGAAAAAGTAAGAATAAAATATGCAATAAAATGTTGTCATTTAAGGCTTAGTTTTCGAGAAAATCGAGTTTGAAGATCCGATGCGTACATATGCTGTCACGGCTAAGCTACGGTTCGCCGAGCAACGTACAACTCGTATCGTGTTTGTAAACAATGATCTGAGATTTCTTCTGTTACGCTATGAGTCTAAGCAGTTAGTTTTCGTTTGCTCGACGAAACATTAGTCAAATTCAACGTTGTACGTTGCTCGTACATATTATTCGGACGCACCCTGTATATATTATGTATAACATTATTCTTTGTAAAAATAAAGTGTAAGAAATGTATAAAAAGCATTTAAACATCTGTAGACACTTTTTACCTATCCCTAACACAGATACTAAATGCTAGTTTTGAAGGTAGTTGTGATTTCAAAGCAAAAAAAGATGAAAAAGATATTGCGAATAAGAAGTTCCGTGACACAAACGGAATCGAGTTATTTGCCAAGGCAATTAATGATTCCCGGGGATAATTTGCCGAGATTTTTGGTGCGTCGCAGCCGACAGCCTAGAATCCAACAGGCTCTTTCCGTTAGGCCATCCGCTAAAAGCTCTGTAAATTATTGCTCAAAGTTTACGACACGACAAGGCGCAGACGCGGTCGCTGCGCCCCTAATTGCACTAATTATTATCGTTTTGAGAAGGGAGGAGACGATGGAAGGGAAAGTCCCCACCCTTAACTTTCGCGATGTCGCACGGACGCTTTACGGTCGTCGACACGGGACGACGACCGTCGACGCACAATTCTTGAGGAAATCAATTACCACGCGACGATTTTCTTCGTTGCCAAGAAATTCGGGTACGTTATCTTGTTACTTACACCATCGTACTAGTCTCTTGCGCTGAAACAACAGGCTCGCGACCTAAGATATCTGCTAAATGTTACTCGTTCTACTTCTATAGGGTTGTCCGGGAAGTAATTTCGCGTCTCAAACAAATTTCGTTTGACAAGGATATTAAAAAAAAGCCAATAAGTGACAGAACTTCTAGCATAAAATTTCGAAGCTACCAGGAAAATGTCAGAGAATTATAGAACAATACGTCCTTAAATAATATTTACTCTAAACGTTAAAAAACCGTGTTTCCTTTTAAAAAAAAAACGAAATTACTTTCCGAACAATATATTATATTATATTATATTATATATTTAGTAACGAAATTCAGCGAGTTAGAAATGAGAATTGTCTTATAGAATATTTATAGATTGAAAATAATGTATTGACATGCTTGAGTTTACCAGTAGTTCAAATACACGATTAATTTTGTCATAAATGAATAAAATATTGAAACAATTATGCATTATCGATTTAGGTGGAAAGGTAGTTGACTCGGGTAACTAATGACCCGATTTGTAAATATATGTATTTTATATAAAATTTGAGACTAGAATCTGACGTTGAGTAACTGCTAATATATAAAGTCTGCTAGTGATTAAAGTAAAAATTCTACTCAGTTTAAACGGCAGACAAAAAAATATTTTATACTAAAGTAGAATAAAAATATACGTATAAGAAACATATAGAAAAAATATACAAAGATGGTTCACTTTGCTTTGTCCTTCAGATTATAGTGATCTAAGACTGAACACTGTTGCTCTTGCATATATCAGTAGATATTAAATAGATATAAAATAGACTCGGGCATGAAATGAAACATAAGATTCATTTTATATTTAAACATTCTTTACATCCATCGCTTGATAACATTCAAATTAAGTAAATCACTTTGTGCAAATGCAGGTTTTTCAATATCTACAGCGAAGTACAATACACTTGCTTGACAATATTGTTAGACGTTATATCGTGCAATAATATTTATATTATTGCACGATATATCGAAAAAATAAAAAATATTTATATTATTGCACGATATAACGAAAAAATAAAAAATATTTGCAATCTAATAAACCAGTTTTGTGAGCTGAGGAATATTTTCTGGAGGAAATGCAGCGGCAACGAAGAACCCTCTGCGTCGCATATTTTCCGGTTTTAATGTGCACGGTGCATATTATAGGCATAAATAGTATCAACAGTTCGTAACGTGTACTTGTGTAGAAGATAGTGCACAAATATGTCGGAGTGCTCGCAGGTGTGCACACACGAAACTCTCCGTAATAGCAACCCCCGCGATGGGTAGTCGCGCGCTAAAGGTAAAGCACGTCAGTTCGTGCTGAGACGTGAATCGAGTCGCAACCCCTTTTTTATCAGCCGTATGAATTGTTTTCTGTTACGGTGTAGCCAAATACCTCTGCTACGCATGTACGAGACAGGTACGTGATTTATAGTTTTCATCATTCTTTTGTCCAATCTTTAACCAGTTAACTGTGGCGATTTCTTTGCAAAGCGGCCACCAGTATGTGTTGCGATAATCAAGCGATGACGAATCCAAAAAGACGAATCCAACTGAAATTTATATTTATATTTATTATTTTTCATTTGTTTATTTCATTTCGTCTTGACCTCTAAACATCGTAAATATATTAAAATTTACGAATGTAATTTAGTTTTCGCCAGAATTACAATTTAAATATCAAATTCTAATAAAATTTTGCGCACGGCAGATATAATCGTCATGACACAAAATTCTGCAACATCTCCATGACGGATATAGTCGTCAAACACACTTAACTGGTTAATTCCGTTAATCGAAGCCTTCTCAAAAGCATGAAATAAGTGACTCGTGGATCAGCACTGTATGAAACACGTGCGTAAGTAAAAGTGTGGAGAATTCATTTGAGAGATTGTAGATTAAGGCAAAATATGTGACGAATTTAATAATGAAATTTGATTAACGTGTTGTATCGGTAGTATTCGGAAAATAATATTAGAGGAATGTCAGAAACAATTTATTAAAAAGCTTTATCAGGTTTCTATAATCAACTTGGGTAAAAGGAATGTATTCTATAAAAGAAATGTCTTTTGAAGGTATATATTGTTAAATTATAATTTTCTAATCTGCTCTGCTGTATCACATAAACTGTAACAGAACTGTTTTTTAATCGACAGGTATCATTAAGGGTAGTTTAACACTCCAATGCATAAGATTTTATAGAAAAGTAAAAATATTTTCACGTGCTGATTTAGGCTATTTTGCACATATAATATGCATGGAATTTTTATGCAATTTTTTCTTACTGTATAATACCTTAAGGAATAATTCTGAATAATTTTTTTTCTTTTTCACAAAATGGTTATTATTACGAAAATCCGGATAGAAAAAAAGTTGCATATATTAATTGCAAGATACGAAATCCAAATAGAAATTTCTTCCCTTAATGACTCTAGCAAGCTGTCGCTAATATATTAACGTTCTTAAACACTTTTAATTTGTCCACAGCTTTGAATCACGACTACTAATTTTTAGCATAACGCGTAAAATCTGCATTCTAATTATCACCATAACGCAACACCAATTCGAACAACCCTCTTTGCGGGTTTAAATTAGATATCCACGGCGTATGCAATATTTTATAAAGGAGACTCGCCGAATTGAAAAATGTTATTTTCCGTGGAACAAGTTGGCCTGCGATGAAGGAGTTTAAATTTTCGTAAAAACAGAAATAGACGCTCCATTGAATTTAGATCGAGCAAGAACAATAATTCTGCGCGGACGGTGTCCATCCAATTCGGCCTGTTCCTTAGCGGGCCGACCGCGCGATTCATCATTTGAAACGTGTCTGGCCCCGTAAATTGCGACGTCTCACGATTCGTTTCGCTTCGATTCGATTCGATTTCACCGCGAAATTTCGGCCGGGGACCGAGAAACGAGAATCAGGCTCCGCGGTCTGAAATAAATTAAAAGTCGACGAAACCCGGTTGTGCCTCGGGTTGGAACAAAGGCTGAGCGCCGACCCGGAGCGACGTAGAAATATCGGGACAAATCGCGTTGCGTAAGTTGGCCGGCGTCGTCGGCGTCTCCGTCGGCCGCCGCCTCCTTTTTATTTCCCGGAAATTTCGCCATCAAATTTATTCGGCTAGCAGCGCCACGGGCGAAAGGATGACAGAAGCTGGCGTGCACGCTCGCTCGTGGCCGACGGGAATTTTTATCGGGGCAATTACTGCTTCATACAGGGTGTCAAATTGAAAACATTCTTCCAGCAGGGTTTCCTTCATTTTCTAACAAATAACATCGATTGTTAGCGGTTTTATGAATTAATCTCTCGGAAACTTTGCACATGTTCTTATTCTGTATACTTTTTATAGCATTTTGTTGTTGTACTCGATTGTTCTGCATTTTCATTTATATACTCTCTTACGGTGTACGGGTAATTAAAAAAGTACGCCTTTACAGGGAAATGCACTGTAATACAACGTTTTTAAGCGTTCTGTATGGAAAGATATAATAATTAAATAAATTAAATAATTAAATAATAATTAAATAAATAAAAATAATTAAAGCTAATAAATATTTTATTAACTCTTTTATTTCATTTTTCCTTAATTACCAATTTTCTAATAATGGTCGTAATTAAGAAAGTTGTGTAAAATTAAAAATGTTAAAACATTTAAGCTGATTGGTCCAGTACTTTTGTTCCTAATCATGTAACACAAAATTGGGACCTTCAGTAGCTTGTCACTTTCGTTAAAGCCTTATTCACAATAATATTATTATGCAAAAATTATTTTTAAAATTTATTATTTTATCGAATTGAAATAAAGATCATTCTACTGCTGTGAAGTTTTGCAGGAATTACTAAGTAAAACATTTTGTGTTCTCATTTATGTATTCGACATGACTCCGTTACATTATGAAAACAAAAATAATAATCAAAACGAAATGCCACTTTAATATGAATACCTACATAGGTATCGCCATGTCGGTGACATCCGAGTGCAAAGGGTTAAATTACTACATTTCGGTATCTCTGCATCATTTCATGCTATTTACAATGAAATTCGTATAACAATTATCATCGATTACGATTCACTGTAATTTCCCATAAATTACAGGAAAGTAAAACCGTAAATATACCTTCTTTAATAACAATCGCAAAACATCGCAAGAGCTTGGAGAACAGAATTTACTATTGCCACTAAATTTTAGAAATACTCTTTTCATAAAATATTCCTAATTCAGTTTCAACAATGAATCAACCGTAAACTACTGCGCGATCATGTTACGAGAGAAAAGCCGATCAGTTAATTGACAAGGTCATAAGAGAGCGAGCGAAATACATTGTAGCTCGGCGGTGTCGAAGAAAGTTAATCGTTCCGATTGTCGGACGTAATTCATCGTCTCGAGGATAATTTCGTCGAATTCCGGGGGTCCGCGGCCGATTTTCGGCCGCTTCCTCCGATCGATGCCCTTCGGCCTCGCGGCCAAGAAATTTCATTCCCGATCCGAGATACTTTTCGGGACCGACTATGTAATTTTGATTCGTTATTCCGCGAAACTCGAGGAACTCCACGGTAATTGGCCAAATTGCCAATCCTGCCAATCAATCGTTAAATATCAAGGATAACCTGGTCCCGTTCCCGTGCTCGCGTCTGGTTAGTCACCTGCGCTGCTTTTGTGCCCGTTTCTGTTCACGTGTGGCGGACACACCGCGCGTTTGCAACGAGACCACGCAGTAGACTCGCGTGCGTGTTTCAAACGACAAGATAAAAATTCACTCTGCGACAGCTGCTGTACCAGTAAAAGGGAGCTCGCGTTAACAAAAAACGCTAAACGTCGGATCGGTAAGATCGATGGAATGGCTTTTACCGGTTGCGTTATGGTTCTTTTTTTCTTGCGATTAATTATGACACAAATGTAATTCTTGTTTAATTTGTATCTCGTTACCGAGGTATCTCAATGGAACGACTCGCACGGTGTAAGGAGATTTTAATCGTCGTTCGTTTGATTGATTCACGCAAGAAAGTCGCTTTGAGTCACGGACGCACGGTTCCCCGATGAGATCTAATCGATCCTTTTTATACCGCGTAAGCCAGTTTAGATAGTTTAATAAACTAGATGTTTGTTTTATAAATTTTTTAGCTAACCAGTCCTAGATTAGGACATAGATACTTACCGTTAGCGATTGCAGTATTTCGTAGGGGATAGGATACAACGTATCTAATAGAGTCTAGAGTCTAGGTCATCTTTTTTTTATTATTTAAAAATTTTGTTTACCTTGTCTTTTATTTTTTTTTATTTTTTTAAATTGATTAACATAACTGAAAAACATAAAATATCGTATCGATGCGAACAACTTTAAAAAATCTTATTCCACGTTTCAGAAATTTGACCAAAGATCTTTGTTAAATATTATACTTTTTATCAATGCGTTTTGTTACTTTTTATTTTCATTGTTGGGATTTTGAAATAATTATTCCGTATCTTCTTTCTCTTAATTATATTTTCTTACTATGCGCACTCTTTACATAGCACTTAAGATTTGTATAAAATATGTAACCGCATTAATTAAATTGAATTTTTGCATTTAACACTATACATATAATCATGGTGTGGCTCTTTATAATATAATATGGAAATCATTGATCGCATGCGTGCCCTCCCCTAGTCTAGAACATAATTTTACAGAAAACTGAATATCGAAATATCACGCTACGTTTATTGAAACAACTGAAATTTCTCAGTGGAACAATTCCTTTGCTTGAACAAGACAAATTGCTACAATACAGATACGGTTAAAATGCTTAATACGGCCGAGGCTCCTAATAGTTCGGCATTTTTAGTTCGTCAAAAATTAAAGAACATAAATAACGTAATATTGTTTACTTGTCAAAACAGTGATTAGAGCGAAACTAACCTGGATCGGCGAAACTGATGACTCCTTATCTCCGCGTTTCTGAGCACTTGGTTGACCCCCGTTCAATTCCCACATCAATTATCTCATCGAAAAGAGCAGAGATAACGGACGATCGAAGTTTTCGTTGAAAAATCCTGTATAACACTGCGATCCAGTTTGCAGGAAATATCGAATTCATTTTCATCGGGAATTACGGCGGTTGGTAGTTCGTTTTACAAATCAGCGTGGCCATCGGCACAATTATGCGACCATTCGAATTCAACCCGATAAAATCGAAGAATCCTCGGCAACGGCGTCTGGGAAAGTTCCGAGGAGAAGCCCATTTCGACTTAGCAATCTCGCCCGGGCAATTTCCACTTTTCCAATTCTTTCCTCTGGCCGCATAGCCGGTGTTTCCCCGCGTGGTCGTGACTTTTCCACGCAGCTCGAAGTCGTAAAGTCCCGGCCATAGGCGAACCAGGGGCTGGCTATCGATTTCGCGTGTTTCCTTTCGGAAATTACCTTGTTTTTTTTTCCACTCCCCGAACGTGTTTCGAGCCACGGGAAAGATCGATACGATATCGTGATACCTCCTGATCACGCTGGGTGGCCCTCCGCGACCTGCCACGCTCTGCGAATCTCCCTTAATTCGCCAGCTCTCTGTCCGTTTTCGTTTTCATTTCGTTTCGTTTCGTTGATGAATCAGAGTTGTCGCGGGAACCCCTAGTCTTTATCGCGAGGAAAATCTTTCTAGCAGTTGTTTATTTTATATCTAAGTCCGCGAGATTCTCTTGTAGAATTGTGTAGCATTGGTTTAGATAATAGAATTATAGAATTGGTAATGGGTGGCTAATGCACTGGTCAAAGTGGCCGATCTCGAAGGTGGTTTTGGAATTATTGAAATGATAAAAACCTTTTATATTCGAATTAGTTCTTCTCGTAAATAGACCGCGGATTTTTACGCGAAATGAGAATTGCCGCCTGCATTCGTTTTAATGGGTCGCAAATGATACAATAACGTTCTAAAATTCTTTAAACGCGCTTAAAATCCGCATAAACGCGTAAAATTCGCAGTCTGTTCATAAACACGAAATTTTTGGTGCTCGTTACGTTTGGTATTTTAAAATGGTTGCAATTTTCCGTAAAAATCTTTAGGTCGCTTTATTTCTGCTACCATTTTCTTCAAGTAACAATTTTCGCTTTCCATTATTCTCTTAATAGAGTTTCTCAGTATTCAAATCGTGTATACTTTACTAAGTAGATACACTCGTTAAGCTGCGAATCTTTATACAGAATAAAGCTGGTCTAAGTCAATTCGAGAAATTCGTAATAAAGTGATTAATTTTTTTGAGAACGGTGCAGTATCGAGTTAACAGGAATGAACATTTGCGATTTAATCGTACAACAGAACATGTCGAAAGTAACACAACCTTGTTAACCTGCCGCTCCAGTAACCAATCGCACAACAGGAGACAACCGAAGCTATGGAATCACGTAACAGACGTAACTGTTGGAGAACTATTAAGACCGATTACCAACTTATACAAGGTGGTCCACGCAATTTGTGCACCACCTGCAATTTCCAAAATATTCATTGGGCAACGAATTTTTCAGTGCAAAAGTTGCGTGGTTTAAAGGGACGTAGCATGTAGTGCATTTATTTTGTCTATAGGTGAAGCCGTTCCGGAGACTTGAAGTTTAATTTTATTTCGTTGACTGGAGAAATTATTATAATAATAATAAACAATACTTAATATTAATGGTAATAATAGTAAACAAATTGTTAACCTTTATTAACCTTTATTTTTTGAAAATTTTCTCCGCTTTCCGCTGTTAAACAAATAAAACGAAATTACTCGTTAGCTATTAGGTTTAGGACTGATAAAGGTCAATACTTTTTTACTCAGAATTCGTTATTCTTCCATATTTTGACATAACAAATATAGTATTCCATTTAAGAAAAGAAAATTGACCTTCAAATCACGGCTCCACCTATAATAAAAAATAAATGCCGGAAGTGCACAAGTTGTGTGGACGAGCCTGTATATTGAAATCTCTCTTTAACCAGTTCATTTTTGTGATCAACAATTTACTAGCGAGTAACCTAAACCTTAATTAGCACCGATTATTTAGCTTTTATCTATATTAAATTTCTCGCCATTTGTGAGACTAGTATTGCACATTGCGCGTCAACGTCCCGCCCGTCTTTCCAACTCGTGGTCACTTTTGCAGAGTTAGTGAGTCGTTCGAAAAAAGGGAAAATCTTGTGGATCTGGAAAGAACGAGGAAGGGAACGAGAAGAGGAACGACGAGAGAGTAACGCTTTAAATCGCTCGGCAGGGACGAGAGGACACGAGCGGAGCGAGGTCTAGCTCGCCTCGTAATCCAGACAGATGGGACTCGTTAATGGGACGCGCGAGTAATTTGCAAGAAATCTAATAACACCGTGGATCTCTCTCTCTCTCTCTCTCTCCCTCTCTCCCGTTCTCTTGCTCTCTCTTCTTCTCTATCTTTCCGTTCCTCTCTCGGTCCTTTTCTCGGCCCATAATTCGTGGCCTGACTTTTCCCCCTTGCTTGGTCGTCGTTGGCCTCTCTCTAATGACAATACACGGGGAGAGCACCCCGCTCGTGAAAATTAAAATTCGCCCTGAAGCAGTGCTAGATCGAGCACTCTCTCTCTCTCTCGCGCGCGCGCTCCAACACGCGAGACTGGACATGGACAATGGACATAATCCGCGTGGTAGCTAACCGATGGAGAACCGTGAAATTGTGTGCGTGCGTGAACTAACTACGGTTAATGATGAACATTCGGCTGGTTCTTTCGCTAGGTTCGGACCGTTTCGGGTGCAGAGTACTACTAAATGTGGTTCATGAGCGGGAAAAGCGTTCTTGCTGCTACTGTGGAACGGATAGTAATCGTACGAAAGAGTGGACACTGTGCGGACAGGTGACGTCGGAATGTAACATAGCTGCTTTTACCGATACGGTTTGTTGTACCAAACGTCGATTATGTTTGCAGTGTTCTCTGAATGTTTTCTCTGAAAGACAGAAATTATTCTGGACACTTGAAATCATAACAACGCGGTGACAAATCAAATTAATTATTAATTCTACCGCACTTAAACTTATTAATTATTATCTCTATCTGAAATTTCATTTGTACGCATTTCGTTTGCACTATCTGCAAACTTTCTTTTATAAATATATCCAAGAACACTTTCGATTCTTCAATTTTTGGGAAAAATGATATGTTCGCTTACATTCCTGAATTCGCTATTCATCTTCCTGAAGGCTACTGGAAAATTGTACGTGACACATTAAATTTTGTTCCAGAAACTATGAAATTTTTATATCCAATATAGCCTCTGCATTGCATACGTTTTTTGTCTTTATGCACTTCCGATATGCATACCAAATAATTAAAAAGTACATTAACACTTTACCGACCGATAGCCTACAAATCGGCTTTCTACTCCGATCAGTGTCCTGTGAATCGGTTGTCATGGTAACCAATAATTTGTTGTCTATTATCGAGATAAATGTGTTAGATTGTACTACCTCAAGCTTCAATATTATTATATAACTTTCTAAATATTAACTACCTTTCGCGATTAATAAAATAAATGAAATCAAAACAGAAACGAAAATTTAACATTCGGCTAAATATTTACGGCCGAATGACCGGTTGGTAAAGTGTTAACAATACGATTATTATTTGTTCTATTGGCAACGCGAATGCATAATAATGCGACTAACTACTTGGGAAACATTGAAAACTGACTAGCAAATCACGAACGCATGCTCTAGAACCTCGTGTACTTATACATAGAAGATCGAAGACGTTTCTGCATCTAATCCATCAACTGATGGATTAGTATTATTCCCTATTACGTACTGTGTCGTATTAGATAGATCTAAATTACATCGAGCTACGAGTACTCGATTGAATTTTGTTCGTTCCCGGTTCCACTCGAACCCATCGCCGTCCAGAGACCGGGCTGCCGTGTGGGTGCATGCGATGCAACTTCGTGGCACCGCATAGAAGCGAAAAGGTGAGCGGTCGGGGGTGAAAGGAGCAGGACTCGTTAAGCAGTTTGCGGTTCGTCCCGGCCTTTTTTCAAGGCGCGCCTTTAATGTAAACATATTCCGCGAAGAGATCGGCATCTTCCTCTGTTTCGCCTCCTTTCTCTGTTTTCTTTCCGCCCCGCTCTCGTGGTTCTTTTTCCCGCCAGTAGAACTATTCTATTTTTGCTTCCCGTCCTCGTCCCTCCAGCGTCCTCTTCCTCGTTTCCCCCCAAACGGACTCGCACGTTTTGTTTCGCGCGTCTTCATTCTTTTCGCTTTGCGGCCCTGATGGTCCACCCACGAAGATCGATCTGCGGATCGATGCACGGCCGAACAGTGATCCTCCTCGATAATGGCGTCCAACGTAGAATCCTCGTTTAGGAATCACGTGTTTCCTGGTTCGACGACGGTGAACCTCTCTTGGTGGTAGTTCATACTGGACTAACAACTGTATCTCAAGCAGATCGAGTGTCTGGAATTATAATTATTTGCGCCTTCCATGTAGTTTGATCCTAGAGGTAACTGTAATGATACCGTCTGAACAAAAGTCTACGTCCATTTTCATCATTTCTGATATTGGGAAACGATACTGATCGTTTTATAGGCGGTATTCTACGTGTTCGAGTAAAAGTGACTAGCTGTAACTTGAAACAATAGATACAATTAGTAAAGAAGGAAAGAAACTCTTAATTGACGTCTGCACCTTGCAGCAGATGTAGAACAGTAGTATTATTTATTTATTTATTTACTATTACCATACATTATTTATTTATTCTAATTATCATGTATACATATTGTCGATAAAAATGTAGTTCCCTATCGAATCACATTAAAAGGTCATGGTTTCGAAAGCTGTGACTTATCATCGCTGGTGATCAGCCAAAATTGTTTTGACTCATGAACGAAGATTTCGAACAGAATCTACTATAAGTAGATTTGACTTCTCCATTATCAATACTTGACCATTACAGTTAATGCAGACGCGCAATAAAAATATTTTATTTTTGTAAGAACTTATTACCAACAACAAAATTATAATGAGTGTAAAAATTAAAGAAATCGTAGGCCAAAGGATTAATCAAATTATGGTAGTGGAACCGATTACTATGGGGTGACCAAATGCCTTTCGCTTCTTTTCAATTAATTAACTTTATATAAACATAACAAAAGAATGAGAAAAGACTTAATTATATGCAAAAACAAACCAAAGACCATTGAACACCCCACAGTAACCGGCGCTCATTACCCTATTTAGAATTCTGGGGTTGATTTTCGGCAGAGGACATGTTAACCAGAAAAATGCAATAACTCCAGAGATTTCTCAGGCTTTGAGTAACATTCCTCAAGCAACCTCGGGCAGTTTACGCTAGCTCCGCCCTCGTTTATTCCCCGATCCGTGGTAAAACAATGTATTGCGAAAAGCGAAAGGAACAAACAATCCAGAAACGTAACGGCCTGCCCATGGAGATTAAGTGCCGATTAAAATTCATGGCGTGTCAGCCGGTATAATTCCATTTGGTAGGTGTTCGTGCAGATCGAGTTACCCGAGGTGGATTTCTTTTTCCACGGGCACGGGGACCGGAACGGGAACCGTCGGGAACCGTCCGAGCACGCGGTGTTTCGCGGGGACAAACTTTTGACGTCGATTAAAATTGAAACGCGGCTCATTATCGATTCGTCACGCTAATCGACCGTGAGGAGCACGACTTACGGATTCCGCTTGTATCGTGTTACGCCGCGATCCGATCGTTTCCTTGAACCAAGGACGGCCGGAACGATGATAATGCAAGATGATCGTTCCGTCGATGCAGACTCGAAGCTCTTCGAATTCGTTCAGGTTATCTGATTACTCCTGGAGGACTACTGCGGCCTGAATTAATCTTCGGCTTAAATGTCTCGTTACCGGGAATCGTCGAAAACTCGAACTTGCCGATATCGAGCAGCGTGTCAACGCTTTGAAATTTCAGGGAAAGTTTGAATTCGCCGGAACATAAATTGAGATAGTCGGTATAGAATATCAGCATCGATCTTCGTTTATTCACCTGATCTAGCATTTCTCAAGCGCTTTACAACGTTGTATAAATAATATTAACACGTCCGGCGCCAACAATCGACCACCAGAATTTTCACAAAATCAAAGCAATTTAAACAATTAAAGCGAAATTAGAAAGTTAACGATGAATTTTCAAAATTGTTTAAAAACTAGCGTCACCCATATTTGGGTGAAGTGGCGCTGAACGTGTTAAAAAATATTAAATAATAATTAATAATATTAAAAATGTATTTGCTATTTATTAATTGCATATTTCCGAATTAGTAAATGCACGTTTTACGTCAGATCGTTGCAAACTTGTTAACAGAGGATTGGTTACATGGATTTTTAAATAATTAAATTAATATATATTATAGATGACTTTTTTAGAATTGCATGCGGCCCGTTACTATAATCCGGTTGAAATTAAGCATTAATTTAACACCTGTTTCGAAATAAATTGTCACTTGTTTATTCGAGTTAACGAATTTTATTCGTGTACACGGACACGATAGCAACGATAAAATTAAGTAAATAAATCATATTTAGCGTCTCTTTGCCTATAAAAGAACCCATCGAAGCTTTTGCATACATCTAATAATTTGTGGGACAATCGCATTTCTCCCTGTCAAATTTCGCATAAGCAACGTATACAGCGATTTCGACGGATGAATATTTCATAGAAACGCGGACGCGTATAAATGAGCGGGAGATGCTCGTTTTTGAAACGTTCCTTCAGATAACTATCGCCTCCCTTAATTAATAAACTTTGCTTTTGTGACAACCACATTAATTCTCTCGATGGCCCGCGTTAACCACGCGTATAGCGATTGGAATCAGTGGAAATTGTGAAGCCTTGTATCTCCGGCGGATTATATTTTTTAAAATTGTTCCTATTCGGACCGCTGGAAACTATATTCCAACGCAGCCGGCGCTGTTGTTCAACAGCATTTCTCTTTTATAACAGAAGATAAACTCATCAGAAGCGTGTCGTAATTAAAAGCTGAACGTACTTGCCGATCCGATATCACCAAGCGTTGGCTACCGTGAAGCGTAATTCCCTCTAGGACCCATTAATATGTCTCGCGGCGCTCGTGTTAATCACCAATTTTATCGTCATTAACGCTTCTTCGCCGATTATCTCGAGCTGCCGCACATTTTCAGCATCGACACCGAACACTCCCGCTCGAAACGTCGTTGGAAATTAATGGTCATTTCGCTGGAACGTACTTGTGGTCCAGCGCAACGATGAATGACAGTCAAGAAATTTCCCCGAGCGATGTTCCGGAATCGTTGTCACTAGATCGTTGAATCGCACGCATTCCCGACTTGGAAAATTGCATAAAATTGTATATAATGTTTTATTTTTAATCTACTGCAATCTATCTATTAGTTAATTAATAATTCTATTCATTATGAAGCTCCATATCAAAACTGTCATGCATAAAATTGTATATAATGTTAATAATATAATTGTAAGAATGTTTAACGCAATTTTATTTTTGATCTACTGCAATTTATCTATTAGTTAATTAATAATTCTATTTATTGTAAAGCTCAATATCAAAACTGTCCATGAAATTCTAATGAAACATTTTGTGGTAGTAATGTTTCTAAAAAACATCTTTCTTTTTATTATTTTTCATCTTGATGTCGTTTTCGATATATTCTATTCGCTATCGACGATTTCGAGGGTTGAACGGAACTTGTTCAACAATGTTTCAAAGAATCGCTTTTGTTAAAGTATGTCTTGCTCTGAAAATATTAAATCTATCTCTAGTTACACTGTTTAGGTCTTTTAACCCAGATTTGTAACTCTCGTCTAACAAGTTGACTCACCACTTAACCAACAGCTGTTAACATTAGGTTCAATCAGGAGACCGGCGCGTTTCAGAGAAATACATTATGAAATATAATACATTGAGTTAGAAAAATGTGCAGGTTCCTAGGGTCATCAAACAAATTCGTCTTCTAATGATTAACCCTTTGTGTCCCAAAGGCGTTTTAAACTACTAGTCCCATTACAATGCTGAGCAGCAACACGAACAAAAATTCCCTTGCAGCTTGCCGTTAGTTTATTTCAAAATACCTTATTTCGATAGATTCGAATTTTTAACAATTTAAAATTTAAATTTGATTCAAATTTTCAATTCTGTTCACGATGTTCACGGTATACAATGCGTTTGGAGTCTGCATACTGAAATTTTACCAATAAATAAACTTGAAGTGAACGTAATCTGCGAACTTTGAAAATTTGAATAAGTTTTCAGATGTTCTTGTAAAAATATACAAAAGATAGAAAATAAAGATGCAAATTTTCAAGTGTTTAAAATTGCAACTAATAATTTTTATCACTTGCGTTAATATTCGGGCATCTTCTAAATATAATAATAATTATTATATTATGGTTACTATAATTTAAATATAATAATAACTTTTTTAAAGTGGACGAAACGCCTCGTAGTTTTTTAGATGTTAAAGAGACTAGTTGGCTAGAAAATGTCTACAAAATTTGTATTAAAAGTTCGAATTGATTGAAATGAAAGAAAACAATAAGAAAAGCGCAATTTTTTATCATACGAATCTTACGTATAAATTACCGATTTCTACGAAACATAATTTTTAGACTTCCGTTATAAGCTCAACTAAAAAAGTTAAAAAGCGTGAGTCTTTCTGTACTTTTCTGTCCTTCCAAGTAATAGGGAAACATCCCCAAAAAAATTCAAGCAATCGTAACATATTACCCGAATTTTTGACACGTACTTAATCACAGGAATTTAAAGTGACACAATACAATAATTTTACTCTGTCATAAAAATCTATCGCTCGCAACGCCTCCAAATAACAGCAGTTCACAAAATCAAAGTCAAACAATAGCCATCCTAATAATCCCAAACTACAGAGTACAACTCTGATATCGGTAGAATAGGTAGAAAATTGCTCTTTCCGGCCATGACGCTGCACCGTTGCGTCGCATCATAAAGTCGTAAGACAATCCCGAGTTTTTCTAACGCAATCTGCGGCGCGCACTATACTTTCCGAAAACGAAAGAACTTCGAATTTCTGGGCCCTCGAAAGTCGGAAGATCCTTTAATGATCATTTCAGTGGAACGGTACCGGTGGTCCGACGCGACGGCGACCGAAGCCGAAGAGAAGAAGAGGAGGCTGGCTGAAAAAGCGAGCCAGTCGGTCAAGGCTCCGCGGCAAGTAGCCGAGAGTCGCGCGGTCGAAAACTAATCTATCCCACACCTCGGCCAGCAGCCAGCTCTGGGAAAAACAAAATTCGAAATAGCCTGCTAAACAACGCTTTTAATGCGGTGCCACTAAGGCCTCCGAAAGACTGGCCGGCCTCCGCGAGGGCCGCCTCCGTCTACCGAAATCGGACCACCTGCTGATCGAGAATTACCTGAAACCGATGTGCCGTTTGATACAACGCCTGCCGCGATGCGATCCGTACGCGAATCAGCCCCTGGCGATCTGCGCCACCCTTTGTCGCCGATAGCTCGCGAAAACAACGAGTTTCAGGGAGTGTTCCAGTGTAAATTACGATTTCGTCTCACTTTCGAGTTTCCTTCTGAAGAAACTACAGGTAACCCTCCTATAACACGGTAGATAGGTTCCTAGAAAATGCCGTGTTGTATGAGACCCAGAGCCAGTACAAAAAGCGGGGTTACGTTTTTTTTTTTTTAATTCTACATAAACAACTTAATTTTTATTAAAAATATAAATATATGTACAACACAAAACAAAGACGAAAAAACAAAAAATATTATTTTAATTTCACGCAACTCTAATTTAATAAAGACGAAAAAGTTATTCTTTAACACTATGCCGTCCGCACATCTAATCGAGATTCTTTCGTTTGGCGCCGATAGGACAGACTCACTTATATTTTCTTGAATACTTAGTATTTTTCTTTTAAATGATACGAAGCAAAGCAATTTCCGAGGTGTAATGCGACTCCACAAGATTTATACATTAAATTTGTTCTCCTAATTTTTTGTTTTTCTAACAAGCGTATATTGTATGTATATTGTATATTGTATATCGTAAGCGCAACGTGGTGCCACCGGGGCTTGCCCGATAGTTTTCGCATGGCACCAACGTCGTGCCACCGGACGGCAAAGTGTTAACGCACCGTGGCTCGACGCAGACTGTCGAGCAGCAGCGTGAGACACTTTCGTCTCACTCACTGAGCTAGAAGAAATGTAAACATCTCAGTGGCAACATTGTATCTCTAAGACGGCAAGCCTCGCCACGGCTGTAGGAGTACAGTGCTGTACAGAGGTTTTTACAATTTTCTTATCGTGTTAGAGCGAAACCGTATTATAGGATGCCGTGTTGTAGGAGGGCTACCTGTATTATACCTTCTGCAGTCGCATTTACTATGTCGCGTTTAAGAAATTTTAAAATTGGCTACTTTGAAACATTTATTTATTTATTTATTTATTTGGCAAATTTAACGGATAAATCTTTTGTTACGTAGGAAGTGGAAAATATTAAAAGAATATATAATAGATGTATAATAGATAAATTAAATATGTATGACATATATAAAGAAGATATATTAAATATAATAAGTACAATATAAGAAGATAAATTAAATATAATAAATGTAATATAAGAAGATATATTAAATATAATAAGTACAATATAAGAAGATATATTAAATATAATAAATATAATATAAGGAGATATATTAAATATAATAAATATAATATATGGGGATATATTAAATACATATAATAGAGTTAGACTAAAAGTCACTGCTAAAGGCTAGATCTGAGACTGTTAAAATGTAAAGATAAGTGAAGAACAGCAGGAAAACGAAGATTCTAAATGAGATAAAAGCAGGTGTGTAAAAGCGTAGGAGATGCAGAATATCAGGAGAGGAAATAAGAATATCATAACATTTAATGATAACATTAATAACGTTTAATGATAACAATTTAGAAATAAGCGATCATTATGCATTTTTCCATAAGGCTATCGATGACACGGGAATTAACAATCTTAATAGACTAACTAAGTAACTATCTTAAATTGCAAAGAAACATTCTTTCAGCTGCATGTGTTTATTCATTCGTTAGACAGCGTACGATCGTGTCAACTGTTCAAGCTGGGAGTACATCAGCTTCAAAAATAAGCCAAAATTAACATTCATAATACAGAAATATGTCGTCTTTATCAGGAAAATTCACTTTGTATTTAAAAAAAAAAATATCACATCGCAACCTGATTCGGAATAGAAAAAAAAGCTGAGAGACATCGCAATTAATCATTTTCCTTTATCGAACAACGTTGTGCTCGCAGGAAATATTCTAATACAAACGTAGACATTACAAATATCACGCTGATGAACAAATACAGTAGAGCTCCATTTATATAAACGCGGTAGGAGACAAGCTGTTCATGCAACCGGGTAGGCGCATACAAAAGCAGTAACTTGTCGTTCGAATAAACGGAGTTCGCGTTGAAATGAACGGATTTAAGCAAACAAACGAAAGAAAACGTGCTAAATTTACATTTGTACAGTGAAACCTGTTTTTGTGCGGTAGATAGGGACGGCAGAAAAAAAAGGCGCACGAAAAAATCGCACAAAAAACGCACAAAACAAACCGCAAAAAAAACACTCAAAACAAATCGCGGAAAAAAAGACCGCACAAAAACAGGTTCGACTGTAATATCCGATTTAGTTTGGACAATAAGAGTTCGTTAAATCGGTCATTTCCGAAAAATTCATTGCAATCAATGGCGTTCAGATAACTGGAGTTCTATTGCCCCAAGGTCCTGCGATCGTAATTTAGCCCTTTCCACTCGAAGCTATTTTAATTCGAAATCCAAAACACGTGATTGATTTCTATGATTTCTATTCGATATGATTCATTGCGATTTGTGCATATAAAATTGAGCCTATTCGCAAGTACAGTATTTACAATATCAACAATCTTTTAATAAAGATTAATATAAACGAATGTGATATTATTACAAATATTTTGAGAAATATTATACCAATATTTAGTGGCGCCTCAGAGTCGCCACTCGAGTGCAAAGGGTTAAAAAGTTCCTCCGGCGTTGAAGAAACGAATTCTCCGAAAGAAGAATTCGTCGCTCTTGAACATTTAACGCGCAATGCACTGAATTTTTCCGTGGATCGCATTTTGCCCATTCTCCGTGCTGCATGGTAGGTCTGGTTAGCGATAGCAACAATCTCCCGGCAAATAGTTCTGGTTGCGCAAACAAGCTGGCACGATCAGCACGCGATTAACCCTACCGTTCCACGATTTAGTAGTATAATTTAATCGGGCCATGTGCAATTACCTAGGTACCTCCAGGCTGACCCCGAGGAATTGCAAAACGGCCCGGCACGCTACCCGATGATCTGCAACATATGATCTCGTCGGATCGTGGCGGGAATCGAGAAAACAAGGAACTCGTTACACGGCCGCCGTCGGAGGCTGTTTGCAACTATGTTACCCATCCGGAGAACGATGCTGGGAGAGGGCCCGCGATCCCGCCGACGTTGAGCCTCTCAAGATCACGCCGGTTCAAGGTCACCGATCGAGTTCACAGCCCACCGTTCCCCGCGGTGAAAAATATAAAAGGAACAGAACTAGGGGGGAAAAGGAGAAGGAGCGAGAGGGCGAGTGGAGAAGGAAGGGGAGAACGATGGCGGATGATCGATGGTGAGAATCGGTTGGACCAGTCACTGTGGCTTCGTACAGGAGAAGACATCAGCTCGCGGAGGAGGTGCCAGGGCTCTATATTCGACGCCTCACGCTCGAGGACCCCAGGAGAGCGCGGGAACCCTCGAGTTCAAGGTCACAGTCACCGGCACGCCATATCTGTCATCCTGCCGCCGGTTACGTACCCTCCTCCAGGAGATCCTCGAGGTATTCTCTTTCTCCGTCGCTCGCGAGCCAAGGAACGCGTGCAGCCGCGCTATCCTATAACAAACTTGTAGACCGTTCGATCCGTCGGAACCGTTAATTTATAGATCCGTATCATTCAGAAGACGTTTATTCCTCTCGATGATTTTTATTCGTTCATTCGTCGGATGGACGGGACGCAATACGCCATGCGAAATAATAAGTTACCGGTTGTAGGAGCAAATCCGGGTAATTGAAGCTTGAAATTCACAAGCGACAGTGATTGATTTTAAACAAAAAGATACGACACGATTTTATTCAGCTTTAATCTGTAAAGTGGAATTAATATGGGGACCCTGGTAGGGGATCGATGATATTGTTATTTTCTTCCAGGAAGAAGTTTATGTTTTACAGAAGTTTCCGGTGTCCACGAGGAGTTACAGAGGTATCTTTCTGCAGTTTAATATTAAATCGGTTTTTATCTAGTCGAAGATTGGAAAATAATTTAGCAGCTATATACAATATACATATTTAGCTATATACAATGAATTTGTAATTTTTTAACACAGTAAAACCTCGATTATTCTTAATTGTTACTTGGTTACGGAGCTGGACTAAATCTTTATTAATTTATACGGTAAATTATGTTGTACAGCTAAGTATGTATAGGTTGAACTGCAAAACACATTTGGATAATAGAGAACGTCCAGATTTGGAGGCCGTTTTAACGTCTCGAATAAGACGTTTTAGCGACGTCCCGAGCGGGACGTCTGGTCTCGTAACACAAGCCATTCGGAAGACGTTCATAGGACATTCGATACGTCTTAAAGAATGTCTGAAAATAGACGTCTCTGTGTAATCTGGGTTCTGGCATCGTGATTTCGGATAATATCTCGGATCGTATACAGAAAAAAATTATACTGGCCAACGTAATGGTAATTCGGAATACTTACGATGTTATTAGGTTGGCGCATATGAATATATAAAACTGCATATCTTTCTTCAACAGTTGTTTATTTTGTGAAAATATGCTCGATTTGATTCAATACACTTCTCCCAACGAGATTTTAATGCATAGATTAGACTGTCTTATAGAAATTCTGATCTTTTGAATCAATGAACTCTGATATGGAATTTTTCAGACTGTCTTCATCTTCATACTGTTCAGCCTGCAAAAACTGCGCCTACATCGTACAAAACAATAGCAAAATTATATGAATTAAAACATGAAATATTGCATCTTTTTAAACATTTAGAACAATTTTCACGGGCTAAACAGCATGAAAATGAAGACAGCCTGAAAAACTCCACATCAGAGTTTATTGATTGTAAAGATAGGCGTCTGTGCATTAAAATCTCATTGGGAAAAGTGTATTGAAGCAAACGGAGCAGATTTTGATTAAATAAATAGCTTTCGAGAAAAGATGTGCAGTTTTATGCACTGACCTAATAGTATTCTGTGTTTCTCGCGTGATTAATAGTGAGAGAGTATGTCAGAGATGAAATAAAAATATCGATTTATAATTCAGTGGCTTCAGGGCCAAGTTGAGATTCCAGCCCGATTTGTATTCGAAGAAGGGAGGCCAGCGCTGAAAAATAAAAACGAATTCACTGATCACCGAAGTTTAAATGCTGTAAAAACAGCAATTACTTAAGTTATAATTTATAATTCACAATTTATCTTCCTCCGTTTCATAAGTAATTACGTTATCCGTAATATGGTCGTAAACATGAAGTCCGAAGACATGCGAACAGTACGAAACGAACGCGAAATCTTCGAAAGGCAGAGTTTCTTATTAACCGGCGGCTAGACACCGTTCTCCCAATGTCTCCGTATACGTCAACGTAGAGACCCATAATTAAACGCACTAAAATTTCACTGCCGGCACAAAAGGAACGATCAGCGGCCGCTCGACTTAATAAAGCCTCGAAAGCGATCGTGCCTTCGCAGCCGGTATTATGACGTTATTAAAGCAGTTATCACATCGAAAACATGAGAGTATCTCGGCGTCATTATCATCGGCGTTTCGTCCTCGTCTACCTTGCGACCCGGCGTCTGTTCATTGTTCTTTGCCTCGCCTCCGCCGCCTCCGCCGCCTTCGCTGCCTTCGCCGCCTCACCCATTGGAATTCGTCTTATTCTACGTTCCACCGCGACGCTCCAGACGCGAGTATAGTATTATATTTCGAGGCTGACCTCTGAGCCCAAGATCCGGGCAAGGTTACCAAGTTTATTGCGAGTTTAAAACGTGCTCTCATTTCTCGCGAATCCACCACCAGGTTCGGTCCCAGGAAGAATTCCTTCTTCCCCGCTGGCTTTCTTCCCGTTTTGCTCTAACGTTATCGTGGCCCAGTCGCCGACTCCTCTGCTATTTAATGCATTTTTATCTTCCACTTAACGAACATCTCCGAGATTTCTGCATCGGAGTTGCCCCATTTCAATTGCCTTATTTCACTCCGCGCGGAGATTTAAAAGGAACACGACTTTTATTCAATTTCAGATGAGTTATCGATCTAGCTCACTTTTACGCGTTGATGCTGCGACTGTTCTTTAACAGACCGAACGGCAAATTATAGAATACTTTGACCGACGGTCTCTTTTGTCCGAGACTGTAATCGTATTTTTATCAATTCTCGTAAGTAGAATGAATCGACTTCGTAAGATTCTTGCGAATAACGAAACTGTATCTTTTGTTGAATCGATCCCATTGTTAGACAGTTCTCTCACTCGAATGACATTATCGTAGGATCCTGCGAGGAACATTTAATAAATCTGTACAAATTGCGTTTTCCCTCGAGACACGATTTTATAGAAATAGTAGCAGTTATGCGAACAAAATGCAATGGTTAATCGTCTCAACCGTGTCGTTGCCTTTTTACTTGAAGTTGCACTGAGGCGACGTGCCAAGGCTGACTCCGGTGTTAATTCTCATAGTTTGTGTTCCATTCAGCAACGTTCTCAATACATTCTTTGAAGAGATGTGCGGAAATCTTCGTAATAATTTGCGTTATGCTTTATCCACTGTGATCGATAAAAAACGGACAACGGAAGATGTTTTGTTAAATATAGACCCGTTAAAAGTTGCGGTCGATTTTTCCGTGAAAATGAACGTAACATCTGCAGAAGAAAGAGGTAGTGCCTTCCCCGCTTTTCAACGTAATTGCACGTATTATATCTTCGATCATTTTCTGCAAAATTACATGCTTGATTTTCTTGAATCTTCGTACCCGTATTAGTTTATTTTCCCAGATAATTTCACGCCGTTCCCCAACGAGCGTCTTCGATCGTGACTTCGGTTGACAAATATTTTCGCATGCGAGCCTCGTTATGCCTAGGGTTCGTGTTACTGAATCCTTCGTTCGGGTTGCCTCATCATCGACAGCCTCAGACATCCTCTAATTTTCGTTTCTTGTCGAAGTACGTTGCATGCGATATTTTCTACCTTTCCTTTAAAATTCTACTTCTTCCGTTCAGTTTCCCAGTTCGTGGCTGTTCGTGTCGGCCGACGTATCGAGTGCCTCTCGGACAGTGTCAATTACATTCGGTCGTTCGTTTCTTCTAGTCCGGGGAACAAGAATATTAGTTCTACCCGTTATTAAACGAAGTCTTCGTCCGTTGAGAAGAATCCTGAAGAGAGATCACCGCGAAGTGAACGCGAAAACCATAGCTCCTTTCCTAGAAATCCCACCACGGTTTCGTGACACGCTGTTCAACTTGTTTTCGCTTCCCTTTCCTCCCCTTCTTTTGTTCTCATTGCAAAAGATACCGTGAGAAGCAATGACTGCGGCCGAGAACAATACTCACCCTGTTAAATCCTCCCGCTCTAACTGCACGAAAAGCCGAATTTTGTCACGATCTCCCAGAATTTTGTGTCTTTCAAATTTCAAGTTCGATACTCTTGTATTATATATCATGGTGTGAGATATACTTCTTTTGTCTTTTCAATTTGTTTTTAATATTTGCGTAATACCTATGAGGAAAGCAATAGGAATCGAAGGTCGGATGAAGATTTATATTTATTTCGAATTTATTGAAAATCTCTGCAATCAGGGGTACTCAGCAAGATACTTGCGCTGTTTTTATATTTATTGGAAGTAGAGTTTTTTTTGTATCAATGTGCAACGTTTTGTTCATTGCTTGCATGAAAAATATCGAATCAACATATTTCAAAAATGACAAAATATATGCATAAGGTATATTACTTTTTTAAATCTCAGAATTTTATAGTTTTGTTTTGCAAGTAACAGCTATACTTAATTTTACAGACTTTTTAATAAGCAATTGTACATTTTATTTGGACCCTATTTTGGCAATATACAATTCATACTTATTTGACATATGGATGACATTGACTTTTGTTTAATAAGATTAATTATAATTTTGTTAATTTCTTTCAATAAAATTATTAATTTCTTTTTTAAATTTTGTTAAGTTTCATTTCCCGTGAATAAATATGTTATGATGTCAAGGTTATGTTATGACAAACCTTGACAAAACTTGAACAAACTAGTTCCTCTATCGTCTACAAAGGACCCTTTATCATCTGAAAAACTGAAAAACTGTACACTTACCGCGACGACTGTACATTCTCTAAATCTAGCTCGATCTATTCGCGAAATTGCTTTAAAGATTGATGACACCAAAATTTGGTGGACGATTTTTAAAAACGGAGAAATGCGTTTTCTAAAGCGGAAGAATGTTGTATCTCATCTTCTTAAATCTAAACTACTTCCTAAAACTCAAACGTTTTGTCTACCAGGTTGAATAGCATTAAACGCGACTTAGTTCCCGCGCGGACTGCGCGAACGCGTTAAACTAAATTTATCGGTAAAGGTAAACCACGGTTCCAGTCGTCATCCCCGAAACAGAGGTCAATTTTCCAGTTCGTGGACTCGTCTAATTCGCGTGTCCCTCCGACGCAATTGTGATCGCGTACGAAACAGTTATAGATCCTGGCTGGAGAGGATCCGGAAGGACAGGCCGCCGTTCCTGACGATCGTTTCGCTGGAGCTACCAGACTCCCCAATCCCTTTGATCGAATCTCAGGCGAACTCGCGCTCGAAGTCTGAAGAGACGAGTGAATCCGCCGAATCCAAGGACGACATCCTGACTGAGCTTCTGGAGAAGGTCACGGCGAGCGGCGACGGGAGAAAGAAGGAATCCCATGGTGGAAGGAAGAGGTCCTCGAGGAAGTCCCGGAGCGGACGCAAAAGGGGCGAGGAGCTCGTGGAATGTACGAAAGGAGTTCCAACCCTCGAAGAATGCACGAAGAACATTGTCGAAGGTCAATACAAACTCCACCGTTTTGGCGAACGTTTACTCATTGGCATTCCTGGTATTCATGAAAGCATAAAGCAACCTACTTTACGAGGCTATCGTTGTTTATGGAGCTCCTTTGATCCCCTTGATCAATGACGATTCTCTCTTTAATGGACGAGGTTCGGATCGAATCGATTTTCTTCCTACTCCTTCAACGAATTTCTTTCAGAAGGATATCTTCGTTAGATTTTTTAAAAAGGAGTCCCGAAGCAAAGTGTGGCCTCAATTTTATTGTAACCTAAAACACTGGTCAAACTTTTCGTTGCTTTCCACACATATTCTTAAATATTTTAAGATAAAATATAGAACGTTCTTTTTTATAATGGAACTAGGCGCATCTAAACCTAATCCTGTTTTTAAAAAATGTTTAATAGTAATACGCGGCTAGGAAAACAAAAGAAGTGATTTTTACGTAAAATTTTTATTTTAATGATGTCATAAACGTAGTCTGAGTAATTCATATTAGGGAATCAATTAGGTCCATCCCGTAAACTTAGATTTATAAAGATTATGTGTTGTACAATTTATAATTATGTAATATACAATTTATAAAGATTAGCAATATTCACTGCAAATGAATACTTACATTTAGGATTTAAATGTGGGTAAATATTACTGTTAATCAAACAAATTGTTCACCACCAGAAAAGTTTGTCTTTCTCCGATGAATTTTATTCCTCTCGTTACGCTGAGGCTACACAGGTTGCTTGTGCACAGGTGCACGAACGTTGCGCCTATTCAATGCAACCCATTAGACACCTTCCAAATGTCAATTATCGTTCGCTTGAACGCTATGCAAAATCTGCGTGTCCCAAATATTCTCCTCGATTAACTAACAAGTTTTAGTCTGTACAAATTTCGAACACCGCCCTTAATTTAATTCTATTCTTTAAAGTTTTATATCGAATAATAAATGTCTGTTCTATTATTATAATTGTGTTCTAATAATTGTGTTCTATCTCATAGTAATTTGATTCCATTTAAAATATCTTGCTTTCGTATTATATGTCGAATGCGTATCAAAATTTAAACATCGAAGCAGTTGTATAATGAACACCAATCTCTTATTTCTTCTAAAGACTTAAGTCTTATTCGAATAAGATTTTAAATAAAATAAACTTCACTCAGCAATACTGGACAACGCAATTACATTTTCAAAATCAACTCGAGCGTAAGAAAATTAAATACAAACGAATGTACGCAAAACAATGATAAGCATAATCATAAATAATATAAAATTCCCAGAAATTATTACTTCTTCAGAATACAGTGTAAAAACAAAAGACCGAGCCCCTGGAGCACCGAGATTTTCCAGCAGTTTTACCGGATTTTAACGTTTCAGGACCGAGCCGTCGCCGATTGCTGGAGCTGGATCTTCACGCTATCGCGGACTGCATCTGTTCCGAAATGTTGGAAAATTGCCGGTCGGACGGTAAGAAACGGGAATCAGGTGCGTCGCGATCGCCGAGCCCGGAGATCACTCGCATCATTCGGATCGCGATGAACTATCGCGATCGGTTGAGTTGCGGGATCGGCGAGGAGGACAAGGACCCGGTCGAAAACAGAAGATCGAAACCGGAAGCAACCATAAGAGACGCGCAGGTGAAAAAGGAGATCCTGAAGGAGGACGGTTGTTGCAGCAACGAGAACGACGCTTTAGACTTCACGCTGAATTGCTGCAGCGTGCAACTGACAGCCCGTGGCACGAACGCAAAGGCAGCAGTGGGTGGTGGATCGCAACAGGCATCCGAAACGCGAACTTACTCTGTTCCGGTTTTCCCCATGAACCCTTACATCCGTAAACTTTAGAACGCCGACCTAATTCGTTAATACATTATATAAAAAGAGGTACCCGGAATTTGTAAATAAAACACCAACTTCGTTCATCGAGACATATTTTGTTACCATTAAAATAGGTCCCGTCCGAGACGATATATAGTACACATGCGTTGACGCTTCTCACAGTCTTCGAAATATTTTTCAAACGTCGGAGAAGGTATAGCTCTCAACAGCTGCAAATTGTCTTTTATGAGTTCAAGCGACCCGAGACGCCTCTTCGAAATGGTAATTTGAGTTTACGAAATAGGAAATAGTCACACGGGATGTAGGGTAGTGGAGCATGTTACTCTGCAGTGACCAATTCCTTTGGTTTGTTTTCGAGGGTAATTAACTTCATATCTACAGAATAAGACATAGTCAACTTTTTATTTAAAATTGAACAGAATAAAGGAATACAAATATTTATAGGAATACAATATCTCATAAATACGGTTGTTGAGTTTTCGGCCAAAAACTCGCGTATCAAGATTGACGTCTGCAACGAAGCATTATTATGATGCAAAATTCAGGAATTCGTTTTGCACAAATCTAGTCACTTTTGACGAATATTTTAGTAACGCTCAAATACAGAGTGTCCCAAAATTATCGTAATTCCGGAAAATGAGAGGTTCCTGAGGTAATTTGGAGTAAATTTTTCCTTTACAAAAATTTTCTCCTAGGCGTCGTTAACGAGTTATCAACGAAATACAACGGCCAATGACAGGCGAGCTGGGCTGACACGAGGCGGTCGAGCCAATCGGTAGATAAAGCGCAGCTCTGTTCATTGGCTCGACCGCCTAGCGTTAGCTGAACTCGTGTCTCATTGGTCACCGTTTTTCATTAATAACTCGTAAACAAAGCCGCGGATTGCATTTTCGCCAAGGAAAAAGTTACTTCAAATTACCTCAGGAATCCCTCATTTACCGGAAGTACCATAATTTTGGAACACCTTATGTATTTTGACCGTATTGTCCGTCCGGAAGGAATTGCAAATGAACCACTTCAGGATAACAGAAGAGAACAGTGAGCATCACCTTTATCTTTAAGCAACAATGAAAATTGTAAATTATTTATACATTTGCAAATTTGCAGATTGTACTCATAAACCTATGTTTCATCAACAGCTAGGATGCAACGTATCATGAAATTGGTACACGAAGTTTCGTTAAGAAAGCAAAAATTAAGAGAAATTGTTGAATCATTGTAAAATCTAAGAACACACTTGGCGACGATCGACATAAGCTGCTGCTGTAAACACAATGATTGGTAGATCGCAATCGAACTCAATCTCTCAACTAAGTACACGGGTGTTTATTTACAAACAGCGACTCGTTTCGATACATGCATCGCGAGGCTTTAGAATGAGAAATTCCGGGTGCCTTTTTTACATAATGTATTGTCCAGTTATGGAGAAACAATGCTTCGTTTCTCCAGACACGTTGATCCTGTTGCTCGTTATCTGCGCTCCCAATGCGCGCGTATCAGATAAACATCGATTGCGCATTAATTTACGCAAGGATACTACGTTTCTCTTATAAGTACCGTCTTTTCTCTCTTCATTTGTTTCTTACTCTGTTTCTTATCAACTGCTGCATCCAATTTATACGTTCTTCCCCGCCTTTCATTAGCGCTTCTCGTTTTCCCAGTTTCTTCAGTCGGGCACAGGTTTCTCTTAAATGCTGTGATGTTTCTCTTTCCGACTTGTATATTCCATGAAGCTTCGTTCCGACCTTATCCTAGCATCGATTTGCTTCTTATTCGTTGCAGCACATAAATCTCGTTATCATTTCGCCCTTCTGTTCTGGATACTCTGCTTTACCCTCCTTCGTTAATTTCTTATAGACTATTGATGACCCCGATGCCTGAGACTCGTTTCTTCCTCCTTCTTTTTCCTTATCCCCAATAATCTTCGTTTCAATGTTGTCGTAATACATTTGCTAGTTGTTCTATCCCAGAGAAATATAATCATTAATTACAGTACAGTTGCTAGAAACAAAAACAAAAATCAATTGGAAGGCATAGAAACTAAGTAGAAAATTATTTTCTTTTTAATAATTCTAGTCGATTAGAAATAATACTTTGACGTTTGTACGTTCTTTTAATCCGTATACTAAATAATATACTATTTATAAATAATATCAGCAGAGTAATAATTATTTCCTTTTAGAAGACAAAGGAATAATGACGAGAGATGAAGAAAATTAGTGTTCGTTTCTTGTAGAAATCCTAACACCTTTTTATAAACTGTGGGATATGAAGAAACGTTTAAAATGACAACGAGTGAGTTTAGTTAGCTGACACACATTTATATGTATAATTAAAATTAAATTAGAACTTTACGATATTAATACTGTGCTGATGTATACATACGTGTTGGAGATGGTAATAAAAATGATGATGCTGCTTATGCTGTGACACATGTACATAGTTGGACCCATCATATATGTATACCATTCAAAATTCTCTTCTCGTATTTTGTAGATAAGATGAACAGTTATATAAAATGTGCCTAATGAATTCTTTATCCTATATCATTTTTGATATCAAGATTAAACAAATTTCGTATGATACGTCCTAATAATATTCTCTTACGTATCAAGTTCAGAACTTCCCATTGGATAATTACTTCCTACATACTGCAGAAATGATGACTTTTTAAACCAATGTTACGCATTATTTCTCCAAAGTCCCACAAATTGATCAACAAACTACAAGGCAACAAAATATCTTCTTACAACGCATCTACAATAATTAATAACTCTGCCAGGAAAAGAATATGATACCATTCATAAGAAATCCTCGTAAATAGCTTTTACGTTCCTCAGCACAGTATCGCCGACTAATAACTAAATAAATCCTGCAGCATTCGCGGCAGCCATCTCGTGCAATAAACCAGGAGCCTCGTATAATCAAAAATAGCTGCGTCCGTCAATAAATACATACAAAAAAGACTGGTCCCCTCGGTCCGTGCGCCAGCACCAAAGGGCGTTCGGTTCACCGATGCGTTGTAGGGTCGGCCGATTCGCCAGCTGGAAAAAACTTTGGAAAATTTTTCGAAAACCAGTGTCGACGCACGGAATCCGTGAATTTATCAGAGGCTGGGACAGCCGATGACAGTCCAGAACCCGGCACCGAGTACTCGAATTACCGTGTCACGGTGGCGTTGGCGGAGCAGAAAGGAATTCGGCCGCAGGATCGATCTCTCATCGCGGGAACATCCGAATTAAAAGAATTCCGGCGCGGATGCTCGTTGGCTCGGATTCTATTCCGGCCTGGCGGAAAAAAAGACGCGCGCGGCCCCGGCATTCAAGCGGGAAGACGCTCGGCAGAGACGAGCACGGAATCATGAATCTCTCGCGCGGCAATAAATCGCAAATCGTTGCTTCGATTTCCACGAACCCGCACACCGACGCGCCACCAACACGTTGCTGGCCGCGCCCAGTTAGCCTATTAATTAGCTCGCCTAATAAATCGCGACTGACTCCGGGACCGGGAGGCCGAAGGGCGGCGGTGGCCGAGAGGGAAAGAGAGAGGGAGCAGGAGCAAGAGAGAGCGAGAGAGAGAGAGAGAGAGAGAGAGAGAGAGAGAGAGAGAGGGGCGAGCGGCGTTAGCCAGCGTTCCGTCGGTGTAGAAGAAAGAAACGGGCACCACGGAACGGACTGAGAGGAGAAGCATCGTACGAGTTTTCGTCTCGCGGTGGACCAACACAAGAGATGAGAATCGTGAGTCTAGGCTGGCCCCTTGGAAGGCTAAGCCAGCCCAAACCGGGTGAGAGAAGTTGGCCGGGTTCTCCTGTTCCTCCCTCTTTTTCTCTTCCCTCTTCTCCTACTTCTCTCCCTGTTGCTCGTGCCTCCCTCTCGCCCCCGTCCTCAGCCTTCTCATCCTCCTCCTCCTCCTCCTCCTCCTCTTCCTCCCTCTCCTCCCGCCAATCGTGGAATTTTTATTTTGTCTGTGCTGTGTGCGCTGCTCCTTCGTAGGGCGAAAATGGTTCATGGCCGTTCCTAACCGCCGATTTCGCCGCGAATCCTGCCAGGAGGATCGACCTCTGTTCTCGCTTCTCTCTTTAATTTTCTTCGTTCGCGAGAACCTCTCCCTCCGTTTCGAGTCCCGCCGATTGAATAGCGCCTGCGATTGATTTTCCTTTTTCTGGTACTGTTTCTATTATCCGGTGATTAGGGCTTCAAAGGATGCTGGAGTCACCGAGGCTCGGCATCGACTCTGGCTCTGATATTGCGTCCTGCTTGCGATCAGTTTTGTTTGAAACCGATGTCTGTCTGTAATTAGGCTTCCTGTTCAGAGGATATCGCGGCACCGTCGGCGGAGAGGAATTATCCGAACTCGAGGCAAACGACTTGGATTCTTCGAGAAATAGGAGGACCAGTTAACCGGATGATTTATTTATTTATTTAATAAACGGGAGTAACCCTTTAGGGTATACGTTACAGTGGCGTTCGCAGGTGGATACAGGACAAAGCAATTGCTGTTTGAAACGATTAAGCGGTCAGGAGATATCATACCTTTTACAATAGATATTGAGATTGATGAATACGCTATTTAGACTATTCTATTTGCCATAAAGTGTACGGTGGTTGTTACTCTTACGCGAGAATCTGGTTGCAGATCACTTGGTGATGATATGTAAAAAGATTTTCGGAAAGTATACCATGTAATCTTATTATAAATAATTATTTTATAAAAATATCTAAGTACGTCCTTGGTCAATAACATGTAAAAAAATAAATATATTATTTAATATGTATAAATATATTAAAATACGAACGTTCTGCATCCAATGATCGCAATCCGTGTAAAAGAATGGCGAATAAATAAAACAATCCTCTGTTTTCTTTCGTCATCGAATTAGAAGTCGACCATTTCACTGAATTCGATGCAATCCGAAGTTGGAATATTTGCGATCTGGGATTTCTACGGTCGCGTTGGACGCGTTGTTCAACCTACCGAAGACGGGAGCGACCCCTTAAATTCGTCGTCACACGTTTTCTTCCAAGTCACCGATTCATTCCGGGCCCGAATAATTATTCCTCTTCTTGTCAGGATTCCTTCATTTCTCCCTCGTCACTCGATCTATATTTCTTTATCGACTTCGCGTCAGCCCTCCTCAATTTTCTTCTCCTTCATTCCCTTTACCTCATCCACGAAATCGATTAACGTGTCTACTCGATCGAGACGCGCGGCTTGGGGACGCGCGAATGCTGACGAAGTCCGATCTCGCGGTCTCAGAAAACAAAGAGGACTTTGTGCGCCGATCACTGATGAGACCGCGGCGCGTTCTACCGCCTCTTTTCTCCGCTTCTTTTTCTTCTCCTCCGCACGGATACACCACCGACCAGCTGCTGGCGGGGCACAGAAGAGACACGAGACGGCGGAGCACCGTGCAGATAGGGAATTCGTGTATGTTGATCGCCGCGTTGGATTCGTGAAAAGAGGATGAAACTCTCCGCGTCTGTTCCAATGAGGTTGCACCGCGATTTCGTTCAGACGTCGATTTCATCTATTTGTATAGAAGAGATAAAGTTTCTCCCCGTTCGCAAATATGTGCTTTTTACACATGCAATGGACGTTTTACAGAGGCAGTTACACATGTGTGAGTCAAGTGCTCGGGGCGTTCGGTCATTCAGCTTGACCATTCAAAGTAGCTTCATTTGTTTTATCGTGCGGAAGTACTTCCATATTTATTTGAACAACATGGGAAGAACATTTTTGGAAAATTATTGAACGAAGGTTATACTTTTGGAGATTTCGAGAGTATTGTTAATTTTTAAATAGCACGAACTGAAGCAGTATGTATTGTTTTGTATTTCATGTATATGTGAAATACAAAACTCTGAAGACACTAGAGAAAAAGGACATTGTTGGACTATTTATTAAGATTACTGAAAAATACATTTTTCTATGTTTTCTGTTTGTTACAATTCACAGTCTATACATCATACATCTTGTGTCTTAACAAAGCTTACTGTGTGCATATGTAGACATTCATTCGATCACCACATTTTTACTTCAAAGTCAATTGAAGGTCATATTTTTGTATGACTGCAATTGTCTTAATGGCAACTGTAATACCTGTCTAATAAGAAAAAATGAGCCTAACTTATAAACATGAATGTCGGTAATAACATAACATAACCCTGACGGAATAAGTCTCGATGATTTCGTAGTGTCGGTAAAAGCATGCTGTCGATGAAACTCCATGTCGATGAACTCGTGTCGTCGAAAACAGTTGTTGAAGTGATTACCGATGA
The DNA here is from genome assembly GCA_028455555.1 of Augochlorella aurata. NCBI lineage: Eukaryota > Metazoa > Arthropoda > Insecta > Hymenoptera > Halictidae > Augochlorella > Augochlorella aurata. Next base: position 12,875,321 of record CM052148.1, on the reverse strand, counting down.
TTTCAAAGTAACCCCTAACGACAAGTGTATAGGATACGACGATCGAACATACAGGGTGACCCAAGAATGTCTAATAAACCGCGAATGGGGGATTCCTGAGCTCATTTTAAGCAACTTTTTCCTTTGCGAAAATGCAACCGCGACTTTCCTTACGAGTTATTAACAAAAAACAATGACCAATAAGAGGCGAGCTCTTCTGGTGCGAGGAGATCGTGCCAATGTGCGGAACTGGCCTTCGTCCGCTCGTTGGCTCGGTCGTCTCGCACCAGCCGAGCTCGCCTCTCATTGGTCACTGTTTTTCGTTAATAACTCGTAAGAAAAGTCGCGGATTGCATTTGCGCTAAGGACAAAGTTACTTCAAATGATCTCAGGAATCCTCATTTCCCGATTGCAAGTTTCTTTTGGGACACCCTGTGTATTGCAAAGAGTTCTAAGCGACAATAATAGCATTTGTTGGTGAAACGAGAACTATGTAAAAACATTGTAAGCGATTTCCAGTTAATCCGAATTTAAGGCTTGCGCGCGACGAGATGCGGTCCAGTAATCGCTGTAAAATCGCCCGCGGAGTGAGTAGCAAAAGTTGCTTCGTTTCAAGATCGGACCACCAAAAAAATTTCAAACACAAATTGAATGGGATAACCAGTTATTCGCACAGGATTGAAACAAACCGGCTGGCGATCGCGCGCGAATGTGCTCGAATGCAAATTGCGAGATCTTTTATAAATAAGTGCTTACATTTTCTGCGTCCTCCTGTTGCCTTAACGACCGAAAGGTGTATTTCTAAATAAGAGAAGAAGGGGGAACGGTGTCCTGCGAGACGCGTTTTAATTTGGTCGGCACCGATCGAATGAAATGCCTCGGAAACGTCAGGACAACGCTCCAACTTTCTCGGCCGGGATCCACTTTTCGTATCGGACTCTTTCCTTTTACGGGCCATTAGAACCGTTCGAAGCTTCAATAAAACCCGGCGAGATTGCGCTTACGGTCTCGCGGACGATCGGGGCACCGAGCGCGGTCCGTTGGCCGGCATTCATTATTCCGTTCCGATATGAAATTAAAGATCCGCGCAGCCCGTTTTTAGCGCTCCGTGGCGTCGCGGCCAATCGAATCGGCCGGTTTCCCCGGAGCGGACAGATTTCGTCGTCTCGAATCCGCTCCACGCGACAACGCTGTTCGGAATTAAGATATCGAGCATATTCGCCGTCCCCTAAGTGGTGATCTCGCTCGGGGAGTCGGACCGTGAACGAGCTTCTGATTAGCCTCGACAGACCGATTAATTCCACCGATTCTTTGAAACGCCAGCGAGTCGCCGATGTGAACAACCTCTTGCTTCGAACCCTTTCTTGAACCGACGAACACCTACGTTCGATCCACGGGAGCCGTTCCCTGGCCAAATTGGTGAACCCCGCTTTGAACACTATCCAACGCAAAAAGAGACTGTTGCTTCCTAAGGATTCTCATCGCTTTTATCGTCATCTATACTCGGATTAATCCTCGTTCCGTCTTCGCATCAATTTCAAATAAATAATGTGTTTTACGTTTTGTTTAATTAGTTACTCGCGACAGTAATTTGCTTATTTTAAAGCGACTTAATTCCATCGTAGGTTTTCATTTTCAAAAAAGGAATTTTTAAAGTAAATTACTGATTGTTGTCATTTTGATTGATAGGGACAAATTAAGATGAAAAATTGAGAAATATTGATTTACCCATTACCAGCGAGAGGGTCTTTAAAGTTTCAACAAGCTCGAAGTAAAAAATGTGACATGGATTCTTTCAACTTTTTCTACTTAAAGTCAATTTTCCCAAACCTTTATTCACTGGTGTTTTGGGATTATACGAACCAGACCGTGTACTAAGCTTATATACCTTTTTAATTATCAACTTATTGGAGCCATTTGAATTCTAAAAATAAATTTTAATTTTCTTTTGTATTTTTATATTAGTTACTGTATGCTTTCATATATGCAGTTTCCGAAGGCATACGCATCTTTTTAGTCTGTATTACTCGAACACCAATATTAATTTTTCTGAACACCTGAGGGTTAATATTGAACTTAACACCATCAAACAATCAAACTTTTCGTATAGCGCATAGCAAACACAATTGTCGAGGCGAAACATCTTAATCATGAATGTTAATAACATTTAATCGAAAGATTCTTTCATGTTGCATATTGTAGATTTTATTCAACTATTGTATTTTGCATTGCAACTTTGTATTTTGTATTCAATGCTGAAATTTCCATTATTGAAATATTTAATTAAACGATGGGCTTCTCAACAACTACTGTTATACATAAATGAATGATGGAAATAAATGTACTTCGTTTCTTATTCTAACAAAATTCAATATGAACTGGTTAATATTATGATTAATATAAAATACAGTTTCAGATAAAAAGGTTCTTGAAAATGGTATTAGTGGTCACACGTAAAATATTTGAGCAGGTTCTCATTCGTATACACACACACATTCCGCAATATACTAATAATAATATTAAATACATAATGATGACAGTGATCTTGCAATTACCATTGACGCGTATCGATAAGTATTCCAACAAGAATAGCTAAAAATCCGAGCGAATATATTATTGTTTCTTTAACAGAGGCGAATCAAACAGCTGCTCTCGGTACTCCGTAAACCTATCGTTAATTACGTGTTACGCCGGCTAGATAAATGTCCACTTATCGTGTTAACACGATCGCAATTAGCCTAGACCACGCAGGAGACCACAGGAGTACGTATTCAAACGAATCAGCGCAAAATGGACAGCGAACAGATTCCGTTTCGCAACGTTTAATTATTGCCCCGATACAATGGTCGGCCTCGTAACAAACCGGACACTAGCCCGAAAACAAAAAGTATCCGTCTATCATTAAAAACGAACTCAGTCCTGGGTGAAAATAAAAATACGAAGTACGGAAACAGAAGTAAAAAGAGGAACGAAAAGAGGATGGAACGGCAAAGCCGCGATACCTTAAAATGATCATCGCTTTAAAGGATCAGCCGAATGGTGGGGGCAAGAATAGAGGAGATAAAAGAAGTAGTAGGTATATCCTTGATGAGCGATCGTTATCACGATGAAAATGCAGTCTCGGATCGATCCGCTGCAGTCGATTCCTCCCAGGCTTCTTTTATTAGACTGCCAATTTCGTGGCGCCTTCTCGCTCCCTCTCCCTTCGCTGCCACTTCTCTGCCTCTCCCCCCACTCTCACTCTCTCTTTCATTCTCTTCCTCCGACTGCCTCTCTCTTCCTCGCTCTCCGCAGCATCCCCGTTTCGCTATCTCTATGTTTTACAGGTCTACAGTCTCTCTCTCCCTCTTTCTCTCTTTTTCTCTTTCTAGCTTTCCCCCCTTCTCTCGCTCTCTCTCGCTCTCTCTCTCTCTCTCTCTCTCTCTCTCGCTCTCTGTCCTGTTCGTCTCCTTCGCCGAGTCCTCGTTCTCCTACGCTTCATTTTTCTTCGCTCGCACGAAATCGTGCTGACTCGTTCCTTCGCCAGAAATTCCTCCTCTAATCTCGCGACCGCTTTCCGGCGTTTATCTCGACCATGACGTCACAGCGCGCACATGTTCCACCCGTACGAAGAATAATTCGATTATATACGGGACGGAATCATGAATTTCACAGGGAGCCCTTTTGTCGCCCCTCCCTCCCGGCCTTCGTTTTCTTCGCTCGACGATTACAGATTTTTGCCGGTGACCTCGCCGGCCCGACCACCCGGTATATCAAACGGATTTGGTCGATG
>CM052148.1:12825982-12867712 GCA_028455555.1 Augochlorella aurata | reverse complement strand
CAGTCTCGTGACAAATGTTGATAGGAACAGTTTTGTTTCGTGATAGAGAGGCTAATACTGTTTCATGAATATTTTTTAGCTGCTGAGTCGACAGAAAACGTGTCAATGAAAGACGCTGAGGAACTTCTGCCCGTCAATTACTCCGCCTTATCAAGTACGAAGTATATCGCTTCTAAGAAACTCATTATGAATGTTATCTAGAGAAGCTGAATGTACAGTACCACGAGTAACGGAGCTTGAAAATACGTTCATTCATGCGAAAAAATAAACACCACGCGTAGAAACTGAAGCATCCGATGATCTTCAGTGTAGAATCTGCATCTTTGAGCAGCATGCATGCAGAAAGCTACCATAAACGACAGGGATTCAGGGAAACAATAAAGCTCAATTATTATTAAAAGAGGAAAATCTGTATAAAATAATTTATAGGAAAATACATAACATTCCTTCTCGAATTTATAAAAGATTGAACGCACTTCTATCAGATCAACATAGATCCTCTGTTATCTAAATATTCTAAATCGTGCACTTTAAGGTCCATATTATCAAACAGACAAAAATCGAAAAATGTTGACCCATATAAAAGTAACAATTAGAAAATAAAGAAAGGAAGAAGTCGAGTATCTGGAATAATATACAGAAGAAAACTAAAATGGATAAAGTAAAGAATGAGCAGGGTTATTAACCTAAATAAGAGAAGAATGATCGAGTAGATAAGCTAGATTATCAAGCTAAAATTTCTAGCTTGAAATTCAACAAACAAAATCGTTTACATTGCCGAAAACGAAGATAAATGGGTATAAATAAATAGAATCAGTAGCTTAATATATTTCAACAAACACCGTAATGCATTTTGGAAAATAAGATAAAAATAAGCAAAATTGCAATAATAATTGTAATAATTCGTTGTAACAAAATACGAGGCGAGTCACTTTGACTACTCTTCAGTAAACTTTAATTGTTCGTCGAATGATAAAGGCGCGATGGGTTTTCCTGGACAAAGAAATTTAACAAATATCTATTGTTAGCCAGAACTAAAGAATATTTACCAGTGAGCAGCTGCAACTGAAATCGATGGAATGCCGTTCTCCAGGTTGCACCGAAACTCGGCTGGTAACCCGGCCCGATCAACGCACCGATAAACCACGTCGCGACGCTGGTTAAAATAAACATTTGTCGTTTTTTTTTATTCGCACTAAATTAATCACTGGTTCCCGGGGAATATTTCACCGCAGCACGAGATGTTTTATTATGCGATAGCGCGACGTCCAAAACGCGGGCCGGTCCGGAGGAATATTCGAAATTAATTGATTTGATAAACGAGTCGCGCTCATTGATATAGTGTTATTCTGTAAAATGCCTCGCCGGGAGGAACGGGGGGACCAGCGCGCCGAGGGAAATTTATGCATCCAAACGAAACACGGTTTTGACGACAATGGTAATAACGCTTCGATGCCTCTCGATTTTTCAAGCTGATTAAATCGTTCGCTACGATTATACGAACTGTGCCGATTATCTTGTTCATCTGATCGTCTGCGCTGTTTTCGATAGTCGAAACAAGTACGCGCCGGTAAGCAGTCGATTCTATTCTTGGTTCCGAAAAAAAGTAGGACAAAAAACAGTTGTACAAAAGATACCGTGCATGGAAGAAAATAGAGAACTGGTTTCAGACATGAAGACCTACCAGATATAATTAATCGGTTTTGGGCAGATCATATCAGAATCATTAATTATATATTAAGTCGATGTTTATTCATACAAACTTATTTTCCATTCGACGAACTAATAAACACAAAAAGTAGAAAGTAGGTATACGTTGTAAAAGTATTGTGAATAATTTAATAAATAAATTAATGCCCGTATTATTTAAGCGGTTGAAGATGAAACTAGTTAGCATCTTTGTTATATATGGAATGTCTAAATATCCTTTTCAATAAGATATTAATTTCATAAACAAAATCTGCTTCTGTTTTCAAAATCCTGTTAAATCAGAGTTCCGTAAAAGATTCGTGTACATACGAAACCTCCAAGTGCATAATTCATGTCTCCGATTTGTAAGTGATTTGTTTCTCTGTAATTTGTCTCGAGTGAAACTAATGCAGTTTCTAAATAAATCATTATCTCGGATAATTAAATCATTATCTCACGGTATAAGATCTACAGCTGAAAGTTTCATTGAGAACCGTGGGAAGATCGAGGTTGCATTCGATTTTATGTTAGGCACGGGAATGTGATGCAGCAATATTGATAGTCCTGGAAATTTTAGAACGGAACCACTTTATACATAAAAGTTCTCGGTTCTAAAGAAGATAACTGCATCCAGAAAATCTTCAAGTATCGCCGAAAGCTGTGAAGATATCAACCATCAAATGACAGTGGCCCGGTCGCTCGAGACTCGAGTGGCAATATAAACTCGAGAGATCGGAAGGTTTTACAGATTTAGAGAATTAAGATGTCCAAGAAAAATTAAGCACCTCGTATAGGGGATCGTCAAACGTAGATTTCTACTTGTTACTTGCACTCACTTTTATCCCCAATTAATTTCCAGTTGTTTTTATTCATTCGTCCACAGGTTCCTGCGTTAGCCCTTTAAGTGTTTCGTCCGTACGCGCGGGAACCGCGTTGCTTAACTTGTAGTATCTATGAACAATTTTATCGGCCACCTTATGATATTAATATCACGTATGTACAAGTGACGTGGTCCGAATGACATTCTCATTACACGAATACAATATAAAATATATAGTAAATATATTAATAAATAATAATTATTAAAATATATTATCAAATTATAATTAAATATATTAAAATATAAAATATTATAAAATATGATATAATATAATAATATGCTTTCTCATTTCGCTCAGCACTGAAAGGGTCAAATTACTACCCTTTGTAGTAAGAGACATTTCAACTTGAAAACCAAAATAGTTTTTCCATACTATTTCCATTTTATACAGCTTACTACATTTTATACATATGATATTAAATTTGATGGCTCGTGCAATATTTATACCGTTAACAGATTTTTAAACATAATCTTTAATAATGTTAAAGTTATCTTCAAACGTGATATAACAATTTTTAACGGCGCCTTAGAGTCTCACCACTCGAATTTGATGTATCAATACTTTGACATTAATTTTTTGACATAACCTTGACATTAATTTTTCGGAACTTATGGAAATATCGATTTTCAAATTATCATAGACACCATTCTACGAAAAAAGGATCAAAGTGAGATGGATTTAACCTTCCGCGAACCATGTGTAGTCAAATTAACCTTAGCGGTCTCAGAACTGCTGTTATCAATAATAAATCATGCATAAAACATCAATCTTTGTTCTATTAAGATCTGTCCTTATTATAAACACAATGAAGCACCTATAGATGAATACTGTTCAGGCTATAATTAACTCCACATGGTCCGGGGCTTTCACATTTTCCAGCTGGTTCGCGGATATCCTGATAATCATCTATATCAGAACACAATAAAAATCATATTGTTCGCTAATTTCTCAACTTAGTACCGTGAAAGAGACCATCATTTTCCTAAAAGAACTACTCCTGCGTTCTTCGTGAATCATTAAAGGATACTCGCATCGTTACTCGAATCATTAAAGAATACTCATTATTTCATTATTTTTAGGAGCTTGCAGATGTTTGCCAACATATTGTCTAGATTATGTCAAGGGGACGTATACGTCAATGTTTTGAAGACAATGTTTCGAAGGTTCCCCACTTACCCCTTAAGTGCGCAAGCTAGAAGAAATCGCAGAAACAACCCTTTATCCGACAACCGATCGCGAGCTAGCTGCGAGAAGCGGCGGGGATGATAGTTAATCGCGATGAAAAAGAATCATTGAAGAGAGACGTCGAGGATGAAGGGTGCCGATGGAGTGTAATTCGATTTGCGAATTGGTCGGTCGGCGACGTCGACGTCCCCGCACCCTCGGCCACGGTTGATGCCTCAACAAGTTGTATACATGTAATCTGACCCAGATCCTGGGGTCTAAGTGAGGTCTAACACGAGGGAGAAAAGGGAAAGAGGAGAATGAGGTGGCGGAGGAGGAGGAGGAGGAGGAGGAGGAGGAGGAGGAGGTGGAGAAGGTGGAGATAGAAGGTGGGAGCTGAAGCAGATGGAGGAAGGAGGTCCGGAGGGTTCCTCGGAAGCAGACAAACAAAATATAACAGCGCGAGTTACAAGGAAGGATCCCGAGAAGATGAAGGGTCTCTGACTCTATCCGTCCTTCTCTCGCTCTCGGCCTGTCTCTTTCTCTCTTTCCTTCTCCTCCTCCTCCTCCCCCCACCCTATCTCTCTCTTACTCTCTTACTCTTTCTCCCTCTCGATCCTCTGCGATCTCCTTCAAGAAGTCTGAGGAGAAGGAGGAGGGTATACCCTCTTGAAGCATGAATGGATTACGAAGAGCCGTGTTCATTCATTCGCTCCTTAGCGGCCTAGAAACCCACAAAAAGTGTATCTCTCCGGCAACACCAGTGCCGTAGACTATGACCGCGGACCTCAGACTATCGTCTTTTTGCTCGGCGCTGATCTTGCCCCCTTTGAAGACCGATCAACAGTCACCCCCACAGTGACATTAATCGGGGTACTATTAATTGCCTGGCGGGGAGGGAGAGGCTGAGAGGTGGATCAATCTTCTCGATAACCGATAACCCTCGGACAGCGGACCGTCTTCACGAACCTACTGGACGGACTTCGGATCCCTTCGGACCCACAGCCGACTTCCCTTGTTGTTTACGTTACGCGGTTATTGACCTGATTTTTGCATCGTATTTTTTAGTTGGATCCAGGGTAACTTAGCCCCTTAGTTGCTTTAGTAGGGGGTTTGTCTCTCTCGTTATTGTTATGATAAATATATTATTGTTGAAAGCATATTATAATCGTTGCTACCGCGACAACGAAAATTTCATAATTATTATTACAAGATTTCGACTGCCACGTCATTCGCTCGGTAAAAGCGAACTGGGATTTGTCAGTTTTTGTTTTATTAACTAAACTGTTTACGTTTTATGGGACGTTTATAAGTTTTAATTCAGCAATTGAATTATTAATACAATAAGGATAATCGTTCGAGTCACCTGAATATTAGCAAAAGCAGAGATGTGTATGTCAACCTCTGGAGAACCGGTGTAGCAACTATAGTGGCCCAAGGTAAACAACTATTTGAATGTACAGTTTTGAACATTTGCAATGTTTGCCGCGTCGCGTCGTCATATAAGTTCTACATATATGCATAAATATTTAGTTTCTGACGAGTTTGTTGTTATACGTTTGAGAATCGGGCCAACAAATACCATAAAATCGTAACGGGGTTTCGGGAAATGATAATGTGATCGGGCTGGAAGGATCGCCGCGATCGCGGCAGATTTAAAACGCCTGGATTAAATGACGTAAGATTAAGACACGGAAAGCAGCACGAGTAACTTTAAATTATGATACCTGACCGCGGTCCTCCCGGACCATGACACGCACGAGAGTAGGAACGACGATAAAGAATTGACTGCAGGTCGTGGCTCGGTTGAAGCCCGTTGACCCAGGTCGGTTTTCAGTAGAGATTGAAGTCATGGGATTAGGGACCCGGCGCTACATCAAATCCAGCCGATCCCTGGTTTGTTCCCCCATCCCCGGCAGCTCCGAAACACTGCAAGTGTACGACGAATTCGTCAAATAATTGAACAAACTACATTTTCTGACTCATACATGACACGCGTACTGAATTAAAAATCCTGTTCAGTTATGGATGCATGTCCACGGACGTAATGGATAATTCATTTTCATCGCGCGTCCTTCAATGTTGAACAATTTTTATCGTTGCGATGACACTTTAATAATTCCTGAATAAATCGCTTTCGTTCCTAAAATTAAAATATTTTGCAATAGACAGAAACTTGTTACTTCATTGAAAGGAAATATTGTATATTAAATTGGTTGCTATATCGTCGTATATAATTATACTTACTACTATTTGTTCATTTCGTGCATGAAAGAATTTCTTTTTGTAAATGATCGCTGCCATATTTAATATCTCCGCTATCTTCTACTCGACTTTTGCATTTATTTAATTGTGTTTGTTGAATTTTCCGCAGAACCCTGCAATACATAGAATTAAAATAGCGGATCCGACAAAACGAGCAGTCGTAAGAAAGAAAGACGATGTACCGAAGGAAACGGACTAAAGCGGAACATCTTCTCCGACGCTGAATTGGCGCGAAGGTTTAGCAGAGCGTCGTTAAGCGGAAAGGGAAGTCGAAGCCGCGAGTTTGACCGACCTTTCTTAAACTTAGGGACCCATCGAGGAAGCAAGCGCCAAGGGTCTTTTAATGCCAACCGAGGGGAAGAGGGCAGAAAGGAAAAGGGAGAAGTGGCGAGGAAGAGACACGATTTCGCGGAGGGTCGTTTGCTTTTTGCCCGGCTGAGATGTCGCCGGCAAATGTGCGAAGAAGGCTCTTCTTCACGCGCCGTTTTGCGCCTAATTGAAAGCGACAGTGACCCACTTATACCACCTATGCCACAGATTCTTTTTCTTGTTGCGACTGCTGGACTTGCCGGCTGCGCTGAGAACTCCGCGCGGTCAACTATGTATTTTATTCGTGGTATTCGTCGCCAACTATCGCCGACTTTCTAACTTTTTTCGCGGCCACGAGCATTTCGAGTGTATTCGGGAATCGAGGCACTCGAAACTCGCTGGAAAGCTCGAAAAACCACGCCGGAGTAAACGTAAATGTTAAATACCGTTTGAAATTAAAGATTAAAGTTAACAAAAATTTAAAAAATACTACAGAAACAATTGGGCATCGCCGTGAAGCGAACTGTTTAAATATTATTCGACGCAAATATTATTGACTTGACATCAATTTCCATTCAATCACTTCTGTATTCTTCAATGACAGTTTAAAATTAGATCAATCTACAGTAAAAGTTTTCACCCAATTTTGTTCTCGGTCAAAGTCGTGTTAAACCAATTCTGTATTGCTCAACTGCAAAATTTCAAACTGCGCGGTTAATTTTTACAAGCGAATGAAAATTGTACCGAATTCATAGTTGACATAGTCGCGTAATTTCCGGAAAATAAAATATTATTTTTGATATGTTCCAAAAAGGAGTTCCAACGGAGCATGATCGCAGGCGTTTCCAACAGGGCGAGGTCGTTCGTAAGGATGCGCGCAGTTACATTTACGTGTTGCATAAACCCATTATAGCATCGTTAAGGATTAATTTTCGCAATATACAACTGTCGATTTGGGGATTAAGCAAACTGTAACGCGAAGTTCCATGGAAACAATTTCGAGCAAATCCCTGAATGGTACAACCATGACTAGAATCACTCCCAAAAACATTAGCAGCTAGGTCCTAGTCCTTGCCCAGCAAAGCCACAAATAGAGCAGCTTTCCTCTGAAATGATAATATGAACAGCTGTAACTGGCACTTCTACTACCACAACTGCCGGCATTGTAATAATTGCCAATATACATACATATTGACCCTACGATCCTCGCTCGAATCAAGGTCTTACAATGAAATTGCTTGATTAACCAGCTATCGTTTTCTATGAATATATACAGGGTGTTTGCGTTAACAGTTCGCGCGTTCTTTTCAGTCTCTCGAGGAACTATAGCGAATCCAATAATTGAGATTTAAAAATTATTTTTTCGTTGACTTTAAAGATGCTCGAAAAAACTAATCGCTCGAGTCGTCAATTTTGAAAAATATCCAATAAAGTAAATTATCTCTCAGCTGTTATTCTACGCAAACGGTTTATCAGGATAATAATAATAATATACAATATAATAATAATAGTATACAATATAATAGTAATAATATATGTTAATTATAACCTCGATAATCTGGAATATAATAATCTCGAATAATATATTGCTTAATATAGCTTTCGATTTATTGACATCTTACATCGAAATGGTTTGAATTGTTGAAAATAATTGTTCGGAGCAATATTTTTGTAGATGTCCGTTGGGGTAATTTAAATCGCAAATTGGGAGAACGCTCCGCGCGTCTAGGCTGCAGAGGAGAGTCGAATAGCGCAATTACAAATTATGACGAAATCTACACTTTAATTAAATCTCGCAGCTCGGTCTCGAATGGTGCCGTTTCAACTAAATGCGAGCTGACAGTGAAGGACTTACTTAGTTGAAGGCTTATCTGCAGCATAGCATTTCATGTGTCTAGAATCTAAACATTGAGTTACAAGGAGTTTCTTAGCACTGCGGAACGATGTTGCACCGACAGTTTCAGATAGCAATAACGTTCGAAGCTGCGCGGTGTATAAAGTGATACAAACGTAATTATGCAACATTTGTTATCGAGATTGAAACGGAATTTCTCTGAAACACGAAATAAAGATATATTAAATGTGACACTTTTTTATTGGGTTTCCAGTCAAACGTTAATCCATTTGTCTTGAATATTTGTATCCGTGAGACGTGTCTAGCCAACTGTAAAATGCGGCTAAAATAACCTTTTGACTTGTAAAAATGGTTAAATTGTAAAAATTGTTATTTAAATATTTAAGAATTTTCTGTTATACGAAAGGCTTCTTCGTAATGTGGTGACAGAAGGATAAATCTGAAGAGAAAAGTCATCAGTACTAGGTGATAAAACATAGCTTAACCTGTTAGGTAATTTTTCCTAAAGGTATCATACATGTATTTTAACTTTAATTATTTACTTTAATAACTGATAATACAATTGAGTGTGGCGCGTCGTAGTATGACGTCTGCGCAAGCCATCAAAGTGGCGCGTCGTTCCTAAAAGGTTAAGATGTAGCTAAAATGTGCGGTGCATTTTTTCCTCGCGAATTGTATAACCGAGCGTTTGTAACAATTAATCGACGGTCGGTTGCGATTACACCGCGATTCAAGGCTGTCGAGGTCGATCCGTATTAAACTAGAACTTTGAACATCGCCAATAGCACGAGATAACGTCGGATCGTCCGCGATCGACGGAACAAAGTGAATCTTCTACGATAAATTATTCGATCCGAGGCACGGACCGCAACAGGCGGATTCAATTCCCTGGAATAGGGAATCCAAAATTCTTGTCCGAGCAAGCAGGGTGGAAGAAACGTTACGATCCTCCGTCGGATGGATCCCCGCGTACACGTCCCGGGGGTAATTACTATCGGCAGGATAGGAAGAAGAAGAAGAGAGGCCAGGATCCGCTGACTTATTATTTCTTAGTGATTTTCTGAATTGCACCGGGCACGAACGCGAGCAATGTCTTCGTGACGTAAACGAGATAATGGCCCCCGCTCGCATACCCACGATGTAGACATAATGACGACGTGCTATAGGATTATAGTTGAACCGGTAACTCTCGACTGTTCGCGTCCATGATGGCGTTTTCGAGTCTCCCTGGTGCGCGCACGCTGGACCTCTCTACCATGGGCAATTTCGCGCCAAGTTTGCCGGAGATACACGAATTCAGATACGCGCCGCCGGCAATTAGTTCGTCTAGCGAGATTACGACTGCGATCAAATTGAATCGGGACTCGGCAATTACGGCAAATATAATAAGCGCGCCCGTTGCCCTCTGGACTCCGAGCGTAATTACACCTGGGAACGGGCCCGTTCTCTTCTTTTGTTATCTCAATTCTTGTTTACCACTTTCGATCGAACGGCCACGATCGATTTTATCTAAATGTTCTCGACTGCGCGCCGCGATCCAGCGGTCATTCCGCTCGCGAAACTGTGTCGATTATGCCGAGATTATCGGCGCGGGCTAAGACTCGGAAATATCTGCGATTATACCACTCGTTTGGAACGGTGACAGAACCAAAAAGTCCTGGACTTACCGGGAAACCAAATTATTGTTGGTTTGGTCACGTATTAAATATTTACAACTAAAGAGGAGACAGTTTAACCCTTTGCGCTCGAGTGGCGACTCTGAGGCGCCACTAAATATTGGTATAATGTTTCTCAAAATATCTGTGATAATATCAGATTCGTTTACATCAATCTTCATTAAGAATTTATTAACATTGTAAATACTGTACTTGCGAATAGCCTCAATTTCGTATGCATAAGTCGCAATAAATCATATCAAATATTATAGAAGTCATAAGGCATGTTTTGGATTTCGAATTAAAATAGCTTCGAGTGCAAAGGGTTAATAATTAGGAAAACAGGCAACTACAAATAAACGAATGTATGAATGAGACGTGTATTTACAGTGTTAATATTTTATATGATTTATTATGTATACATGTATATGTATGTATGTATGCATGTATGTATAAATATATAAAAACATAGACATATAAATATATAAATACATAGATACATAAATAAATTGAGTGCAAGCCACATTTAATTTCTTAGCCGTGAGGTCGAATATGAAGATAGTGTTATTACTATTAAAAAATATGCAGTCGTTTTTTGGACGATCATTGAGCGATGCGTAAATGTGTGTTGCGTGACGACTCGCTGGTTTAGGAAAACTTGTACTTTGCTGTCGTCTAAATATAATCCTTGCAGTATAATTGTCTTTCTCGGCTTACTGCTGTCATTCATCCAAACCACTTTTGCGCTTGTCTCGGCATATGGACATCGTAATAACGATAGAATCGGAACTTCTCATGGACTCGGATGAATGCGGCATCCACCATGCGGGGCGAGTCTCATGGTTTAGTGGTACTTGGTCTTCGTGCACAGGGACACGAAAGAATTTATTGTACAGCCTGTAAGAGGCTACGTACCCGGTGGTTAAAACGTGGATATCTTGAGAGAATTGTAACACTATACAATAATCTATCCGCGATAATGTTTACAATTATTATTTCATATACATATGTATTTACATACAATTAACTTTCGCACGTGCTGACGATAGGACGGTTTTTACATGGAGGACGAGCACTTGATAAAAACAATCAGTCTCACTAACAAATTGTCCCAAATATGTCTAACAATCTGAAAATGAAGGATTCTTGAGGTTATTTGGAGTAACTTTTTCCTTTACAAAAATTGTCTCCGAGACACCGTTAACGAGTTATTAACGAAAAACACTGACCAATGGGAGGCGAGCTCGTCTGGCGCGAGGCGGCCAAGCCAATGAGCGGAATTGGGCATCGTCCGCACGTTGGCTCGCTTGCCTCGCAAGCTGATCTCGCCTCTCATTGCTCACTGTTTTTCGTTAATAACTCATAAACAAAGCCGCGAATTGCATTCTCGCTAAGGAAAAAGTTGCTTCAAATGACCCGAGGAACCCGTCATTCCCCAATTATGAATGACTTTTGGGACACCCTGCATATTACTCGAATAATGACAGCAAAAATTTATAGCATAATGGGCGAGTAAAATGTAAGCCACTAAAAAGATTTGAACAAACTAAAAATGTCGGTGCACTAATTTCAACCTATTAAAATTATTATAGGAAACGATCAAATTATACTTGGCTGTTACATCGTACAATTGACGTAGACAATTTTTATTTCGCGGAAAGATTCGCAGTCCAGTTGTAATCATTATTCAAACAGATTAGTTCAGGAAAAGTAACCGTCAATTATTTTGTTGGAAAATTGCACTTAGAGATATTCGAAACGGACGCAGTTAGAGGCTCCAATAAACACCTGTTCAAACGATGCCTCGCGTGCAAGTATAATAGAGGAAACACCGAACGCTTACATACGTACGTGATTGCAAGTCTTCCTTCTGAAGTTCTTACGGCAATTAACCTTCTTTACGACGATCTTAGTCTAAACAAGTTATTATTGTTTTATGCGCGTGTATACGTGTAAAACTATAACGGAAGGTCGGGTAACTGATCTAAAAAGTACCACGCGTAGAAATAAACAGCGTCGTTAGTGTAATGCAAATCACTGCAGTGTCTGCTACAGGGTTCCTCAACCGTGCACTAAAATGATCACCTAGGTAGTATGATATTTAGAAAACTTTTGTAGATCACACGTTAGCTATACACAGAAGACAATTAAATCAATGATAATTCTGTTAAAAATTTAAGGGTTTTTTTTATGTATCACACATTATGGTTTATTCTTCGAAGTAAATTATCTTGCGCAGTTTATTCAAGTTGCACTCGAAGAGTTAGATTTCGAAGAGATAAATACATATTCTGATACGCAAAAAGCTTTCGTCAAGGTCATTGTTTCTAGAGATCTCAAGGTCATCGAAGTTTAAATGAAGCACTACGATCCAACGACATGTAGCACTATGACGATAAAAAGATCGATTAAGAAACATAAAAAGTTAAAAATCCTTTACGAGCCATGATTTAACCCTTGTGTCAATAACCAGGTACCTTTCTGCGCATTCCCTTCAAAATATTTCTTATAACAATAATATTTCACCTCGGTAAGAAATATAAAATACAAAAATGAACGTTTACATGATTATATAAAAGTCATACGAAACAGAAACTAATATAGGAGCTGATGGTAGGCGTGCCCGAGTACTCCAGTTACAGAACGCAATTCAGGAATAGAACACAATTTTGTAAATTAGTTTAAATAAATTCCGCTTGAGCAAATATTTGCTCAATCTCTGCCAAAATATTCAGAAAAATGTATCGAAAGAACCTCTTTCGTCGAGGTCGATTCCGTATTTTAGCAAGACAATCGAGTCATTTAACACGATCCCAAAAGAGGGATGTTCTTGAATTCCAAGGAGGTTCAGAATCCCATTGATAAATTTGTTGGTCTATCGGCGCTTACAGCCGGAAGATAAGGAAAACGTGGGGGAGTAGGTTCACAAAGGAAGAAGACACATGAACCCGGGAAAAGATAAGTACCTGTCGGGCCCGGCTTTTCTCTTTAGTCCGCCATTAGAGCAATTGGAACATCTCTTGGAACCTGCGGCGGCAAAAACGTCGGTGAGTCGTTGCGCTAGACTGAAGAATGATCGGAGAGGCGCCGAACCGCTTTCCCCTCTTCCTCCCCGACTTTCGATCTTTCACTTCTCTTTCTCTTTCTCTTGGTCGTCCTACAACCTGACGACCGCGTCTCCGTCGCGCACCTGGGAAACGCGACCCGTCTCTGTCCGTTCAGAAGCGCAAGGTCCTTCGTCCTTTTTTCTTGCCTCTCTTCCCAACTGTATCGTCGTCCGGTTCGGTCGTAGCCTCCTTCCCGCTCGCCTCGCTCATCCAGGACTCGTTAGATTCACCCGGGGATTATGTTTCGTACTATTATAGCTCTCTTCGGCGAGAAACACCCGCGCTTCCCGCGCTCGTCCTCCGTTGATCGCGGCTCGACACTGGCCCGATCCTCTTCGTCTTCTCCTTTTTTGGGGGCCTTCGGGTCCCTACGGACGAACGCGTCGTCGTTTCTTCTGGCCACGAGGAAGCCCGCCGCCGCCGCCGCCGCCGCCGCTGATTGATAAAATAGTTGGCTCGTCAGTGCCGAGTGCTGAATAATTGGTTTGTCAGTCAAAGGTGATCGCGTGAAAGGATAATGCTTGTCACCGGCGACACGGCGCGGCGCGACGCGCTCGCTTACGATCCGCGCGTCACTTTTTCAACGTCGTTCGATCGAGCACGATTTTCGGACTCGAGAAATTCAATGACACGTATGAACGTTCGCTTAACACCGTGGCGCGCGTGAATGATAGTATAATTCGTCTTCATTGCGATGCGAAATGATACGGCGTGGAACATTCGAATTTACAAGCCACGTTATCGCGCATTCTATTCCAATTATTCAATATTCTGCACTTACCAAATTATTGTGCACTTTAATTTCATCTGTATCGACCCGGATGCTAGAGCAGTCGACGTATATAACTACTGCAATCTAATATTCTGAGCATGCGGACAAACTGTGACTAACCAAAAACTGGATAATTCAGTTTTCAATAAAATTACGATTTATTGCAATTCGTTGCAATATTATGCAAAATTATACAATAACAGCTAAACTTTTATACCGATGGAAAGACTGTACTTACTCAAACCTTTAGCTATTTTTATTACAAACTATGCTTGGATCAGAATTGATTGGATCGTATTATTTCAACTAACATGTGACTCTATTTCGAAACAACGAAATAACGTCGTTTGAAATATTATCTTAAATAATATGTTATTCTGTTTGATAATTATTCGAAATAATTATTCGAAATAATTGTAAAATTCTTCTTGGTGATCCGATTATCATTTCTGAATCTGGTTTATACTAAAATCAATTGAAATCGATTCATCTCGTTCACAAAGAGTACACGCTGTCTGCCTCTTCATCTGGAAAAGATATTTCTTTTGAACGGACTAACACTGTCACCGTTTCGATATGACGTGCATTACTTTTCCGTTCTCGTTTGCACCACTCAGTACCACTTCATTTCGAAGCAATTAACGATCTGCCGATCTTACTTACAATTAGTTCAGCCAGCCAACTTGAAATTTGATGTCGTCATGCGATAACCGTCGTGTGATTCGATCTTTTATTAATCAATTAGCAACGAAGCTTCTCGTAGTTAGTCGGAAGCTACCAGTATATAGGTTATTAACCATTAGGTTCACACATCCGAGAAACGAATTAGTAATTTGATAATTAACACCAGTCACTGCGTTCGGTAGAAATGAATATTTAATTAGCACTTTCAAGCTTGCTTTCGAGACACGCTTCTTATGCAATGAAAGATCGTCAAGACGCGAATTAACATAGTCCTGAGCATGCATTGTCGTCTTTATAACCATTCAACATTAACGTATCGATGATATTCGTATGCCTGGATGGTAGATGTCGTGGTAAATATGCAGAAAGCATGCGACGTTTGTGCGCGATGGATGTGCATAAAACGTATAAGACAATAAACGTCGAGATAGAAAACGATATAGCAAGCGCATTAAAGAGTAAAAAGTGATTTGTCTTCGGTGGATCTACATCGATCGAGAGATTGGCTTCGAGATCGATTCTCAGAACGTCATTATTCAAGTTGGCTCGGCCGATCGCGCGTATTCGCGAAATCATTTTTAACGTTCTCAAAGCAACTACGGGGGGGGGGGTGGGGAACAGAGTGTTCCTCGACGATTTTGAGGAGTAAAAGCATCAATTTCGATCTCGAGGGCGTACGTACAACGCGCAGTGTAAAAAAGAAAATCCTGAAACGGACGTAGATCTCTACGTGGGATCAGGTATATCCTGGTACAGGCCAGGAGCTATCCGTCTCGGCCCTCTGCAGAATGGTGGAAGATATATTATACCCGAAGAGGGTGGTAACACTTGTTTGATTCAATTCCAGGAACACGCTCCGAGGCGCCTGATCAATTTTTCTTCCGCCAGGGAACTCCCGCCGCCGCGCACGTATGCGTTGTACACCTTCTACCACCCACCCACTCCCCTTTTCCTGGCTTATGACATGATTTCGTAGTCATTACAGAGATTTCCATACGAATGCACGATGTCTGGCATACGTATCTCTAAATGATCGATCGATCGAAACCATTCAATTAACCGCCACACTACGGCCTAGAGAAACCCAAAAGCGGCATTAAGTCCCGTGTCTCAAATGTTCTCAAGATTAAAAAGAAAACATTTAAGTTACACTGTGGTATATATTTTTCATTTTTATTAATTATTAATACGACTGGACGATGTCATTGTTGCCCACCTCGAACTGAATGAAATATAAAATTCTTATTTACACCGCTGTTGTTTTTTTAATTTATTAGTATTTCAATTCTAAAGATTTCATTTTAATGGTATCAATTTTTGTTGATTTATGTGTTATTTAATATTTTTATATTTACTCCCGATTTTTAATACATGTATAGCGGGTTTCATCACTTTAATTGCTGCCATTGTATAGACCCTATACTGTAGGGTAAAGTCGTAACTTTAATATGCAAAACAAGATTAGCTGCTATTAGGCGCTATCGAAGTTGTCAGAGAGATTTTTGTAATTTATTGGCACCAGTGTACGTTGCAGCAGTTTCGTACAAAAATGTCTTGAAAAAATATTTATTCTTCTATATGTAGTTTTTATATTTTAGAATTGTGCCGTTATTTACAGATGTTACTAAAAAAATAATTTGATTGAACACATAAAAATTTGTTATGAGGTTCGTTGTTACTTTGTTGTTCAAGTATTCCTAATTAGCTATTAATCAATTTGCATTGATCCTAAATTAGTTGTAAATGGTGGTAAATTGATACACAATTTCTCATAATCAATAAGAAAACTAACAAAATTAATTTACCTCATTGATGACCGTCCTGTATGAAACTGTAGTTTTTATGCAGCTACAACAAAGCATTATACTTAAATAATTTACAAATAAATATATTATTTCCGATTTACTAAAAGTATTGCAAGTACGAACGGTTTTCTAACTGACTTTTGTTTCTCACAACGGCAGCAGACACTTTTTATTTCGCATAAAGATCTACAGTCTAATTATCAACGATTAAAACATCGATGAAATATTCTGCAAGTAGCTGCAACCGTTTGCTTCCACAAAAATTGTGAAAAATTGCCATAAACGACACAATTATTCCACGAATTACACCTATCCGCGGGCATCCTCAACACCAGGGACGCTCGATTCCAACAAAGCCTGCACCTTGACTTTCGTGGCCCCGAAGCCGATCAGAGTTCAAATTACCAGGGTCAATAAACGGTCGATGCAACCTGTTGCGATATAAACTTCCTGTGGCATTCGGGTCGACCCGGCAGGACTCCGGGCGGGTAGGTCGAGCAGAAATAAAGTCATCGGATGGCGGAGGAACACGATTCCGCAATATGATGTCTGGTGACAGAGGAGGCCCGATCGGCGCCGCCGGGATAGAGGCCAAGAAAAAGAGAGGCGAGAAGTAAGGGGCTGGTAAAAAAGGACGGCCCGGAAAGCAGATCAATGGGTCAACCTGTCGCAATAAAAGTCTGATGGCTACCTGGGTAAATCGTAAGAGCGAACGAGAAGGTGGCGCGCGGGATAGGTGGCAGGTTCGCCGGGATACCCGGGATGGTCGGTGGCATAATCAGGATGTTAGGCTACCTGGCCACCGGTGGATCCTCGCGGCACGAAATAGTAGCGATGACTCTCCATGAAAGGGGGCGAGAGATGGAAGCAGAAAGAGAGAAATACGAACGCGTGATGTCCGCAAGAAAGTGAGGCGAAAGGTGTCGCGATGGGCCTGTACACGCGGCCCTGTCCACGGGCCACGGGCACGCGTTAGGCCCCGATTGTGTCCCGGAAGGATACGAAAAAAAATCAGCCCAAGAACTCTCTCGGTGGAGACAGAGACGGAGAAAAAGGGCGGCGGGTTGGAAAGGAGAAGAAAACGAAACGTGACCACCGGACGAACCCTACCCTGCGGACTTTAATTCCTGCTATTATTGAAAAACGCGACCGCCACGTGCCACCGGGAGACTCCTTGCCTACCTTCAACCACCGCTGGAGATGCGGTTCTGCACGCGAAAATCGGGACACACACATAGAACTCGGCTCTGCGACCTCGGCTCCTTCGGACAGCTTCGCGCAGGACATCTTCTCGGACGCGTTTTCGACTGAACGCGAGCTGACGAGGAGAATGGAATTAGAAAACGCTTTTCCAAGGAGAGCGTCTACGGCAGCGGACCAAAGATTAAGGCAAGAAGAAAAAAATTGATCAAATGCGCTGGGATAGTGATGCCGATTTCTGTGAGGCGATCGATCGCTGTCTCTATGGTTCGTTTTCGGGAATAATTAACTTTATATTTATCGAATAAGATATATTATTTTCTTATTAAAAGATAAACAACATAAAGGAATATAAACAGGTATAATACAAATATAAAGTTAATTATAACCAAAAACAAACCAAAGGTTGCTATCCTATGGGGTATCGAAAGGTATCCCACAGTTGCTAATCTTCTCCGAAACGATTTGACGATCCGGTAAAATATTTCAACATCCGGCTAGATCGTTGTCTTTTTAGCACATTTCGATATCTAGTTGAAAACTGATAATAAAATTGTAAACAATACTTAAATTGGGCGATAAAGTTTGATATGCGTTTGTTCAATAACCAGGGTGGTGCTCAGGTACCCCCATGTATCGCAATTTAACCTTCGATTTGTCCGACAACATTTTCTTTGCAACTTCTGACTTCTTCAATGTTTATGACATCCACTAATGGGGCTTTCTTATACATGTTTTGAAGAATGCGAACAAAGTTTTTGTGGATCTTCTCAATTTGACACTGTACAGTTTTTGACTTGGATCATAACCTTGAGATTTTTAACAAAATTCGAGAAGATAACGAGACAGATACAATTATGGCAACAATCCAGTAATACGATATTGTATAATTCAAGATGCTCCGAAATAGGCTAACCGAATACTTTTTAACAGGTCTAATCTCCACAAAAGTATCATAAACGTGTAAAAATCTAAACATTTTCTCCTCGTTAAACCCGCAAGAGGGGGAGGCGCGCAGTACGACTTCTGATACGCGAACCTATTCTATTTACGATACGCAATTCAGTCTAACAAATAGACATCCTTCCAAAGTTTGCTTCGCATAGCATTTGAAACCTTGAGTGACCTTCCACAATGTACACTTACCGATGGCAATATTTCTATTCCGTTCCAGCATAATCCGTTCAACAAACAGGCGAGGTGCATTAATGTTCCTTTTGCGTTTTCGGTCCCTCTGTCGATAACGATAATGACAAACACTATCGCGCGAGTTTATCAATGCAAACAGGCGTCGCTGCAAACACTAGATTAGATTCACTCGTGGGGCGAATCGAGCCATGGGCTCAGGTACAAAATGGTAGAAATGATCTCGATAATCGACTGGTTCCGTGGCGAGCAAAAACCCCTCCCCGGCAGTACCGAACGAAGCCGCTAATTACCGTAATCGTTAAAAGAAAGACGCCACGTGAGAATGGTTTACACTGCGGACGATTAAATCGCATTCGAGCGGGGCCCCATGAGCTTGTTTTGAGCGAGTGCAACTGTAGATCCCTGATAAACACGATCCAGCCATAGCTCGGTGTCATAATATTACAGTCATTATGGTAACACCGTTTCCCTTGCAGCAACGTGCGCCGGACACTTATGCGCCGTGATCAGCAATCTCGTCTTGTATAAACGCTCGTAAACATCATTGTGCATGGTAGACAACAAAGTTGCATCGTAACGATGCCTCATGGCGTTCGACCTATTCTCAATGCACCTATTACTGCGTTAATTGCATCAAACGCGAGTAATTGCGTTTAACATCGCAACGAGAACTCCCTCCGCGATGAATTAGAAACTGTTCAAATATCTAGCGTGTCAAGCAATTGTTGATATATTGCTTCTCCGAATAAAATTTTTATTATACAGATAAGTAGAACTGATTTATACAAACGCGAAGAGACAAAATATGGAAAATGTCATTGAACACTTTATATTATTGTTTATCACAAGTGAAGCTATGTTATCATATAAGCACTAACAGTCTGTAAAATATTTGTCTGCATATAATACAATGTTATATTTAATTGACCGTACACCTATTTAAGTATACGTATAATAGTTGGTATAAATATTCAGTTTCGGTAATGCTAATTATCGGAAACCTTCGAGTAATTATAAATAAAAGATGAACGTACGATTACGAGGAAATCGTGAAGGAAAGGCCACGCACGCAAGAAGCGTCGATTGTGTAGCAGTTAACTTCAACATTGCCCGAACAATTTTCACAATGGGAGAGGAAAAAACACTACCCGCCGAGAAATCGTGCGAAAGTTCCGCGGAGATGGTATAAACAAGTCGTTACGGATTACAAGGAGGTACCAATTTCATGAGTATCCTGCCTAATCGTGAGATGTTCCACGTAATTCATGAATAAAATATACGGACGCCGGCCACTCGGCTATGAGTATCCGGGCTAAGTGCCCTTCTAGGAGAAGACTATTAACTGATACATCATAAACTGTCGTTTATGGCGACACCGGCATATTATTCGCTAGTATCGCATGTTGGAACAATGGCGCAATATTTAGTACGTGTAATGAATTCCTTTAACGAATCTTCCCTCGGAATTTCGCGGCAACACACCTGAATCTTGTCTGCGAAATGCAACAGTCTGCTTTTCCATGTATTTTTAAACTCGTGGACGCGCGATACTGCTGATTTCTGATATTGTGCTACGATTTTTATGCAATTGTTTAACATTGTAATTGTTTTTAAATGATATGGAAATTATATATTATAATACTGCAAGGTTAAGTGGCGTAGACAAGAGTTACAGGGGTCAAAGTACAATTGTAAATAATTCGAAATATGGATTGCAGCCGTTACCGGAAATATTCAATGCGTGATGCAAAATGAGAATTGAGAAGCACTCAAAAACCAACAATAGCAAGATAAGACCTATTTTAAGGTACGAGGTAATACCTATTTCAAGATGACACTTTGTCCCATTTGACCTAGCCATTTTTGGCTCTAACTCTGAAACGAGATGAAGCAAATCATTTATGATCAAAACGACAAGATGCAACAGCAAAGTACATTAGAAAAATTTCAGAATTTAATTTCAATTTATTAAAATTATTGAAAGGAGAAATACATTTTTATTTAATTTTGTTACCTTGTGATTCCGTTAGAATTTTCTTTTCTCTTTTGTTATGGATTTTACTTTGACGCTCGTTTATTTAGTTACAACTAGACAGCGGATATTTACGCATGTATATACGGAGATTTTCAAAATGCAACAAGTTTTTAGACAAGAATCTCCTTCGAACCGAATTTACCGTACCACGAAACTTTCTTATACACTTGCGAGCCAATTCCCTGAGGCTTGCTAAGCGGCATATTTAAAGAAGACTCTGCAACATATCTTAACGAAGCAACGCTACTGCGTTTATGGCCATTACGAGTCGAATAAGGTAAACCGTAATGATAAATAAAACCTTTCATAGCCGACAGCTGTAAACTACGAGACGTTTTACCCTGGTTCAAACGTCTAGCGTGCGAGCAATTCGAAAAAAATCGCCGACACGAAAAGTTAAATTGCTGGAGTGGTAAACGGCGCTTCCGCGCGACTATGTAACATGTTCGATTCGTAACGAAGACTCCGTAATGACTACCCGGTCGACAATGCGTCTGCCGGGACTCTAAACTCGAGATTACACGCAACGGCCGATATTTCGTTATTACCGTGACAGAGAACTGACGCATCGGATTACAAAGTAAGTGAAAATAACAATGATTAATATGCAGAACGGGCACACAGGTGAAATCATCTTGCACGCCGCGCCGCGCCGTTTGATTGTTGCTGCAGGCAAATGAGCGACTACAGAGACAGTTACATCGTTCGCAGGGTAAGGTAAACATCTCGGCGATCCACCGTTGCTATTACCGGGGCCGTGCTGTTATTATGCCCATGATAACATGTAATAAATGAAAGAAAACGACCGCGCCATTATCGATAATTTCCCTTCAGGTGCACGGTACCTTTAATGTCCCGCTTAGGCCGTTTTCTAACGTCGCGTAAAATTTCGTGTCGAAAATAAAATTATCGCATGCTGCCGAATACTCTTCTTCTAAATCACAGTGGCGTTCCTTCCGTGGGATTATACTTATCGGACGGGATAGGTTAAGTGTGTCAATTGCACCATTAAAGCAAAGATCGAAGTTTTCGATAAGTATCGCACTTCTTAACACGTTGAGCGCCGACAATCGAGCACAAAAATGTTCACAAAATCAAAGCAATTTAATTAATTAAAGCGAAATTAGGAAATTAAAATCGATCATAGGGGATGACGTTAGAATTCTTTCGCATCCGAAACATCTTAGTCAAATTCAGTTTGTTGGGATATATCAAAATAAAACTGCATTTTCAAAATTGTTTAAAAATTAGCGTCGCCCATATTTGGGTGACGCGGCGCTCAACGTGTTAAAGCACTTCAATCATACTATTGATATCGTTTATATAAATACAATCTCTTAATTCAATAAATCAATTGATTACCTTAAATAATAAAAATGTATATCTGAGAAGTCGATAATATTTTGTATGAATACAATAGTTTGTTCTTTTTGCTTTCGAAAGCATTGTTCTTTTTCGTCTTTGTTTGCAACGTATTTCTGAAGTATTTTAACAAGGTCAAGGCAAAAGGTCAAATTAAAATAAAATTTGAAAAATTAGTTTACGCGTTTCACGGGTTACAAGAATTTTAAAGATTAAATTACGGATCAAAACTTTGTTTAAAAATTCAGTATTCGAGTCGATAACGTCGTTTCCAAATATCGGTAAAACGGTGGTAGGGGCACAGTAATTGACACATTTGCTCTAGAGTTTGCGTGATGTTCGATAGATTCTCGAGAGTGAATAATCAAGACGCTCGGATCTATTTGAATAACAAATTACACCTTGCCCGGCGCGGAAGAAAGTAATAAATAAGGAAAAAACTACGGTGTTTCACCGGCTTTTTTGTGCTCGCATCATCATCGTCGTCATATCACCGGGCCGGTTGACAGTAGGCGGGTCTTCGATCTTTTTAACTCGAAGAAAGAAAGGTAAAAACGGGAACAAGCTGGCGCAGAGGAAAAAGCGTGGCAAACGATGAGTGGATTGAGGTTTCTACGCGAAACTCAAAATAAGAAAGTGTTGTTGTGTCATTTTGCGGATAAATATTCAGTCTGTCCGTTAGTCTATAAAGGGTAGATCGTTTTAGCCTCGACTATCTCGATACAGAATTCCTGCTACGTCCTTTTTGCAAATAAATATCTAATTATATAGAATAGAGTAATCACCGTGACTGCTTTGAATATTTTCATTGCTTTTTTATCGCGTGATAACTGGTTTTGAGACGATTCCAGCAGGCTATCATTAAAGGTCATTCAAGGTCAAATCTGTATAAGTATTTAAGTTATTTAAATATTCGAATCGTAAAAATAGTTAAAAAATATCCTAATCATCGACACCACGTGATGATCGCCAATTATCGCCAATTGAATCACTAATTATTAGCGATTAGAGAAAGTTATTTATACCGAATCTTCTTCAAACATTGTAATAGTTCTGATGCTCTTTTAGGATAATCAAAGTTGATTTCGTAATAATTGAATTTAAGTTGGTTATGCTACCAAGCGACCACTGCAATCATTGCAAAGTTACAAAAATAGCTGCGTATTTCTCAGATATCCGAACGGTAAACGCCGATTCGATTAACACAGAAAAACGAGATATTAGTCCAATATTTATTAATACCAGTTAAAGATCAGTCCGCGAAGGAAAATGCAAGAATGATAAGTCGAGAAGATAATGTACTTTAATACTCCTTCGAGTATAATTAGTATTACGATCTGGAAGCCAAAACTGGTTTTGCTTTCAATTAGCTACAATTCTGTTAATTGGACCTTCACGTTGCTCCGACTGGAGATTTCTCGTAATTGCTGTTCACGCCGTATGAAACGGTTGTACACTTAATTTTATGGGTGCTTTACTTCCGGACTCGCTCAACACGCGTATTTACGGGCAAGAATTTAATGTAAGACATGCGTAATTACCACTTTAGTTTAAATTAATCTTCCTTTTCTCGAACGCGGAACGGGGACCGGGCTATGTGAACAAGAACACATGATCGTATCTGCGATACAATATTGTATATCCTGTTTTATTCTCTGTAACTAAAATCCTGACCTTTATGCAAAATATAAATCTTGGGAATAACACGAGTTGAATAAGTTTCGACTCTTAATCATTTTAATTGCAACAATATCGCAGCGTTCTGAAAATTCTCTGACATTTATACTGCGTCCTAACTCTGCGCATAATATATGCAGTAAATAAATTTTATTTCACATTTTTACGTTGTCAGTTTTAAACACATTTAGGCATAAATATGTATTCTTCCGCAAGGACAAATGTTTTGAGAAGATTATCATCATCGTCTTCAAACGTGTTTATACATTTTTCAAATATTACAATAATTGATGAATTCATATATCTCTTACTCAATTTTTAATGCTCTCTGAATATTATTATATCATTTCATCTCATCATATTTTACTATATTATTATTATTTCTCCTATTACATTATTATTATATTATCATATCATATTATATTATTGTGTATAATAATATTATTATATTATTAATCTGCTATATATATTTGTATATATTTATTATTTATATATATATTTCTTCTATATTTATTATTTATCCTATTACATCATTATTATATTATTATATATAATAATATTATTGTATTGTTAATCTGTAAATTATGGAGCGGCAGGTGTGAGAATTTTTTATCAGATTCACATAAAGGTATCTTGTTTATTGAGTGGAAGGGGTCAGCACTCGAGAAAGCTGGAAAAGCTAAAAGGGTAACGGAATCTAAGGACGTGTAAAGACTCGATTTCGGCTCACTCCCACGATGTGGGAGCAAGATTCACGTTGAGAACCATAACGGGGCGCCATTCAACAAATAGAGAATGCGCGTTAAAGAAAAGTCGATGGATAGGAGCTGAACGGGGCGCCAATAGACGTGAAACTCGAACTTGCTCGTAGAAGATCGGGCTCTATTCGACGAGTCTCGCTCATTTCCCAGAGCAATTCGAACAAGTTTCGTCCGGTATCCAGTTACCGGACCCTGGCATCGGGATGATTCACCGTTAGCTGCTGAAATGAATATTGCTCCTGAAAAGAAATTTCTTGCGGCAGTATCTCCGGGGATAGGCCCCGCTTCCATCGATCTCATTGGACTAATTTTTCAAAATGCTTGCTTCAAGTATTACACGAGCGTCTCATTTTCAATGTATCACTGCTATGTTTGAAATTATGGCGAAATTATATTCCAAACGGTTTGTATCCAAGTAAACTTAAATTCGATATAAACATTTTACATGATTAAAACCGTAAAGGTCGTATAAAGGTTAATTTGATTTGTAAAATCGAATGATGTAGTTTTTAATACAGCAATGAATGCAACTCGACATCAGGTGTAAGAATTACGTCGAAAAATTAATAGCTTAGGACATATTTCGATTTAAATAATTCCAAGTCACCATTGATATAATAATTATCGACGATAACGCAACAAATTCAAATTGAAATATCTCCAGAATTATTATTTTTATCGCGACACTAAAATATCAATACGTAATTGAAGGTCACGTGTGTTTAATGGGGTGGAATAAGGTAGTTCAAGGTAGAATAAAAAGGATTTCTTATTCCGAGGAAATCAACAAAATGCATTACTACTTTTTATACATTATTGGCGGAACGTTGCTAATAAAAATTGTATCGTTCCAAAATGCATTGCTCTATGAACAGTATTTTAGTTTCTGTTCTCGGTGGAATCGAAGGGGTGGCTCAAAACCATTTGATCCAAATTATTTCCAAGAAACGCATTTGCGCATAAATTATTCCAATAAATGTACAGATTCGAAGCTTTAGCAATTACACAACGTTAGCGTTATCGTTCTTGAAATTCAAATATTCGAGTAACGCGCGGGCAGCTCGTTAAAAGCGTCTCGGTTTTTACAATGGTTCCGCGGCAATTTAGTCGGCTACGAAGTAGATACAATTTCGTACAAAGGATTTCTTATTGTTTCATCGTCGATGGTTGAAAATTGCGGGAACCATTACGCCGGGTTCCCCATATAATTTCTTCGAGTGCGTTATCGTTACGGGCATCAGCAAACAACTTTTGCAACTACTTTATGCAAGCGACGCACAACCGCACGGTTCCCGTCCGAAGTCACAATTATTTCCTACTGCGACGTGGTTCACGCGAAAACAGGAGCAAATAAGCAGTCACGGTATCTTACCTTTAGTGAATTATAATTGTCGCAATTTCATGGAAGAAAAAGCAGCCGGTCCCACCGGTGCAGCTCGGTGCAGCACGGTGCAGCACGGTGCAGAACGGTGCAGCGCGGCGCAGCGCGGCGCGTCGTGATCGTCGTCGATATTGAAATCGTAATTGCACGAGCCATGGTACACGTCTATCGGCCATCGAACTTGACAGGCTTCGACACTTTAACGAGTGGAAACGCGGTCGCGTTATTAGTCCTGTTTCCTTTTATTTACCTCCCACCTTTCGCAGTGGGTCGGCTACGAAAAATTTTCGACCAACGAGCGAGTCTCTGCCGCCGCCGCGTTCCAAGGGGCCCGTCATTATAGACGGTGACTCAGAGAGCGAAACCAGTTTTCGTCGCTCTTGTGCGCTTCTTTTTTTTCGCGACACGCGGTATATGACGTTGTACAGGGAGTCACCGATTGCAGCCGGGCCCCAATGGAATTCGACGGGCCCTCGCGCATCGGCTCCTCGCAGCCTCCTTTCCAGTTATTTATTTATGTAAACAGGACGGGACCCTTTAAAGAAATGCATGAATAGGACAGCAGTTATTGGATAATCGTTTCGTCGGCTGGCCCACGGACAGGTGTGCAATAATTCGGCCGAACGGATTCCAACGCAAGACGTGATTTAACATCTACCCTGGGTAACCGATCTTCCAATTCTAAGGTAGATTTCTCGTAAACCACCTTCAGGAATTGTTGCTAAGTGCTTCAATATTTTTGGCATTTCTATTGGCTCGAGCGTGTCTGCTCAATTTTGCTTTCTAAAAATCTTTTGTTCGCTGGACTATTATAATTCAGTCGTGGTGTATGGAAGATTTTTAAAGTTTACACAGAAATTGCTCCGCTTTGTCTAAGCAATCGACACGTTCTGACTTAATTAATTCACAATTTTGATATTCTCAGCTTTAAATGTTTGCTATGGAAATATCTTATTTACGATACAGTTAATTTATTTTGCGTTCATCGATAACGTAATTTTTGGAGTACAGCGAGTTTTATAAATGCGTACTTTATGACCTAATATAAGGCCTCTATAATACGGTTTCTTTCTTTTCACCCTTTTCCCTGCAGAAATAGCTGCGTTATAGTGTACCAAGCTATGTGGAACCGTGTTACGAGTACAGTATGTTTTATATCTCGTACGACAATAAACAAAAGTAAAATAAATCGATAGAATCAATTTGCCCGTTACCGTGTCCTAACCTCTGAAATGAAATCTACGATATTAGTTAATAACATGTAATAATTAATCCTTCGTTGTTCCTTCATTTTTCTTCTTTAAATTATTCGTAAAAGTTTATCGTCCGAGTTTTCGAATATTCGTATCGGTATTCCTATTCGGCGTGACGCGACACTCGCGCGGCACTTTTAACTCGTCCGCTAAGATTCGTGCAAAATAATCTCTCGCCGGGGCTACATTAGATTTCGATTATCTCTCTGGCAGCCTGTTCCGTTCACCTTGCACTTTTTCTTCTTCTGCGAGGCGAGTATCGAACAGGCCGCGAGTCGGAACACGTTCCTGGAACGCCTATTCATCGTGCAGGATTTTTCGACGATCAAAAAGCAAACAAGACGGCGGATCCCCCAATCAGCGCCGATTCAGATTTCCAGTTCGCAGTGGGTCCCGAATGGTTGCTTTTCCACCCGATCGTTTCTGCTCAGCCAGTTCATTAATAAAGACATCGCCGCGGTTTATGCCGCCGCGATGCTACATCACGAAAATCTCCGGACCAACTGGATCGCAGCCAGTGAAAGTAAAGCCCATTTCGGCCGATAGAAGAACGAAACGGGAGTTTTAAGACTGTCAGCTCGAAGTGAAAGGATTCGATCGAAGTAGATGGACACGGCTTGCACCGTAGAAATATGGGTAACAGATAGTTCATTTTTCACGCGGACACCGCTGTTCCAATTGTCTCGTCGTTTTTAACCTCTTAGGTGTGTTTGCCAGATCTTTGCAATCGATCAAACGTTCGACTTTATTACCCCCGACTTTAAACCAGCTAATAGTATTAATGAATTTAGCCTAGACAATGAGACCTGGACAAGAATTTTGCACTCAAAGTAAAAAGTCTTTGTCTTAAGATATGTCAGACTTATGCAATTTGTGAAAATGCCTTAGGTTCCCGAAAAATTCTTATTTAAATAGCAGATGGTAATTAATAGACCGACGGATTTTATGCATTTATGACAATAACGAGTACATCAAATACAAAATACAGAAAACATTATTTTTAACTGGATGAATTGATGGAGGTAAGAAAGGAATATCTATCTAGCTTCCTTCACAGCACAGGTAATAAATAGATTGCAGGTATCTTATCGAAATCTAAATAGGATTATGGTATTATAGGACCGAAGTATTATTATCTAATTTTTTAAACTGGCGTTCGATTCAATAAAATAGAAAGTCAAGAGAAAATAATTTAAATAAATTACCTTTCAGAGTAGTTCTTTTATACTATTTTATTTGAACTTGCTACGAATTATATTCATTTAAAGACTAATTAGATAATTTTTCTTTAAAGAAAAATGACAAGCAGACATATGGATTTGATGTTTATTTTTTTAGTTATAATTGTACTGCGAATATTTACGGATTTATTATATGCGCAGATTTTTAAAACGCCAGGAAACATGATAATAGCATTTTTATTTTATGTTTGCAATGAGTGATATCTTAGTTGACGAAGGAAATTTGTCTTGAATTCTAATCTTTGTGAAATGACGTATAAATCTGCTTACATTGTAATTTGATGTATTATAAAAGCAGCGTTCACGTGACAGATTTATTATATTATACGTTCCATTGATTAAACGAACGTGTCATAATATATTACGCAAGTACATACCAGAACGCAGAGAACAGAAACGTCCCCTAGAAGCGTTTCAATTTATAGCATGTTCCACATCTGCTTTTGAAACGAGAAAAAATCTACGAAAGCGGGGAAAGAAACGGAATGGAAAAAATCGAATTTCGTGGTAAAGCCTTCGTAAGTGAAACTGGCAAATCTTTGGAATTCCAGTAAACCGGAATGATGGAATAGGGGAATAAGGGAATTATGGCTCTCGGGGGTGGGACCGGTCTTCGCGTTCTTCGTTACAATCGACTGCATTTATGTCCCTAAATATATTTCGTTCTTGAGGACTAGTCTTCCGATATTAGTAACGTTGACTCATATATTTTAACATATGCATAGTTATAGCAGTAGGCTAGAAGTTAAGCAATTATTGCATTATAAAAATATCGTACTAATAGAAAATTGTCAAATGGCAAACCACATGATGAAACAAATACTGAAACATCGAAGTTGGAGTCAGGTACAATTCTAAATGTAGAAAATGATCGCAAGATTTATTTCGATTCACGACGGAAAGCTACAAATACATTAGGATCATTGCAATAAACAATTTACAAATTCACCATAGTTAATTGAAAGTGAAATTCAGCGTGATATTTTGAAAGTCTCAATTAGCGAAGAAGAAGCATACAACTTACTTAAATAACAATATGGAAACAGTAAATACTACGTAAAACATTCTATCAAAATATGTTAATTGAAAAGATAGTATTAAACAAATACGTTAAACAAATTCATTGGAAGAGTTAGAGGGATATTACAAGAAAATATAATTAGAATCATAAATAGCCTTTTTCTTGCCAAATATTTGTTAATAAACTATTCATTGCTGTATGAAAATTGTTATTAGGCGTTCGAGATATTAAAATTTTCATCGTGTAAGAAGTAAGAAAATATTTGATTATAGAACATGTTACTGAACGCGTTGGAGAACGCTGAAGAGAACAATCGCTATTGTTAACTATTCCTCTCGTCAGTGTTGCTAGGCCCAGAGCGTAATTTCAGTGCTTTTCGTAGACGAGGGGGTAACAAAGTGCCGCACATGCCGCTAACTGACGCAGACGCAGAGGGTGGCCTCGCGAGGGGCCTGAGGGGAGTAGATTACCCACCTAACCTAAGCTAACTCTGAGCGTTATAGGATGTGCGATTATTATTCTACTATCTTGTTATTGCCTGCAATAATTGAATGAACTAATGAACGCGTTCGTAGGTTAGTCGGTTGCTAGGTATTGTAGGTTAGGTAGGTTAGGTAGTCTCTCAGTCGCGTTGCGAGACCACCCTCTGCGCCTGCGCCAGTTTGCGGTATGTGCGGCACTTTATTACCCTCTCCACCACGAAAAGCGCTGAAATCGCACTGGACCTAGCAACACTGCTCTACGTTTGGAAACCACAAACCAAGTATTCATTTTTATGTCAATGTTTACTCCCTATAAACAAGTTTCCAGGGTAGCGGAGCCGGCTACTATAAGGTGACTAATTGCTGCGTCTTTTATTTTGTTTTCGAGCATAATTAACTTCGTATTTATCGAATAGAACATATAAAATTTTATAAGAATAACAAATGTAATATGCCGTATTCTTTAATTTTGTTTCAAAAATAAACAAAGCAGAAAAGTAAACAAATATGACGTATTCCGTTATTTTGTTTACAAAATAAATTATTGCGTATAAAAATTACTAGCACCGTAGCCTTATGTATTTGCTTTTCAAAAGAAGCTTAATTTGTTTCACGAATGCTTTCCGCCATAGGCAGTGGTCATCCGCGCGCAACGAGGCACCAAAGGCAAGAGAAATTCACCAGCCGTCCACTGGCACCAAAGATAACTTTTCCGAGAGGAAGTCTACGGCGCCTAATTTTCTGTGAAAATTCTCCAGTCCAAAAATAAATTCCGAAACGGAGTTTACCCTTTCCGCGAGGAATTATCTCTCTGTCCCCGGGTGTAGCACGATTTCCTACCTCGGTCAAACATTTCCCAGATCATATCTGACAATGAATCACCATTCAGGAAGATGCGGCCCTGGTTCGTGCCGATCGTTTCGAGCAGGCAGCAGAGAGAGGGAGGGAGAGAGAGAGAGAGAGAGAGAGAGAGAGAGAGAGAGAGAGATCACGGCGTTTCTGTCCGTTCAATCGGAAACGTAGATGCAACCTGCGCGATTCGCGTCGCCGGGAATCTGCTCGGTGGATTCGCGAGCTCTGGGTCGATTTCCATGGCTGACCCGTGATGCTCCGTGCCTATATAGAAGCCAAGATTAGCGACTGCTGTCGTGGTTAGGCTAGAAGGCCGAAAACTGGCCGGAGCAAGGCGAGGAACAAGCCGGAGGGCCGGAACACCGCGGAGGAACAAGAAGAAGGCGAGGTTAAAAAAGAGAAGTCGATGCACGAATCGAGATGCAATTTGATCCCCTGACCAGGTTCCTCTTCTGCCACTACGGAACGACGGGGCTGAAGTTGGTAGTCCTCGAGCTCACTTGACGTGAATGAGGTGACAGGCATTGTCCCACATGTTCTCGTGTACTCGCGTCTCTTGCCCTCTTTGATCGCATATATAATGCGTTCCCCGCGTGCACGCGGCACCTTTTGGAGATTCCTCCTTCCCACTCCTTTTCCACCGCTTCTTCATCGTCGTCTCTCTTTCCTACCCTTTCTCTTGTTCTTCCACTTCGTTCACTTCATTTTCTGCTGCTGCTGCTGCTGCTGCTGCTGCTGCTGCTGCTGCTGCTTCGTCTTCGTCGTCTTCTTCTTCAGCCGCCTCCACTTATGTCCAAGGAAATTGACAACAATTCATGCATTTATCGTCGCTTCGATGAACTTCCACGAGTGGGTTTTAGGTTCCTGGCTCAGCAAGCAGGAATATTCTTGACAGTGATTTTGCCGTCGCTTTAAGTTTCCTTTTATTATCGCGAGATCGGCGAACGAGTGATACCGATGCTTTCCGTAGATGTAACAGCAGAGGACGATATACTGAGCTTTTCGCGAGTCACGGTGAAACATCGACGTGGAAAGTATTCGTGTAAAGTCTCAAGTGATCGATATGCATGGCTTTGAAGTTTAGAAGTACGCGGTACGGCTGGGGATTGCTGCAGAAGTCATGGGAGTATGTATTCAGTTTTATTAACTCTAGGTTTATGAACCAGTAGAAGCATCTATTTTATATTGCTTGATAAAAATAACAAGAATATATCTGTTCTGATTTGGAGCAATTTTTAATATAATACATGACACTAATAAATGTATAATGCATAAATAATACCCAAAGAAGCAAATTTATTCAATTAGTTCTTGATAAATGTACGGTTGTAATCTCAATATTCGTAAATTTAAAAAGTTGCAAACCTAGTGTTAATAAAACGTAATAGTCAATTAGTACAGTCGTCGTTATTTTTGACAACCAACAGCCTGTCAGAAAAGTGGAAAATTCCCATTCGATAAACATTATTAACTTTCAATGTGAAAGCAATTTAATTAAATCGAATCCTGTCAAAATTATATTTAAAACAATATATATATTAGTTGCGTACAAGGCTCGGTGCCACTAGTATTAAACGCGAAACACTTTAAAATCCCACAGTCCTAGGAAGACTTCTTTGAAATTTGTTTCGCAATTAATTAAAAGGAAATGAGAAAAGGTACTATAGGAAATCCTTGAAACGAAAACTGCGTCTTTCTTCGCGATTTATTTATTTTTTTTGCGTTACGAAATTGCGTAGGCGTGTTTCATCGAAATTGAAACGAACCAAGCCGTGTCATAGTATCCTCGTTAATTGTTAGTCGAATCATGGAACGTTGCGGGAGCATCCGACGAAGGATTTTCGGAACGCCAGCATGCACCGTGTGTTACACGAGATCTCACGTTCTTCGGGCCGAGTTCCATCTCACTGAGTCAGTCGTAGCCAACAGCGATTCAAATCTCGGTATGACTACACGAAATTCTAAAGGCGAGTCGGCCCGTTTCGTCCGAAATGTTTCACCGAATTACAATTCCGAAAATTAAATAGAATTCGCACGGCAGTCGTGAATATTCGCGAAATAAACAAAACAGCGGTCGCTTCGTATTTCACGCGCTTCAACTACATTTTCGCGCTTGTATTACGAAAACTTAAGAAATTGATTATTGGTCGTAGGGTAGCGCAGGGTAAAGTCGTTTTACAATCTTTAATATTGTATGCTTACGCTTGGCATGCCTATAACAGTAATTTATACTTCCGTCATCGTTCTAAATTGAAAATTTTCTCTCGCAATTGAATTAAAAATCACTCTATGACCCACGTGTCCACTTTATCACATTTTCATTAGATTCCGCGTGCGAACGTACTCATAATTAGCACTCGCGGTATAAACAGGTTTTGCAGCGAAGAGGGATACCATAAAATGACGCGAACAGTTGAAATGTTGCATCTGCGATCATGTTGTTGCATCAAACCCAAAAATTACCCGATGCGTTTACGTATTCATATATGAAAAGTCAAGAACCTGACTGTTGTTTTTCCTTCGAAAATAAATCGAACATTTGACCGCACGTTGTAGTCTATTCTCCACAGATCCTGTAAGCGACTGAATAAAATCGAAACGTCAAATTGTAAATTGCAGAAAGCCATTACATCGGTTGCTAGTTCCCCAAAATGGCTAAAAGTCGCTAACACAACTGCATAATATTAACAATCTTCTGCTAGTACAAAAAGTCTGTACCAATACAGTCTCATACCAAATTCCACATATATACAGTAGTAATTTGCAACGCAGTATCACTTTGTATTTTATTTGAAGCGTTACTTAGTACATCACGAATAAATACGTCCGCGTTATTGGTAGATTATGCTCGGAAAATTCTCCGGTTCCGAGTGCAAAGGGTTAAATTGTTCAGTTTAAATATTTACATTCCGTCCGAATGTCCCAATTATCACGGAGCCGTCGAACTGTGCCCAGCACGAACTCCTCTTCTTGTAAAAGAAGGAAAGAAAGAAAAGAATGGATGAAAGCCGAAGCGGAGAGAGAAACGTCAAACGAGTCGTAGCTTCCCTGACGAAGCTTAATAACTCCATCGGGCGCAACATTCGCGGCGCGGCGACTCAAATGTAATCGACGCCCGGTTGAGGAAACATCGCCAGTAAACGCGCAATAAAAATGGTAATGCTTGTAGCCGTGGGAGAAGCGTCGCGCTAGACGCTGTGCTTAAACTGTTAACGACACCCGACGACGCGCGCATTTCGCGTTATTACCGCACATTTACGACATCTTTACACCGGGTACCTGCAACAGGTTGCACCGGCACCCCCGGTGCATTTATTACGTATGCAGTAAACCGAATAAGTCCTGCTTTGTTAAACGAGCCGGCTCCCCATGGGAACAGAATCATTTCAGCAAGTTAGTCACTGCGCTTTGTTGCACATGGAGCCTATCCCGTCGACCATTTCATTGAATTAAGAAGCCGCGACGAATTAGCCGAACCCGTAGATTTTTCTGCGGTAACCGGAAACCGCGGAAAGCAAATATTCAATTTCGTTTTCGATAGGTTCGAACTAATTGCGAGCCAAGCCGATGGGACCGCTATTATCCGAATTCTCTGTTGTCCGAATTAGCTTCGCGGGCAGATTCATTTAACAGTAATTGTTCAGTAAGCCTTAAATTAAAATTGTCAAAACTCGCGTGATCGGTTAGCTCATTTTTAATTTAATTTATATTTTTGGAGCATGGTACAAACGTAAATATTTTATCAAATTAATTAAAAATGTTAAAATTTATTAAAAAGGTCGAACAAGTTACGTGTTTATTTATAACCAAACTGCGAATTGTTGTGTTATTTATGACATACGCGAAGAGACGAAGGGATCTGTGAATAAACGATAGTACTTTAATACAATTAACTTTTTTAAGCCATTCAATTTTTTTTCATGAAATTATTTCTTTTTACCTATTGTCGATGTTAATTTAATAAATGTTGCTTACACTGCGCAGTCGTTAAATAAAAATTAAAGCAGTCGCTAAGAGGGGCAATTAAATCATTTTTGAATCAGACGGATCGTATGAATATTCCGAATCTGTTCTTACTATAGATAGACGCATTGCTCGCCCGATTAGGCTATAGCAAGCTTCGTCATCTTTTACAATTCCCCAGAAGCTGCGGCACAAAACTCCCGTCTGTCCATGCATCTTAAATTTCCATTCTTCCCGCTTGCTTTCCCGCAGGAAACTCGTGTAAAGCTTAAGGAATCGTGGAATACTTTTTCACGAAGAACTTCAGGCTCTTTACAATACCAAAGAGGAAAGAATACTTTCAGAGCCATACGGAGTGCGCCAAGCAAATCTTTGAATTTAATTTTCTCAAGTCTACCGTGCTGAAATATTTATTGCGCTATTCTCAAGTGCGCACGATTTTCATAGCAATACGAGTAATGAAACAATGATATTGTGATCAAGATAGTATCGATTTTCAAATTGAAATATCATCGTTTGCAATAAATATTTTTTATTCATTTACTTATTTTGTAATAAATAATTATCATAGCGACACGATTAATGAAACAATGATATTGTGATCAAGATAGTATCGACATTCAAATTGAAATATCATCGTTTATAATAAATATCAAATGCAGTTCGTTTCAAAATAATAATAACATATATAAACTAAAAACATACATATTAAGAAAATATTATTTTGCATATGTAGATATTTACATCATATGCATTCACATGACAGAACGATGCAATGAAATTGCAGGTGCTTATAATTTATATAGTTGCGTTTAGACAAATTGGAATTAAGTAAACTTTTATTTTTTTGTTTTTTGGATTTTGAAGATCGCATATGGCGAATGTTTATTTTTATGCGTTCATAATTCCAAGAATTCATGCTCGGGTCATGGTAAGCGGCACGCGAATGTTATAATTTATAAACAAATGAATATTTAACGACGCGACAATCGTTTCTAGTTTTAAACAACTTCCGAGGGTAATTTTCAAAGATTCATTTTCTTCAACGAAATCTGCTCGTAGGGAAAGCTGGCTGGCGACACAAAAGAGAATGCATTGCTTCTAGTTGTCACCTGAAAGGCTGCAATTTTCTAAGGAGCACCGTTCGGTTCGTTTTCGAATTGAATTCCATCGCCGCGAGTGGCGAACTACGACAGCAGGGGTGGTTTTACAAGGTTAAAACCTATTGTTAAATATTGCGAGCACTGCAACAGTTTCCCATTGCCATCGTTTCGAAGTAACGGGAGAACTTTGTCGACAATTGCTGTTTTAACTAAATAAACAATTCAACATGGTTTTCAAAGCGACTGTTAACAAAACAATTCTATGTTTGATGAAGTATTCGTACATTAAATAATTATTCGTGAAAGGAAAGCGATACATTTGTCCTGTAACAACTTTGTCAAGCAACATTTTAAATACTATTTATAATGCAAAGCTGAAATATTTTATTTTATATTTGACACTATCAATATAAAAATATTTCATTTTATACTTCGCGTCGTTAAAATAAAAATGATTTATTTTACACTTTGCGTCGTTAAAATAAAAATATTTTATTTTACACTTTGCGTCGTTAAAATAAAAATGATTTATTTCCTACTTTAGATTGATGAAATAAAAATATTTTATTATACTTCGTATCGAAAATACTGAGATGTAAACTTTAGAGTGGCCATTAGTTAACATAGTATTCAAAAGAAACTGTCACTGCACTTTTGAAATTGACTTCACGCGTTCCAAGCATTACACAACTTTGGATCTTATTGCTGCTCTTGACTATAAAATCGATTTAAAATAAGCCGATGTTAGCTGTCCGAGGGTTAATTGTAGTCAAAAATGGTAATCGTATTAGAAATTACTATTTCGCTTCATGAAATGTAAAACGCAACGTTTATTATACTCGGCAAAAACTGTTCGACATGTGTCCGCAACTATAAACAGGACGCGCGGTTATGTCAAGATGAAAATTGCACATTTTTGACATTGGCCGACGCGAAGCTCTAACAATTCTATCGATCGTTTATCACGTCCGTCGCCAACAATCGACCACCAAAATGTTCACAAAATCAAAGGAATTTAATGAATTAAAGCGAAATTAGAAAGTTAAAATTGATCATAGGGGACGGAATTAGAACTCTTTCGCATCCGAAACCGAAAATGAAAATGAATTTTCAAAATTGTTTAAAAACTACCGTCACCCATATTTGGGTGACGCGGCGCTGAACGTGTTAACAATAAAATACAGGCATCACGAAAGAGAACATCACCGGCCTGCTAAAGATCTTTAGCCACGAACTCTAGAACTAGTTCGTCTTCTATTTATAGATGTCCTATCCTTTTTTAGGCGTGATTAATGACGTCACGATAAAGGGAAGAAACGCGAGGACGAATTGGGAAGTTTTAGTTTCCGTGCACTCTAATTGGTCCGGTGCTCTGCACTTCGATGGGGGCCCCCATTAATGTTGTGAATTCTTGCATCACAACAAAATATTTGCTTTTCAGCGGGGCCTGTTTGTATAGGTGCACGCGGGCCTTCCAAGGTCTCTCCTGGCTCTTTCTTTCAATTCTTTTGCCCTCTCGTTTCCTGCCAGAGGATCTTTCATCTTCTTTTCTTCGGCTCGGCCGGTTCTACTAACCAATCCGAAAACGTTTCCTCGCAAACAACACGTAGTAACTACAATTTATGTTCGCCTTTGCCCTCCTACGTTTACGATACTTTTGCGTACTTTTTCATGATTACTAAACGACTCGCGAATTCCCACTGATCGTACGATTTGCAAAAAAAAAGCTTCGCTGGCTAGCCACCAGTCGTTTCTTCGAATTCTAAGCCACGCTGCCGTTCGGAAACGATGTTATTGTTGGTAAAAATAGTTGTAAATAGTTGCTTCAGCGACACCCGTTCTATTTACACATCCGTTGAAAATTATTTATTCAGTCACAGAACATTTATTTTCCGTATTAGACGGTTTTGATGTCTCGGATTTTCCTGCTGCTTAATTATTAATTTAAATGTGACTGAGAATGTTTATATTTCTATCTGACAACAGATTAAAAACGCGCTGTTCAATTTAAAGAAAATAGATTTTGTACCAGAAACTAACGAGACAATTCGTAGAAGAGCGTTCCAAGCTTACTTCATTATTAATAAATAATGTTTTTGAAGTTTATATAAGTTATCGCATTGTATTCTGCCTTATTTTATTTATTTTATTGTATGGTACGTCGATACGCGAGGAAATGAACCACTCGTAAACCGCGTGGAAATTCAGTAAAGTTCATCGTTAACGAATCATATTATTCCTGGACTATTCTCGTTAGTTTTTTGTAGCTCGTTCATTCCGAGAACTTGATAAGAAGATTGAGAATTTCATAGGAACGTGAAAAAAGAAAAAAACGGAGAGGAATGAACACGAAATTGTTTTACATTTACCTTGTTAGACAAATGGGCAACAGGTGCCAAATGCACACGTTCCAGTCATTTATCGCGGTGAATGTTTGACGACGTACATGTCACTTAGTTCCTCGTCGAAATTCCTCGCGCAGAAAGGAGGACTTCGCGGAACACTTCGTCTTTCCTCGCCGGCAGACCGATTTAAAATGTGATTCCTCGCGGTCCCCACGAATCTATATTACCACGAATAATAATTACGAATTACCCTCGATAATCACTAATTTCGCATAATGACCGCGGCTTATCTCGCAACGGCGAGGCTCACGCTCGAAATCAAGCCATTCGCGTTGCATTACGATCGCATTATGATTACCCGCGCGGTAATTTGCGAGCGGCCGTAATGCCTCCTCATGCGCCGCAACGTTTTGCAACTTGAATTGCACTTATCTGTTGCTCTCTATCATTGCTCTTTGTGCCTGGAGGGATCATCAATGGTTTTTGCAACAGGGAACAGTAAATGGACCTTACTCGGCCATTTCTCTCTTCGTTTCTCGTATTTCTCTCGCGGCGCGCCGCTTCGACGTTTCTTTCGGCCCGTGAATCGTGCTTGACCCGTTCGATCAAGGTTGCCTAATTGACACGCCGCGGCGCACCGTTGCAAAATCGAGGCCAACCGCGCCAAACGTTTTACTTTTCCCCGATGCAAGTTTTGCACGATTTTCGAAACTGCCTCGAACATAATCGTCCCGAGATCGTAATAAATGAACGGCTCGGAAGCCAATCAGCGTGACTCCGCTTTCGTTTGGACATCGGTTACGCAGTATAAACGCATCTTTATCGAAGGATAAATCGACATAGTCGACATTTCCATAAACAAACAATACCTTATATTGACCATGGAATAACTGAAGCAAATAAAAAGAATTATTAAGAGAATAAGACAAAAAATTAAATCGAATAATAAATATTATTATTACCATTTTTTACTTAATTTATATATCGATAGAAACATGGAAATGTCATAATTTCTTAGCGTTTCCATCATTCCAACCAATTCCAATTTAAAAAAACAAAACAAAAACAGTATATTAATACTCTATAAAATCAGTCGGTCTGAAATCTCAAAAAGTTCGAGTCACCTGGAGCTATTTTGAAGAAATGATCACGTTTGGAAAGGCGCGCGTAACCAGTGAAATGAATCTTTAATAGAAAAGAAACCTAAGACACGTTCCACGAAATTACCTGAAATTCAAGAATACAAAGAATACTCGGCTCGCTGGAACTCCGAAAATCTGCTCGGGGAGCCCGAGGTGCGAGAGCGGAGTCGCCGGGCATTCAAGTCTCCGGCGTGATTAAATTTCAAACCTGCCCGAAAATTACAAGCGATTCGCGTTTCCCGGCGCCGACAAAGCGGCTTCGAAAGAGGAAACGCAACAGTTGCGCCCCGTCGACAGCCGAAGGAAAAGGGTTTACGGCTCGACAAAAAGAAAAAGCAGAAACTCATCGTCGCATAATTTGCGGCGCGCGTTCCCACCCCGCCGCGCCTCGTATTCGATTAAACGCGGAACGTGTAATTTCTTCGCCCCTTTCGATTCCCGGTTGCGGTCGTTCTCTCGTCAATGGACCGCCGCAATTCTTTTTCTCCCGGCTCGGCCACCCCCCGCTCGCGAAAGAGTCCGTCGAACCAGGAAAAACCGTGAACGGTTTCGTGTTACCCGAAACAGGACGGCAGGACGGATGTGCGCGATGGCGGCCGGATGCCGAACGGCCGGAAGTAAATATTATTCCCGTAGGTGCATCGAGAGCTCCTTCGTCTCTCCCAGGAACGCTACAATGCGCCGATTGTACGCGTTCCGCGTCCATTCATCGCCAGGAATGCCGGAGCGGAGAGGCGCGCGCTCGCCCGAAAATTCGCCCGGCGATCCTGTCGAGCTGTCGATGCCGAAACGACGACGCCACCAAAGACCTTTTAGGGGCTCGCGGGGCTCGCGGGGAGAGCCGGCGGCCGCAGGCTATTTTTCAAATTTCCCAGTACCGATCGGAGATCCAGGAGACCCGTGTATACACCTTTTGTCGAGACGTCCACTCGGATCCTCCTCGCGGAACGGTTCACTGGAGGACAACGATTACCGGCGCTTTCTTCGTCCGCGTATCGCGCGCTCATCTCCTCGGCTCTTTTAACGTGGACACGCTCAGTTTCGTCGTGACTCGTAATAGCCGGGAGACGTTTCCGATGACAGCGACGCAGTCGGGTTCCAATTGTTTTTTTTTCTTCCCTTTTATCCGTTCCCAGCGACGCTACTGCTCGCGTCGCGGCGCGTCCTGTCGCTCGCTGTTAGCGTCCAGCTGGTTCTTCGATCCTCGCTCCCATGCTTGCTCCGCGAACTTTTTTCGTTTTGCCGGCGTTAGAAGTTTCGGCGC
The DNA here is from genome assembly GCA_028455555.1 of Augochlorella aurata. Classification (NCBI taxonomy): domain Eukaryota; kingdom Metazoa; phylum Arthropoda; class Insecta; order Hymenoptera; family Halictidae; genus Augochlorella; species Augochlorella aurata. The sequence goes on along the minus strand of CM052148.1, from coordinate 12,827,295 downwards.
ATCTTGGCCAACTATATTTTCTACGATACGCCAACCAAATAGAAATGCACGGTTTGCAAGTTTTTAAGGACAGTCTTTAAACTTTTGAGAACGACTGTGAGTAAGACGATTCGACTACGCGTCTTTATAGTAGAGAGTCTTGTTTGTATACGAGGAATATCGTGTTTCAACGCGACAGGGGTCCATAGAAAAGCGTGCAAAACTGGTTACAGTTGCAATCGTTTCGAGTTTTCGACTGGCCTGCCCGGAGCCTTGAAAACGATAGGGAATTTTTTACGATATTGGAAAGAATATTGCGACACGAACATCATGTTCGTATTACGTTGCTTCAATGACTTACTACTTGGGCAAGGATTTCTGGGAAAGTACTGTGCAGCAACGCTACGCAATTCTTCAAGAAGTTGCATAAATCTAGTCGAGGGTACGCCAATGGTTCAGGAGCGAAGTATTAAATCCGCTTTTTGTTATTTTCTGTCTTAATTTGTAGTGCTGCGAAATTGAGTCGGAAGTACAACAGTATACCCGAAAAATTCTATAAAGTACAATAAAACTCTTATTTATTTATTATATGAAAATAAGTGTAAATTAATATATGACACTAGTTTACTTTATTTCCTACGGCGGTATGTACCGTGGGTAAAAAAATATCCACTTTTTAAAACGATATAACTTTTTAAAAATGGATCGAATGAATTTTTTGCAGATAACTAAAAAAACTTCGTTTTATTTTTTCTGTTATTTGGAATTACAAAAAATTTAAGGGGCACGTTTTTTCAATTTTCTATACGAGTCTGTGACGAAAATTTAAAAAATCCGGTTTTTAACTTATGTGTAACTTATATATATTTTTATATTATTATAAAAATAGTTATATTACATGAGTCACTGTACATATTTCAAAGTAATTGTACATATTTTAAAGTAATTATATTAATTTAGTCACTATACAATAAACTAGTCACGCTAACGTAATCGAATAATTCAAGTCCTTATTTAGTTATATAATATATTATTGATATTATAGATCTATGATATCTATAGTCTATACTATAGATCTATATTATAGAGTATTTTATATTTATATTATTATATCACTCTGAACAACTTACGTATAAATAACATATCCATTTAAAATATACAAAATACACTAAATTTGTATAAAATCAGCAAGATATCCGGTGAAGGTAGAAATTCAAAAGGGTGGAAAATGAAACGGCTAGAATAAACTCGAACAACCCCACGTTTGTTTTACGAAATAAATTTGGTTAAAATTTGCAACATAAAAGGGGGTTGGAAAGGTCCCGGTTTTTTTT
>CM052148.1:12802683-12825882 GCA_028455555.1 Augochlorella aurata | reverse complement strand
AAAAAAACATTCAAAGCGATGCCATTTGAAAATTAAAGATATAGTATTTAAACTAAAAAGAAGTTGGAAAAAATGCGACTTTTTATTATTTTTTGTCATAGCAACTAGCCCCGCTGGCATTTGCACGACATACCGCCGTAATTCAAGAGACACTGCAATAGTGGATTATTTGATCCTATTGAAGGGGATCGAACAATCGAATATAAAAATTGTTTCATCGTTTTCGATTCGATTGGATTAGCGCAAATGAAATGTCGGATCGCATGAAGCTTGGAATTTTCTCGTTAAATGACTAATGAAAGTGGGATGGCAGCGAGCGAATCAAGTAACTGATGTCAGAACTACGTACCAGAGAGCAAATTATTCTTAAACTTGCATTTGATTCTCGACGAACGGAACGTCTTTACCGCAAAAAAAGCAAATTTACGATTAATACGGCGTCCCATTCTCAATGTTATTTCGAATTTAATCTTATTGCACGAGAAGCTATAGAATTAGCTGGCGATCGAATTAAAACCGCAATATCCAGTTCTTAGCATCTTGTACATATATTGTGAGCAGACTTCAATTAAACGAAACTCCGCTAATTAAGTCTCCTAATTACGCTGCAGATTCTTCTTCAAGCTTGCGTATGTTCAAAAAGCAGAAAGATTTATATGGAAACTCCTTGTATCCGCAGATAACCTCACTGCTGGCAAAAGAAAATCAATTCTGTGTTCATATTTTTTACGGCTTCCATTTCATCACGTTTTTTCTATATTTTATATTCTAGACTCTATATTCTATATTCTATATTCTATATTCTATATTCTATATTCTATATTCTATATTCTATATTCTACATTCTATATCCTACATTCCATATTATATATTATACAGTATATACTATATTATTATATTATTATTATTATTATAATAATTTCGTAATAACTCTTGAATCATTTCGTTACCCTATTGCAAGTTAGATATCAAAACTACAAGACCTTAAGGAAATGAATAGATTATGAATAGATTATTTAATATCATTAGGAAAGGAAACGGTACACTGGCCACAACCAGAACTTCCACCCCACAACGAGAAATGCCGTGGAAATGGATCGCAGCCTCGCGATGTCTCATTGACGTGAATTTCACCCAAAAACTGTAAGAAACTTCGAGGAGACTTCTGCTTAATCGTGTTTTTCGAATTCACTTATCGCTAATGACGTAATAATAATAAATGATGAAAATGTCCGTGGCCTGTTCCGCGGCATTCACGAATTTAGGGGTGCTGGAGGAAATGGGTCGCTGAGACACGACATTTCACTAAAACGATTTTATTCCGAGAACCTTACGGCTGGATCATGATTTTCCGCTGCAATCCATCCGTGCAGCAACGCCGAGAATTTCAAAAGCTGTCGAGGGTGCAGCGGGGCGGAGAGGGATGGTGAGGAGCGAAGAAGGGCGGAGAGGGGTACGGGGGGACGGAGAGGGGTGGAGAGTGGAAAGTATAAGGGACCGAGGAAGTTCCGAACGGTTCGGGGCGTGGGAGGGGCAGTTTTGGCAACAGGTTTCACCCCCGTGGAAGACCGCCATCTTTCCTCCGAGTACGTGCTTTTCGAAAAACGTTCGGTTTTCCGGCGTCGAACGAGAACGCTTCGGCTTCTCTCTCTCTCTATCTCTATCTCTCTTTCTCCGTCGTTCCCCGCTTCTTCCCTTTTTCGTCTTTGTTTCTCTCGTTTTTCTCCGGGCTGCTCGCAGTGGATGAACGGGAGAGGCTCGTTTCTGTGTTTTGCTGGAAACCGGTTTCTTTCCTACGTTAAATTACAAGACGGCTCTTCAACTTTTCTTCCCCGGCTCGTTATTTCAACTTCTTCCGAAGTTTATTGGAGGCAACGTTTTATTTACATTGTACCAGCAGTGCCTCGAAATCGAGAGTCGTCGTGGAAACAGGCTCGTAAACATACGCGGCTGCTAATATCGTTCCGACTTTCGCGAAATGTAATTGTCTTATTTCGCCTCGCCGGGACCCGTGCGTGGTGTTCATCTTTTTTCTCGTTCGTTCTTTTTCAATTCCGGTTTTGGCGGATAATTCACCGCGAGAATTTCACGGGACACCCGAAGCATAGAACGCTTGCGTTTATAGGGAAAAAGGATCGCCGGCTCGATTGAATGCTCGGAAAGAGCGGCGAAGTTCGGTGACCGTTTTTGTTCGAAGCCTCGATAATGTGCCCGAAAAATGTATAATCGCCAGGGACGCTTCTTTTCGGGACACGCGCGTGAGATTCGAGTGTAAATTAAATCAGTGTCGCAGCGTGTGGGCACATCTCGCTCGGAAATGGAGCTTCGAATTAGGTTTTCAGTTCTTTAATCATTCGATTGTATATATAGTATTACTGTTCAGACTAAGCGAATTATTGAGATAATCAATTGAATCGTTCGGATATTCTTGTACAGGTTAAATGACCTTTTTTACCACATACTCTGTCGCGTAAAATTTTAAAAATATATGCAACCTTATTCTTGAAAAGAACGCTTTCGACGGTCGAAATGTCGATATTCAAACTGTTATAACTTCGGAAATTCGAATCCAACAATAACAACTCCAAATTCATTTTAAAACTTGAAACCTCTACTTTCACGACCTATAGATAATTTCTTTCTAAAACGATGTTGTACGATATAAAAGATGGGAAATTCAAGACCCCGAAAAATTGAAACATTTCTAAAAACATAGAAGAACGATTTTCATAATCGGATCTATCATAGATTCAAATATTAAATTACAGATCGAAAAGTTTCAAGAAAACATCGAAGAATTCTCTCCGTGATCGAGTCCGCCATAGACTTAAAGATTAATAAACTTCGTTCGGGTAGATTCAAGGATCCGCAGGCTCGATTGAGATCAAATAAAATTCACGCTAATGTAAATTTAAAATCAAATAAAGGCAGGAGAATATGCAATTTGAATAACTTTAGAAACAGTATGGGAGCCCGGAGGAAGTTGAAGTCCAGTTCCAAGGTATCTGCGAAAATAAACGACGCGGCGTAAAGCTCATTCCTTGGTGAATTTTTAATATAGTCCCGCAGCCGGGCAGTTTAACAGTTTTCTTAAGGTCGTCAAGTTAAATGAGCGAGCCGCATAGTTTCCCAACTCGCCGGAATTTGAATGTAAATGGACTCCACTCAATTTGCAACATATTAAAAGATTATCGGCGAAATAATTTAAATTTAAATAATACGCGGACTGTTTTTCAAAGAACGCCGAAAACGTTCGCGGTCGTTCAATAAACGCACGGAACGGGATGACAACACGCAACGCGGGCCCGATAGGCAGAGATAAATTCCTCAGCGCGTGAATTTCGTCTCGAATCTCGCGGCATTCCAGGAGCGGGCACAAAGAAAACGAGAAGAAAAGAAGACGAAAACGAAAGGAAAGAAAAAATACGAAGAAAAGGCGAAGAAGCCCGGATCGTGCGCGCTGCGTTCTAACGGCGCGCAAAGAGGGAAGCAATTAAGCTTTCTTCTGATTTATTTCGGGCATAAATAATTTCGTAGGAGTGCTAATTATCGCCCTGCTTTGAATCTATATCTCTTCCCTCACCATCGGCCGGCACTCTCTATTTCTCTAGCTCTCCTCCTCTCCCTTTCTCTCTCTGGCACTCTATCCGTCTTTGTCTCCATCTCTCTCTCTCTCTCTCTCTCTCTCTCTCTCTCTCTCTGTCTCTGTTATTTTCTCTCTCACTCTCTCTTTTTCCCTCTTTCTCTCTCTCTGTTATTCTCTTTCTCTCTCTCTCTCTCTCTCTCTCTCTCTCTCTCTCTCTTTTCCCCGGTCCTCGCTTCACGTTCGCCGCTCTCTCAAGATGAAAGCTCCCGCTTTTGCGTGGCCAAACTTCCCGTGAAGCGATAAATTTCTAGAAACAATAGGAAACTCCGAGGTAGACAATAGAAGAAATATATGTATGTACCGCCTAGAGTCCTGCTCCCCGTAGACGGAAGCGCGACTTCGAGTTTATTTTCAGGAAAAAAGGGGGCGCCGTTGATGGTATGGCACCGAGGGGGTGAAAAAGAAGCGGTCCAATTCTGGTGTTTCTCTTCCGACAGCGGACCGACGAACCTGTAGATTCACCGGGAAGATTGCGGACTCCAAGCCAAACACCGTTGGAAAATAAAAACTGTACAGTCTTTGCTACGCCGTCGTCGTCGACGGCGTCGCGCCGCGTCGTCGGGAGAATTTCGGTGGTAGTCGACGAGAGAGGATTCTCCCGGAGGAATCTCAGAATGAAAAGCGTAACGAGGACGTTTGTTACCCGAGCAGTTGTCATTCTCTTTGTAGAATTAGGCAACTTACAATTAGTCGTGATTGGACTGCGGATTTTTATCAAATTGCGAAGTATAAGAAAATGGGTGTGCAGGGTGCATATCCTAATGCGATGACTCGAAGTCGCTGCTGTGTTACCGACTGAGTCCAAATGTAGATCTGGAAAAGTCGCACGATTTTATATATAATATTTATATGTAAATATATCTTTCTAAATTTCGATAAAGTATCGGCACGTATGTACGAAATTATTATACAGACTTTAAATAGTTTAATTAATTTCATGATTTTGTTTTAGCGAAATTTTTGTTCGAAATATTTACTGGAGAAAAGTTATTTCTATTTATGGCTTATGTATTGCACACAGAATCTTCCAGTTGGCAACAAAATATGCCTGGCTTTTATTAAATGATTTGTGGGAATGTGAAATTGCGTAAATAAATTGTAAATTTCCATTCAGGGAATTGTAATAATAAGTAATTGTTTCTGTGAATTCTGCAACTCACGCCAGTCCTAAAATCTGATAATTTCTTCAAAGAATTTTAATCATAATTACTGACAATCTTCTACATAAATTTCTGATAAGTACACATTTTTTATAATAAATTTTAGTGACAGAAATGTCATACTTTATAATATTTTCTATTACTTGGTAAAAGAAGTAATGGAGCATCAGCGAAGGGAGATGGACATCCTTTGGTAGTAACCAACTTTACATTATTTTTCTTCACAATCCTTTTTAAACTTTTAAATCGTAGTCGTATGGAAAAGGTGAAGAAGATCCCTTAACCAGTTAAGTGCGTTTTGACGACTATATCCGTCATGGAGATGTGGCAGAATTTTTGTCATGACGACTATATCCGTCGTGCGTAAGATCTTGTTACAATTTGATATTTAAATTGTAATTCTGGCGAAAACTAAATTATATTCGTAAATTTTAATACGTTTGAAATGTTTAGAGGTCAAGACGAAATGAAAGAAACAAATGAAAATTATAAATAATTTGAGTTGGATTCGTCTTTTTGATTATCGCGACACACATTGGTGGGCACTTCGCAAAGAGATCGCCACAGTTAACTGGTTAAAAGATGGACTCCTTTTAATAGAACAAGTCTCACCTCTACATAAATTGGTTAGAAATTAGCATTCCTTGAGTTTCGAGGGTGACGTGTGCCCGAAAGCCGGCCAGAAGTCGCTTAGGCATGCGATTTAAATGTTCCCAGGGACTTCCGAGAAAATATTAGTGTACAATGATGAAAGTCTTACATTTCACGGGGCCCGAGGATTTCGTGGAAGCGGCGTATTCACTGGGCGACGTGTTGCTCCGAAGATTCGTCGATTTTCTACTATTCAAAATAATGGGAAACGTCTGTTGAACGTCAGTCAATGTCAGTCGGCGCTGCTCCACCCCCGTTGGTCCATAGCGGCTGAAAAAAGGCACAACAAGACACGGAAATTGTCTATTTTTGGCCGGGCCGCGGAGCCCCGTTCCGACAATGGGAGCCGAATTAGTCTGGAACGTTAATTACACCGTGTTGTCGGATGACATGTTGGCCGTCGATAAATAACGGGAGAAACAAAGCTCTGCTTTCGTTCGTTTTTATCGAGACCGCAATTAAGCGAGCGAGATCTACTTTCATTATTCATCGTCTCGAATGAAACGGTTCGTGAACAAAATTGTTCCCACCTCCCACTCTCCGTGATATTAATTCCAGCAGGGATTTTCGGATATCCTGGAATCGGATCAATCCGTGCGACGTGTAATACTGTTCCGACAAGTTACATTTTACACCTTCGAATCGATGCGATTGGGTGCCTGAAATTGTAGTAATTACTTTTGCCATTAATGTGACAGAGGTGACACGGTATTGTAGTTGGAAAGTATAGCAACGGACTATAAAAATTCTTATACACAACAAAGTCGAATTTTAAGAGTAATTTAACAATCGACGGGTTTGCAACAAGGAAGTTGCTTCGCTTTCGACATATTTTTTTTTATTACAGGAACAAATTATTCGAAGATAAAAATACTTCTGTCTTAAATTACATAGTCTTTTCTTTTTAAGAAAAGTGTTCCACGTCCAATGTAAAAGCTTATTATACAAATATTAACATAACGCCACGCAACAGTGCTAAGATATTCCGTCGTACGAACAAAACGACATAATTCATCATACACAATTGTCTAGCCCCCTAAAATTATGTGGTTCGTACAGAAATAATTACCCTTTCGAGATTTAACTATTTCAATATAGACAGAGAAAATTATCTCACTCAAGACGTTAATTGCTTTTCAGTAATTTATTGCAGCAATTTCTTCGCTTCCTGCACGTACTTTCAAGTGTTTCCAAAAGAATCTATAGTTAATAAACAATATCTCCATGACTAGTAAGTAAAGAATAAAGTGTAACAAATCTGGAGCGATTGTTACGAGATTCGAACGATTGCTAATAAGCGAGGGCGAGGTACGCTTACGTAACGTGTTTGTTACCTTCGATCCCAGAATCAGCTTATGGTATTGCTCGTATCAACATTCATCTTACGCGTACCGATGTCGGTATGTTAAAGAGGAATGTTGAAGAAACGGAATCGTAATAAAGGAGAAAACTGTTTTTCCTAGGACCCTAACGACCACGGCGGAAGACAAATGGAAGAAGACGTTAATTACACGAGGTCCCTGAAAATGAATTTAACCAGGTCGGGATATCTGCAAGCGAGATCTGTTAAAGAAGGAAAGAGGCGTGCCCGCTTCTTGCATTACTCGCCGAGTCCCGGAGAGTCTCCTGCTGAGAACATTGCCACGCTAGGTTTTGCCAAATAGTTTCTCGAAAAACGGCGCGCACTTGCTTTGTCGACGGAAGAGAATAGCTAGATGGGTGGAAGACGAGCCGAGACCGAAGCAGCATCTCACCTGTCCACGATTTTTCCCTCCCTTGAGGATGGACGGATGATCGATCACCGAAAATGAGGGTGCACGCTGAACGCTAACGAATGACCTCTAAATTTCTGCTTCGAACGATAAATATATTCCAGCCGTCATCGTTTTAACATTTTTCAAGCGTACCTTCTGCTTTAAATGGAACACGAAATATTATACAGCATGCCCTCTGGGAAAACTATGTTCAGTAGGGATGATAGGGCTTGAACATAACAATTTCACTTTCGGCTACTATCACATTTATGATAAAAATATTTATGCCAAAATATTATCTGGTCATCTGGCATTATTTAACCCCTAACTGCTATTGCCATAAGGCCGCTACTAATTATTTATTTATTCTTATTCGTAATTGTAAGAACAATTGTAAAAAAAAGGTATTCTTTCAATACAATTGTTTCTACTCAATCAAACTTGGACCTTTTCATTACTGATATGCAAAATAAAAGCAATTGGTTTCGACTTTTTATTTCATACTTTCATGTCAGTAATAACGTAATAAACATAAATTGACAATAATTTTAATAAGTGTAGTACTTAAGGGTTAACCATGGTATTTCCGATTTGCAACAAGTATTGCATATCTGCATGATTCAAATAACAATGTTCGTGTTGAAATTGACGTTTTGCATAATAAGGTGATTTTCTTTACGTGAAAAAATATTTATATATTTCATTGGCGATGCTTTCTTCTATCAGATATGTTAATGAAAGAATTAATTGAAGGATCTATCATTGCAATGTTTATCTAGTCAACGTTTAGATATTTATTCTACAGCAATGTAAGATGGTTATAACTATGAATTATCATGCTCCATTTTTCATGGTATCCTTTGACATTATCGCTGACGTTTTCTTTGTTATTATTAGAACATAGTGACAGAGGATTCAATCTTCTTCCAAGATTAATTACATCGGTATCCGATATCCTTGCTTATAATATTTTAGTTCGTTAAGATTAATGTGCAAAAATATTTCAGATCAGCCAGATGAAAAGTCAAAATTATCACATGTTCTAGTCTTCCTTAAATGTTTAAGAAATCCTAAATCACCTGTGAGAGTAATCTCTTCATTTTTGAAAATCTTATGCAATGAAGCAACAACCTTATTATAAGAAAAAGGAACTAATTTATTAATAAAAATACCAGCAAGGTATTATTGAGTCCCTGGGATCTTCACCCGTGCACTGGAGGGTTGAGATCGCATGTTAATGTAAAACTAACGCTAAATAAAGGTATGAAAATAAAAAAAAAATACACAGAGAAGAAGAAGAAGAAATACAGACAAAAGTTACAATACTGATTTCTTGAATTTACAAGGACAATTGCAGTAAATTCATTTGCATTTAATATAGATAGTATGATACATGCTAGTGTAAAATAATATGCACGTCATGCATTTACAATTATACAAAACTCTTTGCAATTAATAACTAATTGAAACACACGGCATAAATAACCTACACAAATGCTTGTTATTTTCAATAAAGGAATTGCTAATAACTGTATCGAATAACACTAAACAATTGCGTATGTACTAATGCAACTCATTAGCAACCTTCGTCTATAACGGTAATCACTATTACAATGACGCAGGTATGAAACGTATCGAATGACTAGTTGTTTGCTCCATGACTAATTTGTTTTCTAAGCCTCCAGGAAAAGAATCTCAAATCTTACAAAATTAGTCATTCAAGCGAACGCCAGTCAATGACACATCAAAATAGTCACCCGAGCCCCCCTTCTTCCTTTTAATAACTAGTGTATCTGTTCTAGAAAAACGTAAACACAGTTATTGCAGTTTCAACCATTATGCCTGAACATACAGTGAGTTGCAGCCATCATGGTTGTTACGAGATTTGTTGGTATGTTGAAAATAATGTACGAGCAAATTATTAATGTAATATAATTTGTGATATAATAAAATAAAATAATAGAAGAAGAGTTCAAACTTGACTTTATTTACATAAAATACAATATTGAAGTTATTACTAGGATTTATACAAGTGCATATTTTTGTAGAAATAAATTATGTTCATGAAACTTTGATAGAAATGTGTTTTGTCAGTAAAAAGAATCTCCAAAATACATGTTACATTTTGCATATTTGTAGAGATATTGCATCTGTGTCCTGCGTATTTCACAAATTCTGGGTATTCCTTGCATACCCAGAATTTGTTCAGGAATTAACTCGGTTAAACACATTGCAATAATAATTTCTTAGACTCATTTTTGACTAATATACAGTGGCTCACGAAACCGATTACGACACCAATTAGGACGCAATTACTTTCTTATAATTGAACAGGATTGTATTTTTTGGGAACGTTGAAGAGATTAGTTTACTAGACAATGGCTGATAAAATTTACGAATTTAAGGATGCATTTTCTAGATCTTAATTAAACTACATGCACGCTGAAAAATACATGGAAATCAGTTGATATTGTTAAGATTTGTTAACGCTTAGAGTTCGAGAAAGAAGCAGTTCTTTTATAACCAAACACAGGGGAACATTTACATGTGTAAATAGCTGCAGCTTGACTATGCGTCAACCGATTACGATGAAATTTCCAGCATGAACACAGAGTGGTCTGCGCAATTGTTTTAGGTCATTGCTCCGTTATTAATGTATTTACGAAAAAATGCCAAACGAGGAAGATAAATGGCTCGAAGAGCACTACATCTCTAAATGCATAGATTTTTTGAAATGCATGTTTTTTATTGCAGGCTCCGATAAAAAAAAAAGTTAAAATAAGTGAACACTTTCCAAGCGATTGGAGCTTCTTAAAATAAAATTGTAGACATTGCCTAGTTAACTAGTCTTTCTGACATCACCGAAAAATGTAACTCATTCATTTGTATTATTTTAGACGTTTATTTAACAAACTGGTATTGAAACATGCAATTACACTATCAGGTAAATCTTGACTGATTTTCTCGGCTGACTCTTAGTCAATGACAGCTTCTTATCAACATACTGCCATTCGTCAACATACGTACCATGTGCATACATATTATATATTATATTATTATATATTACGTATTATATGTTATATTATATTATAATATTACATATTATTACAACATATTGTATTACAACGCGGTCGAATTTCGAAAAAGTTTCCCCGTTCAAAATAGCGCGTGACCAGTGTCGCGGACCTCTCTACCTACTGTAAAACAATAAGAAGAGGTCTTCGACGCCAAAGTGTGTATTTCTGTACACGTTGTACACACGTTCCGTGCTTCCAGCGTAGAATTTGCATATTCGCTGGACGTCACACCTCCATAAACTTCCGTGATGAAGTCATCGCGTGTTACATAGACACCGATATCGAGTCACTAAATGAAAACGAGCGAAGAAAGAGGCAAATGAGAAGGGAAACATTGGCCTGGGCAATCGAATGAATTCCACGGGTAGTGTACCTTTTTTCCGGCGGCACCCTTGCTCGGCCATTGAATCGCGCCGTTAACTAATGAGTGATCAGCGGAGAAAACACGTGCAACGAGTCGTATCTGGCCGACTTTGTCTTCGGTTTCGATAGTCCCTCATTACTCGGCGAGTTCGAGTAACGACCTCGACGAGAGATCTCGGAATGGTTTTTTGTATCGCGGGGTCGAAGTCTCCTGCCGCTGATCAGAATCGCATGATAACGCTCTCTCGGTACATCGACGTCGTAAATTATGGCGATCGAGTTCGGCGCTGCGCTCGCTGGCTCGTTTCTTCAGGATTCGAAGGTGAATATCTGCGGAGGATCCTTCCATCCTTGAGACGACCGGATCGAGAGCTGCGAGCAGCATTTCCCGCTGCTGGCGGGATACCAAGTAAATCCGCGTTGATATCTCTTTATCCGTCGCTCTCTCTCTCTCTCTCTCTCTCTCTCTCTCTCTCTCTCTCTCTCTCTCTCTCCAGCCTCCGTTTTACTGGTTCGCGCGATCCTGAAACAGAATAATTCCTCGCCGGGTCAATCGAGGCCGTTTAAGCTGTCGATAATAAAGGCTGTAAACCCGATAACGAATGTTCGGGTACTTCTCCCGCGTTTATAGAAATTTATAACGAAACTCGAGAGTTCCCACCGTCGTCGTTGAGTGGAACGCTCAAGTTCTCGGTGCACTCGTACTTTTCCTGTTTCGCGGTTTGCCTGGAGAGTTAGAGAGCTCTCTGCAACCTGAAAAGTTGATTTTATTTTCATCTTCACACTGTTTTACATTTCATTGCTTTGGCTACCGACAGATATTTAACAGGCCTCTCAATGACTCTGATCTCTTTAAAAGTTCAGTTATTTGTCGATGTATTAGTTTCAAGCTCAGTAATCGTTTCTCTAAAATATTAACGCGTTATTTACCGACGATGATTTTACCATTTTTCAAAGTCTACGATGTACAGTTAAAAACCTTTCAATGAATTTTTCAATTCAATTTGAGATCTTCGACTGACAACTTGTTTTGTCCTTGCTAATTTTCTGAAGGGAAAATAATCGTTGCATCGTTTCGTAATTATTGAGAATGCAAATGAACAGTTTAGGACGAAATGATTAAATATATCGATTTGCGCTTGAATTTGCATTTGAGTACGGGAATGTTTGACATGACAACGGGATATCATTTCTTCTGTCTATATTAATAGAATGCTGACGTCAATTGGCGTGGCGAACCGCAACGGTAATATATCGCGAAGTAATTTTTCACGGATAAGAAGCTGGCGGGACAACATTAATTTCTGTAACAGTATTTGTTCTATGTGAAAGTCCACGAAGAATTGAAAAGTGGAGACGAGCGGGCTAGATAACTGGAAACTTCGTCTAACACTTTGTAGACTAAATATTTAGATACTTTTGCTTTCACTTCACTTTGCAGTTACCTTAATAAAGAAGACGGGCCACAGAAAGAAAGACTTCGCGTCTAATGGAGTTTCTTTAATGAGTGTTTTCTTTGCGCCGGTCAAACAACCGACTCGGACATCTGCTCGCTAAAAGCCGGAACGTGGGATAAATACATTCTGAATTTTGGCGACCGGGCTGGGAAGGGTGCATTAAGATTTCTACCATTTCTAAATAACGGATGAGCCTTTGTCAATGGCTCAAGTTCAATGCAATATTAAATAGGTTTGCGCATTAATATTGCTAGCAATTGCTACGTCATAAGTACTAAATGTCTGGTCAGCGAAATCTCGTACCTACGTTATCGAAACAATTATCGAGGTCCACGATAGAACACGTGATTGTTAGCATTACCACTTACTTGTTTCCTTACAAACATAATAGAACGGGCAGTTAAAACATCCTACTAATTTCTAACGTTGACGATTTAAAATGTCGCAGTCGGTAACATTTTACCACTTAGTTTAATTATAGCATTGTCGGCTCCAATTATTGTTAAAGGTAAATCTATGAAAGTGGACAAAATTTGTGTTATCGAGTAAACGAATGTTAAATCGTGAGCAATATACCCAGACGCGTTTAGAAAATATTATAGAAAGACATTTTACGAGAACAATTAACGAGCCTTCTATTATTAATTTCACCAGAATATTACTGAACGAGCTAGCCAAAGGAACAAAAATCGCATTTCATACAACAAAGAAGAACCTATCAGAGACTTCGCGGAAGACAATAAAATATTAACTAACAACGCCAAGAAGCTGACAAACGTGAAAAGCGTTTCAAAGCGACGAACGAGGAAGAGAGTCGTCATCCTGACACGCGTCAGCTGCATACGGATCGGTATTTTTTTTTAACTAGATACTAATCAAAACAGATGTGACAGGTTTTCGCAAAACGAGCACAGTCGCCGTACGTATTCTATCACATCGAGAGTGCAACAAGAATAACTTACCGGTATCGCGAGATTTGCAAATGTTCCGCTACTCCCTAGATTCAACTGTCTGAAATTCTGCACTCTTATTCGAAGCCCTGTCGCCGTCGAAACTAAATAAGGGATGTTGGCTAGCGATGAAAGTTTTAGGCGGAAAGACTGCATCGCGGCGACTTGTCGGCATTGCCACGGTTTCCCAGGGAGGAATTGGCACACTGACACAGTGGCGCACTGCATTATTAAACCGGCAAAAGCACATCCAAGGACGCGGCCGGAATTGGCCTCAAGCAAGAATTAGCCGGTTGTCGCTCAACCATGATATTAGCCCGCGAGCAACGTCGGCCTTCGAGCGAACTGGACACGTTCCTCTTCGTGGCGGGTGGATCGAGAGGATCGTGGATCGCGGAATCGAGTCGCGCCGCCATCAACCGGCCGTAATTGTCGGAAGATTAACGATTCCGCGGCTCGCGTTCGCGATCGCTGTTTTCATTCCGTCTATCGTTTAGGGTTCGTCAACCGCAGATTTAATGTACGCCATTCAGATAACGCTCTTTCTCCTTGCCTGACAATTCAAGCCGCGACACCATTCTGTCCGATCTATCGGTCTTCTCCGATTTTATGCATAGTAATTACTGGACTGGGGTCCTTCGGGGAAAATAAGAACTCTTTTATCGATCACGAAACGCTGAAGACTCATTTCACTCACTCACTTGTGCAACGAATACCTAAAATCCGCAGTCCAGTAATTACGTATAGAGTGACTTGCTAATATTCGGATACGATTTAAAAGTAGTTGTAGGATTATTCTTGAAACCCTCGTTTCGTTTTAATAAATTACTAAAACATTCAGATATAAGCTACTATAAGCATTCAGATATTGTAAACGTAAACGTGCATAATCTGCGCATTCTGTTTCTACTTCTAAGGAATTATTAGACTCGGAAGAGTGAGAGTAACCGTCAACTTTATCAAAAGACGTGTAAAACAAATCTGGAGCATCTCGACTGGCCAAACCCTGTCGCATACATAAAACTTGGCTAAAATTGTTGAAAAGGAACTCGCCGATAAGTACGAAAAAAGTAGCCGTCTTCGTTTCTGCATATTGTTGACTCTCTGAATAATTTCTTACCCGATCGAGGACTGGTCACGTTTCTCTTCGAGTTCGACTTCCAGCGAGCTCTCATCGCTTGCAACGTCGACGTATTTTGAACCCTGGCTGCGAGGAACAAAGACAACCAACGTGACACGGAACCCAGAGGACGATATTCGAGTCCATGTTCTTCTCTCATTACCTTCCTCCTACGCCTTCTTTTCTTTAATTCTTTTCCTCTGTCCTGCGTGCTCTCGTTGCTCTCGTTTCTCTCGTTTTATCTCCCCTCTCGCGCTCTCCGTCCATCCTGTTTCCTCTTCCCCTCCGTATCGTCTTCCGTTTCAGTGTCTCACGCTTTCTCCTTGCCTCTGTATCCATCCAGCTTCTTCACCCTTCTGCGGCACAGCACCACCCTTCACCGGCACCCTCGTGAACCATTCGAGCTATCCAACCCCCCTCTGGATATCTCCATACGCCACTTACCGGGCTCAGGATGTTCTCCGTACGTACGTGCGTAGAATCTCTGCGCGCTGATAAGGTGGCGCGATTATATTCCAGGTTTATTTGCATTACCATTGTGTAATTCCGTTGGATCTCCGTCCGATTGGCAGTCGCGACGATCTGGAACAAAGAGTGGGAGCTTTAGGTACGATTTTTCGAAGCCAGCCAAGCAGGGAGACGCTTTAAGGGGTATTCTAGTGTGAACAGCGTATTTTTAAATCTTTTAGGGGATTCTTTAACAAAGGCACTGCACCACCGTTCTCAGACGAAGTCTTGGGTTTCATTTACACGTATTTCAATAACGTTTATAATTTTATATATTGAATATATATATATATATATATATATATATATATATATATATATATATATATAAATCGCTGGATATGTACATCCATATTAATCGGTTATAAATTAGGTCACCTGATGGTAGCAGTGGTTCCGAATATTAGGTCATTAAATGGGTACTTTATTATTTAACATCCAAAAAGATCCTTAATAGGGACGAGTTTGATTATAGCAACAATTTGAACTGAAGAAAAATATCGATAATTAAAACAATGATGCCGGCGTTCTTTCAATGATTTTGAAATAATTGTAGTTTAGGGTACAGCGATATGTGATTCAGAAAATTGTGTTTCTAGCTTCGTGTACAAGCAACAATTACTTATACATGTACGTTACAAAAATCATACTTATGTATACATTAAACTTCGTCCTGAGACAAAGCCTAACTTATTAACCCCGTTAATTATTATTACTCTAACAATGTATGTAAAAAGTTACGTTCGCTGACGAGCCTGTATTCCGGATTCGTAGACAGACGTTTCCAAAGAACGTTTTCGAAGGAACCGCGGAATAGGTCGACTCGCACGAAGGTTGAAGCCGTTGTCAACGACGAACAAGTAGAATCTTTGAAATAAATTGAAAAGGTATACCGACATCGCGGAGATGTCTAAGAAAAGTGAACCGCAGGTTGCCAGCAGCGTACCGCCCCAGGCGTATCCAGCCAAGCATCAACACCTCCTTGGCGATTGCCGCGGGTTCTGCGCGCGGTTTCCAACCCGTGTCAAGTAATTAAAAGCAATAAAGCCGAAGTAATCCCGTGGGGAGGCCGGTAACGCGGAAAGAAAAAGACACGGCGATAAAAAAAGAAACATTCCTTATCGCGGCCGGGCGATCGGTAGCGCGCGAGCTTGAGCGTCACTGTCCTCGGTCCATTCTCTCGGAAGGGGTGGTCACCCTCGTGTCGGGCTGCAGAATGTTGTCGCTGGAGGCGGCGGCGAGGATGGTCAGAGGAGAGACCGGGAAAGACCGGGAGAGAGCCCGGGAGAGGGAAAGAGACCGAGAAATATGGGGTGGCCGGTCGGACGGCCAGCTAAGGGGGTGGACTTTAGAGTCCACCCCAAAGGGAGCCGGCAACTAGATGGTGGAGGAGACCAGGCCAGAGAATTTACGCCCAGCAGTGAATTCCTACAGGACCTCATATCACACGCACCACCCAAGGCCACAACTGTGCACCTGTGCGTGTTCCGTGCGCGTGTGTGCGCGTGTGCGCGCGTGTGCCTGCGTATGTAGATGCACGCACATGCGCGCGGTAGCACCCTGCGCCGCTAGGAAAATTCTCGCGCGCTCGTGAATTGTGCCGGGCCTACCAAAGGGAATCCATAAATTCGGCAACACATGGACCGACGGAATTTGTTCAAGTTCTTGTGATTTGCACGGGGGTTATTAGACGATGTACCGGTTTGCTCTTTGCCGAAGCGCACCCCGAGTCTAGGACACCTGACCCGAGCTCGCAAACAATGACGCCTGTGTATGACTGATTTAGGCGCCGCGCCAGGAGAACGATACGCGTATTGCTACCGTGATTTTCACATTTCATCGCGTACACTTTATTTAGTGGAATATTCGCTTCATAGGTTATTAGAAGTCACTTACTGTTCGTTGGAGTATTTCCAGCTACGTCGATTGGCAAACTATATTTTTTAATAGGAGTCATAATTTCATTCCATTCGATTCATTTCGCCGAAAACGCAGACACGAATTAAATCGATATAAATTTTACTTTAATCCCTTTGATGCACTAATTTTCAACAACATGTGTCATTAACGTCACTTTTAAAATTAACGTCGTTCGATTCGCTGATGGTGGAAACTCTTGTACATGCACAGAATACGGAACACAATTTCGAATTTAATAAAATTTATATGGTTTGAAACAGTTCTTTATCAATTTCGTGTACCTTGAGTACTTAGAGGTGTGAGAGTTAAGCTGTTAACACTTTGATTGCCAACAAGCAGATCGTAGTAATATCAGAAAAATATAATAGATTAGCGTACAAATGAATTTTCAAAGTCTAAATTTTAGCAGGAACAATAACTATCGAAGACAGTTGCTATAATAATGTCTTAGTGCTACTGGTGTTATTAGTGTGTAGTCGTTCCAATACTTTATTTATAATCATTGTGAATTATTATTATATTATGTTATTATTATATAATTATTATATACATATTATATTACCATTCGTATCATTTCCTCGACATTAATTGGGTTGCCAAGGTTATGTCAAGGCGATTTTGAAAAGCCACTTAAAGGTGAATCTACAGTAAGTGAAAGGTATATAGGTACGAAACACCTGGTATCTAGAATAAACGTCTCGAGGCGGAAACACCTTTTTTGAGTAATCCAGTAACAACGTCGGCCCTGCGTACGCTCGTTACCGAAGTTAAATGTCAATAAACAGTCACGTAGACGGGAATGCCAAGGCACCTTGACGTTGGACCAAACAGAAGCGGCAAAGCAAGGCGCCAATCACGCGCGAAGACAAACAGCGGCTGCGGACCATCGCTGATTGCCGAGGAAGTCCTTCCAGGACCTCGTATTCCTGCTGGTCTGGTAGGCAGTACTCTACACTCTACGCCATGGAGGACAACATACCCTGAATACGAAATCAAAAGGCGTCCAAGTACGCGCAAGTTCTGCCTCTGTAGTTCAAATATTCGCTCGAACGCGAACTGCGGCGTTTAGAGATAGCCTTGCAATTATTGAACGCATTCTTCGAATTTTTCAATAAACAAACCTTCGTAATAACTAGACCGCGCATCTTTATGGTAAATCAAAATTGTCTGCGTCTATTACGAGACGTAGAAACCAAGTACGACACAGGCTTCACCTTTTAAGTAGATTTTAAAATTGAAATTAATAGATCACCATTCTCAGTTGCTTTTAAACTTCTTAATATTTTATGTTTTACTTATTCATTTTTGCCATGAATGCGTAAAATCCGCACTTTGATAATAACCAATGTAATTCGATTTTTCTTACTTTATTATGAAGTAGAAATTGATGAAAGCTTCTTACCGAGTATGCAAATTGACAACACGAAAATTAAAATATATTTGAATCTGGAACAGATTTCTTTTTAAGTATCGTTTTACTAGCTTAATTGTACTATAATAAAGTAGAGACTCTCGTATCCGAACATTTACAATATTCTGCATGCAAACGATCTAATCTTTGTACTGTTTAGATACATTGTCATCTAATACAAAACTTGAATACAATATTTAGATAATAGAATGTTTTGGTATTAGGTTATTACAGACATAAATATTCTTATGATACAAATGTAATCTCGTGTGTACAATCGAGAGTTAGTACATTTGAAAAATCAATAAGAGAAAATCGTTCAAGGATTTGTAGAAAAAGGCACCTTCGAATCACGTCCTTTGCGAGTATTCCAAACAGTACACTGAAGGTACGAATACGTTCTGAGTCCGTATTTGTCTGAGTTCGTAAAAATAACGTAATTGGCAAAAAGAGAAACTTCGAACATTTTAACCTCATTTTTCGGAACGAAAGACAGAATATCTTGCTTTATAATTATTGTTTTACACTAAATTGTTGCATAATTAATTTTATAATAAATCGTGTTAGCAAGCAACAAAATTTTTGTAAAACACTCTAAATAAAACAAAATGTAACTCGCGTAATTTTGATTATGTTTATTGTAAAAACATTATTACGTACTTAAGTATTCATAAATGTATTATTTTTAAATTAATTCCTAAAAATTATTAAAAAAAATTGTCATAACACGTTAACTGCCGAATGTCAACTGCATAAATTCTCCGAATTAACCAAACCAAAACTAGAAAGTTAAAATTTAAAATCGTACTAACATTGAATTTCTTCAATACATTGCAACAAAAAGGAATCTCGAAGGCCGATTGAAAATTAGTGTCGCCAATATGTGACTGAAGCGGCGCTCAAAGCGTTAATTATAGCACTGGCCATTAGAAATTCTAAAGATCGGGCAGAAGAAAAGGTTCGAGAATTGTTACAGAGCTGTGGGCGGAAGGCGGAATCGAGGGACAAGGTTCGATAGTCCTAACCCGCGGTCATTCGCACAGGAACCATCGAAAATCGTGGAAACCCACTCTGCGGAACGGAGCGGCGGAGGGTGAACGACCAGAAACAATATTTCGTTATTTCCGCTGGCAAGACCTACCATCAAGGAACCGGGGATTCATTATACGCATCCACGCGGCGAGAACGATTCAGGACGGCAGGAATCAACTTAGCCGATCTTCGCCAGCCGATTTGATTTTAGGGCGTGACGTTGAAAGAAGCAGATATCGAGGGACGTGTTTCGCTTGTCCAAGCCACGGCCTCGTGAATATTCCAAGTTCTAAAAGCTTCTCTTCCCCCTTTCTGCCCGGTCTACTTGCCCAGATGTACGACGAACGAAGGGTCCATCACGTCCATAACAAGCTCCCCTCTCTCTCTCTCTCTCTCTCTCTCTCTCTCTCGCTCGCTCCTGTTCCCTCTCCGGTGCTCTCTCTCTCTCTCTTTCTCCCTTTCCCGTTCCGCGCCATCCCTCTACACACCGCTCGGCAGTCTTCATCTCTTCTCTTTGCTCCCTCGTCCGGAGACCTCTCCCTCGCACCCAGCCTCTCTAGGCCTCCTCGAGGAGAGCTCTCAAAGGGTCCAGAGCTATGGAGACGTTTGCACCAGGGGAGTGAACCAACGCGGTCCAGAGAAGGCAGGAGAACGGAAGAGAGGAACGCGCGGAGATGAGACAGAGGGAAACGAACAGAGACGGACAGAGGAACAAGAGGAAGAGAGGCTACCTACCGCGCCTACGTTAGGTAAATTCGATGTAACTCGAGGGGATGAGGATAAGAGGAGCTCACTGCCGAGGGAAGAAGGGCGGAGGGGAAGATCGAGAGAGACGGCCACGGGGAGACAGAGAGAGAATTTACTAGGAGGAGACCATCGCCCACAGGGGTGGACCAGTGATCGATAGCCACACACTTCGTCCGCCACCACCTTCAGACTCTGGACTCTTCCTGTGGTGGATAACTCTGCGAGCTTGTAGCCAGCGAAAACCTTCTCGTCATTGGAAAATCCCGATTTTCAAATTGCCTGACTCGATTTCCATCCGTCATTTGGTTATCTCGGTACGTTTATTCTCCGACTAGAAGATCGACTAGTCAGCAGGTAGAAACAAGTGCAGCACGATGATCAAATTATCCAGGTTTAGAAAACGAGTCTACCGCCCGGTGGAAATCGACCCCGAGCTCGACGTTCGCGACCAATAGCTGCAGTCGTCGCATCGATTAGTCTCGCTCGACGATACATATTTCGAGAGCGAATTTATTTGTTTGCAAGATCTTATCTTATTGCGAACGAGCCTGGCCCCGTTGTTGTCGCTCGACTGCGCCCGCAACATCTCCACGAGTCCCCTTGAACCACGTTCAAGAAATTCCAGCGAATCATTAGTCTTCTTTGACAAGGACCGGCCGAACCACGGTGGCCGGTGTTTGTTCAGGTGGCAGCGCGGATTAGAGCTCAGTTCATCGAGCTCCGATCCAGATTTTCCGTGCGCCCCGACCTTTCCAAAGTCGTGCGCGACATTAGCATCGACTGGCGCTGAGCCGATCTAATTGGGAATTTCCCAGAGGGACTAGAATGACCGGCCCCGGAAAAGCACTGAATTCACGTAACGCGCTTCCTCCGGAGAAGCATTATGCGAAATCCTGGTCGCTGTATTAGGACCGCCCCCACGCTCTCGCTACAGTTTTTCTTCGCCTAGGTTGCGTTCGAAGGTTTAAAGTATAGCAGGGATTTAGCTCTTAAGCAGACTTCAAAAATGCAGCGGCTCGGTTAGTACTGGATTGTTTCCGATGTTCCCTTTGTTTTCGATTTGTACGCGCTACGCGAGATTAGGAATAAGCGAGATGTTAACAAAGAATGGTCGATGCTCGCATTCCTTAAAAACATCGAGCGAGCATTTTATGGAAAGTATTTTGAACTCGGTTAGACCGATCCTTAAATATGGCTTTATAATTCGGCGTCCTTATCACTGTCCCCAGATTATCTCTCTGGGAAAAGCTCAGCATAAGTTTCTTCGCTTAGCAGCTTCGCAAGGTTTCTCTCGCAATTATGGTAACATTTAACTTGCTCTAAATTTCTCAATGCTAGAATACGGAGGAGATTAACTAATGTTTTATTTGTTAACGAAGTTCTAGATGGCTATGTATCGTGTCCTCGTGTTACAGAAAAATTTAAAGATGATTTTCTTACGCTTGCCAACAGCGTTTATATGTATGCTATATTTATGCTATTCATATGTATGCTCTTTTTGATAATTCATCTTCTGTGCTCAAATCTTCACTACGTTATATTTCTACTTAAGTTTAGTCTGCCACTGTAATATGCATTCCTCGACTAATAGATTTATTTTGCCCGTAAATAAATAGATAAATAAATAAATAAGTAAATAAATAAATAAGTAAATGAATAAATAAGTAAATAAATAACTAAATAAATAAATAACTAAATAAATAAATATATAAACTTAATATATTTCTTATTCATTATTATCGAATTTGTAAATAGATATTGGTTTGTATAATTTTTCTGTGAAAGTAAAAATGACTTGTATTAATTACAAGATCCGGTAGTTATACAGAGATTTCTTTCTTTTTTTAACTATTTTACCGAGTTGAACATAAAATGCAAGAGTACCTTTAAATTCTTTAAATCTGTTTACAGTTTCGTATTCGTTCTACTAATTTTTCTCATAAATGAATCAGATCATTAGTGCACAGAAATTATAAGTAGTTTACTAAACAAGAGAATCCAGCAACGTATATCCAAAAGGTGTTGAATTTATCTTTGATGTTAATAAACACTCGAATTCTCCAAGTATAGCATGAAGAATTATGTAAATCAGATCTCAACAGTAAAACTTAATATGAAGCGCAACTGTCCCGATACTTAAGTATTTTGTAAACTTCGTTCACAGTTCAGCAATACGATCGACGAATTCTTAGAAAGAATCGAAACGCATCCCTGTAGAACGTGCCGAACGCGATCGCAGCGCATTAATATTAATCCCAACGGGGTCGCGAACAAAAATCGCAGGTCGGGGCTGTTTAGGCGAACGAAATGAAATCAAATTACACAGAAAATTGAAAGTCGACACGGTTCCCGGAGCTGCTGGACTGACCAGCAGGATTTATCTCCAACCAGAATTTTTTACAATGGCCCGGCACCGGTGCAGCGAAATGCACTTTTCCCGCGAAGAGACTTTACTTCCCGCCATTACGACGCAAAGATTAACAGCGGCTTCCTGCTCGTCCGCCGTTCGCCGGCGTTCTCCTTTTTGGCGGTCCGTCGAAACTAATTGCGACGATGCAGGCATATTTCTGCTCTCGCGAGAGGGTGAGAAAAATGGTGGCCGGCCGCCACCCTCTCGCCTACGCTCCCGCTCGCCCCAGCCCCCCCGGTTCCTAGCGAGTTTTTTCCAACGTATGCGAATCCGTGAACGGGGTATTGTGCGCGGAAGGTCTCGCTTCGGCCGCAACAAGGACTCGTTTCGGCGAACACGTGCAACCACCATGTGCACCGTCTCTGCTCGTCTTTCTTCCACCAACTGCATCGCACATCCCCTAACTCTGCCTCGGCTAGCTCAGCGTGCCCGCTACGTTTCCTCCCTCTCCTCGGCATTGTGCTTGTCTATCCTCTCGCGTTCCGTCGGCTTTTATTGCGGCGAGTTTTCCCGCATTTGCGGCGGCCGGGTTTTCCCGAAATCGCGATTAGCACCGGGACTCCCTGCACGCAACCACGTGCCGCCGGCCCGTATGTGATTTACTTTTATTACCTCGCAAGTCGGACCGGCTCTGCTGCTTCCCTAATTATCGCCGACACGTTAGTATGAAGCCGTCGCGAGTTCTTCCGGCTAGATACGACGAAACTCCACACTTTGCTGCCACGAGGGCCGCTGCATTCGCTAATGCGGACTCCTGGGATGATGGGGCGAGCATTGATGGGTTCTGGTATGCGACCTCCCATAGCCGAGTCACGTTTTTTGGGCACGCGTTTATGTAACTGGGTCTATTCGATTTTTATTGGGTGGTGTGTAATTAAATTGTTGAATGCTATAGTACAAGTTTTTCTTTTGTGTTCGTATAGGGTAGTGGAGTCGGTTACTGTAGGGTGGCCAATTGCTGTGCCTTTGGTCTATTTTCGGGGATAATTAACTT
>CM052148.1:12785597-12802583 GCA_028455555.1 Augochlorella aurata | reverse complement strand
CATATTAAATTTTTGTATGAAAAAATAGAAGTTAAAGACGTGTTACTTCTGTTATAAATGAGCCGTTTATTTTGAAACTGGTCTACGTCCATTTATTTCCGAATTTTCAAATATTTAAGGATTTTGCGTTTTAATAAATTTGAAAGACTAACTGAAAACATGGTAGTACAGTGGTTTGTGTGTTTCTAAGGGTTATTGTCCTCTAGATGCTTTGCTGAAATGAAATTATATATAATGTAGAAATATAAATATTAAAATTAGACTTTTGTAATAAAATAGATTTTAGAAATAGATTTTTGTTGTAACTAAGATCTAGTGAAC
The DNA here is from genome assembly GCA_028455555.1 of Augochlorella aurata. Classification (NCBI taxonomy): domain Eukaryota; kingdom Metazoa; phylum Arthropoda; class Insecta; order Hymenoptera; family Halictidae; genus Augochlorella; species Augochlorella aurata. The sequence continues at coordinate 12,802,262 of CM052148.1, read as the reverse complement.
AAGATCTTGGAAAATATCATTTTTTCGTTAAAAAACAGAACCAGAAATCATTTTATATTTTTTTATACAGCATTTCAAGCGAAAAGCTGTTTGTTTCGAGCAATGCGGAATTAAGTCAAGTGATTCTTACATTATCATTATCAATCATTATCTACAAACTCATTAGCATTGCTTACAAATTCGCATAAATTCTTACGCCAGACATAACGAACGAATAAATCTTCGTAACAATATAATTATTACCATTTTGCTCACAATTTACAGAACAAAGGACTGTAACATTTGTTATCATTCCAACATGTCGATAAAAACTTTTTTCAAGACGATCTATCGGAATGTTGCGTACAGAATTATTTATGCTTTGTCCAGGATCAACGAGATTTGAATTCTAAAAAAAAAAATACACAGAGGGTACTGGAATCGCCGTGTGTATGGATAAAAATAAGGGACGGCGTCCCAGGAGTACTACAATCCCAGGATTTGTTTGCTACCACCTACCCCCCGTAAACGTGCTTTCATCTAACGGAGTCAATTCCGATGGGGAAACGCGAAGGATTCACGTTTTGTGTCCTGACGAATATGGTCAGGACTCGAATTAATATTTACGAACGTCGAAGGACACCCTCCGACCAGTGTCGCTGTGCCTCTGTTACCATTTTTCAAGTCCGACCTATGTACGTCGGTGAGTTATGTTTTTAACCCTTCGCTAAATCTATGTTTTATCTGCTCGAAAGGATTTATCCGGTTGGGATGAACATAAACATTACTAAAACTGAATATTTCGTAATCAACAATGAATAAAAATTTGTTTAACTGCTATTTGCAATACTGATATTGTAATTAAGTTAATTGGATACCTTGAGTGCCGAATATCAACCCCGACAGTTCCAACAATGTCAAAGTCGTTTAATTATTGAAACCGAAACGAGAAAGTTAAAATTTGCCGTAGCAAATATTAGTTCGAATCTTTGCCATTTTAACAAAGCTAATAAAGGAAGCTCAAAATCACTTTTGAAGTTGAACTCGTCGACTTTTTTCTTTCGTAATGATATTATTCGAGTTTCCATGAAAAGTTGTATGATTTATTTGTCTTAAAAATGCAACAAAATCGACGTAATTTATCATACTTGGTGAGACGAAAATTCTAAAAGTTAATTAGCTCGTATAGTGAAATTTTAACAAAATTTGAAACGCACGATTATAAGAAATTAATTTTCAAGCCCTTAATTATACTTTGTTCTAGCAAACTTTCATTCGTTCCTTAATTTGTTACACTTCCCAGTTCCATTCATCGCTTTCACTTATGCCCACGTGTGGGTCAGGCGGGCGAAATGTGGCTGAAGTGCATGCAATTCGGAATTCCCAGGCATTAGTCACCTTTTCACGGTCGCAGACATGCTGACACATTTTAAATTACGGACAACGTTTCCACGTACCATTTTCTGAAAACCGTAAAATGTCTAAAGACAAACTTCCTTAGAACGACATCTGGAAAGACAAAATATTAGAAACACTGTGGAAGACTATCAACCTACCAGTATACAGTGTGATCATTTTATCTCGTACCGCTCAAATATCTAGATAAATACATATGAACGATACGAAAAGGTGTTGCAATTAAATTAGCTCGATAGCTATTTTCTGGTATCATTCATATTGCTCAAGATATTTCATAGATTCGACATAAAACGGACGCACTGTATACATGCCTGAGAATGCGTTTAGTATTAATAATGCTTTACCAGAATAATTGGAACCCTTTTATTGCATAATGATTGTAAATGCATATGCTGTAACTTACTTACTAAATTAATTTCAACATTAATAAAATATAAAAACTGAGAAATAAAATTTAATGAAATGAAAATATAATGAAGAATTAGTCAATAATAATTAGTCAATCATAATATTAGAAAATAATGTTACTGTTAGCAAATAATTTCCAGACAGTGGACCTTTATGCAAAATAAAAATTGTCTACATCAATTTTATAAAACAAGAGTTAAATAAAAATGTATTCTTCTTTTTATCAGATTTAATAAATTCAAAACAATATAACGATGTTAGTAAATTCTTCTCGTGTCTTCAATGTTTTGTATTTCTCTTACCCATTTTTATCATAAGCGATATTATCGGCAGTCTTGTAATTACTGTTACATTTGAGTTCAGTCTACGTCATTGTTATATAACATGGTTCTATCTCTGAATGTAACTCTCTCTCTCTTTGAATATTTATTTATTTTAAATAGGTACAAAGTCACTGTTGATGGTCGTACGCAAATAAAATTGTAACTCAGTACACAGAATGTCTAGAAATATCATCGTAATGCTGAAGTATGAAAAAAAACAAGTATGAAATCACTGTCGAAAACCGTACTATTAAATTGATTCTACTTGCGCTCGAAACCAACGGAAGATAATATGTATAGAAAATATGTATAGATATCTGATTAATAACATGAAATAGATTACATTGAATTATTGTTCAAACTAACATGTAATATTACTTAGAGAGTAAATATGGCCCAAGCTATTATTAAAAGTAATAAACCAATGCGTCGCTAAACTCTTGCCTTCCAATTTCTTTCGCACTTGTATACATCAGAACTATCGTCTAACTAACGATTAATATCAAAAATGGAATGCTATATTCTGCGTAATTCTTTGACCTCGTCGGGTCATAGCGATCCGACGAACAAAAGTTGACATTTTATTTGTATTTCTGGATTTATTTAACTAATATTATATTAATAATTATAAATATATAAATACTATACGGGATGTCCCAAAAGTTACACAAAATTAGGAAATGAGGGATTCCTTAGGTCATTTGAAGTAACTTTTTTCTCAGCGCAAATGCAATCCACGGCTTTGTTTACGAGGTATTAACAAAAAACAGTGACCAATGAGAGGCAGGCTCGTCTGACGCGAGGTAGCCGAGCCAATGAGTGGTATGTTAAGGAAAAAGTTCCTTAAAATGACTTCAGGAATCCCGCGTTTCTCTATTTTTAGTAACTTTTGGGGTACTCTGTATAAAGTACACATATAACTGAAGATGGAATTTATTAGAAACACGGTATCTTTACGAATGTAAATTACATTCTTGGTCATATGAATTAAAGGAGAACAGCGGCATTAATATTGATAATAGCCAGCTTTACTTTGCCATAACTAACCAGAAGAAGTCACGGTCGTTGGCCTAAAATAAAACTTTTTTATTAAGATAATAAAATATTTATAATATAATAATATAATGATAATATAAAAATGTAATAATATAATAATATAATAATGTAATAATATAATAATGTAAAAAAAATTTCTCAGAATATTTTAAATTTAATTTCGACGTTTGCCACAAGTATTTTTATGAAAATCAATGCGACAATCACTGCGACTTCTACTGTCAAAAAATATGAAGATCTCTATTAGTTCGAATAATTCCATTCACAGATCCCAGAATGAGTAGCATATAATTAAAAAATCTAGTTCAGTGAAATCCGGGTGACTCGACAAAAGCAAAACCGGGGAAAAAACGCATCGATTCTTACTTGTTGAACTGTGGAGGCACCCTCGTGCAATTCCCGTAGGTGCAGTACTGTGACGTGACAAGGAGGGCAGAGGAGGGCAGTGGAGGGCAGAGGAGGGCAGAGGAGGGAGGGTGAAAGATGCGGAAAGACAGATAGAGGAAAACGTAGCTGGATGAAAGCAGCCGGTAGATTCGGCATGGATTTCCAGCGACGGTAAAACCGTCACGATTTCCGTGCGATTGTCGCCGTGAACGGTCGGACAAGCATTGTCCGTGAAGCAAGAGGGGCGCAGCGGGTGGCAAACGTTAGGAAATTCGCCTTGTGGAGGGGCTGCAGGAAGGTCAGGAGGGGGTGGTAAAAGGCTAAGCCGAAACCTTTTTCAAGGATGAAGGGCTCTCTTCTCCCCGCTCACCACCTACTGCATTGTGTCCGTCGGTGTTTCTCTTTCCCTTCTTGCTCTCCCGTCTCTCTCTCTCTCTTTCCCTTCTTGCTCTCCCGTCTCTCTCTCTCTCTCTCTCTCTCTCTCTCTCTCTCTCTCTCTCTCTCTCTCTCTCTCTGTCTCTCTCTTCCACGTTCCTTGCGAACCGCGGCCACCTTCCTTCGAGCTGCAAGCACGACTGTATACGTTTTCGTAACGCACTTCCTCGACCATTTTCCTGTCGTTTCGTATTTTGTCGAATGCGTACGCGCATACGCGTCTTTGTCGCGGGAGTTTCCATTCTCAGTTTTGTTTACTCTGCCGCGCTTCTTTCTCCCGAACTACCACGCGACCTTACATTCTTCCCCGTTTCGTCCATCTTCTTATTTAACCCATAAACTGCCAGCCTTTTTCCGAAATATGTTTTCCTAACGTGGATACGGGAATCGGGAGTTTGTGGCTTCACCTGCGGGTTGGCCATTGCCACAGAGAGGTTACACGAGTTAAGAGAAACAAATCTCCACAGTAAATATGTACAGACATTGTGATAATTTCTCTTTCGATATAGATGCGGTTTTTACTGAATCGCTACGTATATTACGTTATTCTATTACGTGGGATAATATTTAAATACACGAAAGAATCTTTCGAATAGAATCTCTTTATCTTGTATCACGAAAAAGTCGTATACTAATTTCTTACATAAATATTATGTACGGTTAAATAAAATAAAATACCTTCAAGAACAAAGCGACGTTGTCGAAACAAAATTATCCGTGACATAAACAGGAGAAATTAGTTAAATATCTTAAAAAATATTGAACTCACACAAAAATGTATCAAACAAAAGTTGGGCAGTTTTTACGTTAGATATGATTCCGGCATAAAAGATAATGGTTCATAATAAAGAAAAAAAGATGCCCTTGACATGACCTTGAAAACGCTAACGCATTAAAAGACTGATTCTGCGATTTGATACCCCCTCCCCCTCCTCTAAATACTAAAGAATAATGTGCCAGTTTGCTTTTTCTTTAAATCACATGTGTACTAGACTTTTTACAATGCCAACTTAGACAGAACACCCTCTATAAGGAAATTGTTCTTTCTTACATTTTCGAATCGACTGGATAATAATAAAAGATATACGACTCCGTTTAAAAAAATGAAGTTTGTCTTCATATGTCCTCAACGCGTTCATTTAAAAAAAATCTTATTAACATCAGATTACATGCCCCCTAAAACCATCCAAATTTCGTTTGAAACACTTTTTAGTATCATCAACGGTTTCGAAGATATCTGACTGGGTTGATTCAAATGAGACACCCATTATATTCACGTTATAACTTATATAAAGATTACATTTTTCATAACTACAGCTCTATTACAGGTACAACGTAAAACGAAATTGAGATTTTTGTGCAGTGATAATCAACCTAGTAAAAGTTACGCAGACCAAAAATTACGCATAACTAGAATCTATACGACATAAAATGGAAACTCTGCTTTCTATAATCGTAAGATTAAGATAGATGTAGCAGAGGGGTTTTGTCGTTTCGTGTGGCAGCGCGACAGTGGAAATAAAGAGCGAGGCGAGTACTCCATCGGAAGACAAACGTCGTGGCCGCGCGCGTGTCAATGGCCCCACGCCAAAATTGCAGAAACACCGTCGAAGCCGGTGATGGCTTTTCGGTCCTTTTGCTTGATTTTTGGTAATTACACCGCACGGAAGGCTAGCAATCTCGTAGCTCGGCCGAGCTGCCTCCGCGAAACTTCTCCCGATGATAGCTCGGCAAATAACAGAGACGGCCGAGGCGAAGCAAGGCGGATGGCAACAGTTGCCAGTGGACTCTCCTCTCCTTGGACGTTCATCTTCGTCGTCGATTGTTCCACGTCGATCGTCGTGGATCGTGTAATTGGATCTGTACTTACGTGGCAGGGCCTGGCGAAATTCGTTTTCGCTCCATGAACCGAGAATGTATCCAGAAGACCAACAATTTCCGAATTCAGTCCGTTTTCGCGTTAATGCTCCGGAGAAATTGATACAGTGAAACGTTTTAGAGAGACGAACATTAAATGTTGAAGAATTCTCTGTAAACAGATACTTATCTAAAGAAACATTAGATTGGTGGATATAAAATGTCGGATTTTTATTACTCGTTAATCTTTGTCCCGCTGTTTATGTTGACATAACCAGTTTTACAGTTTTATTGGATATTCCCAGCATCGCATTTTGTACGACAAGAACTTTTCCAAAACCCTGTATTTTTGTCATTTATCTAGAGTCTTGTTAATCAATCATTGGTGTTTTTTTTTATAAGTCGAATTTAATATTCAAAATAGCATTTATAAACTAAAAGTCCGTTCGGAAAAAACGATAAATTGTCAATAACGTAACAACATCTTTAAATTCTCCTAATGCTTTCTTGGTTTTCTATTTGTCCTATTTATTTTTGGCAGAAACACACAAAATCTAGTTATCACTATTTAATAATACAATTTTTTCGTGTCTCTCATAAATTTGTACAAGCCACGATTGCGCTAAATCCGCAGTTTATTTATAACTCCAATGTGAAAGATGGAGAACAAAACTTGCTTTGATTACTAAAAATATAAGTAATAATCCTACTAAGCAGCATTATATCAAAGCTCATGTAGCATTATATCAAAGGTGAACAGAACACATTGAATGAATTTTTTCGCAGGTGAACTTTTCAATTAGCCCAAGAATCTTTTGTTCCTTTCATTCCGAGTGCAGCTGCAACACACTGGCCGGCGAGTTAATTAGTTCGAGTTTTCTTTCTGCTACAAGAAAAGCCTTAGCCTGTTCGCAGGAGATCTGACATTTTCTCGGGTTAATTCGTGACAAGTGATAATTGTCGGACAAGACCCGTCGTAAATCAATCGGCGCGCCTTTCAGTATGCAAAGACAGTCGAAAGCTTCTTCCGTTCAGCTTCGAGCTCCAAGGAGATTTCAAAATCGTGGTGTTCTCAAAGCGGCGGCTCGGCGACGTTCGGAGAAAGTTTTAGCAGGAAAATGTAATCTCCGTTTCACGAAGAGTCTCTGCTGCGAGAGTATCCATCAGCGTTATCTTGAAATCTTTAAGGACTCGGTATGGATTCATTAAGGGAAAGCTTCATTAGTATCCCCGGGGAGGCACTCCATACATAAGCGTTTCTTTCTACCCTTCTGTCGCCTCTTTTACGAATTCTCCTCCATTCCTCTATTTGTTGAAGACTTTTTGCAGCCACATCTGTCTCATTTATAAGAAAAAATTATAACGGGCATACTTGTGAGAAGAGTCGAGAAGTATTACCACCTTTCAAGGGTTCAACTTTGCGTGTAATTCGCATAAATTGAATTTGCAAATATTTTTGCATTAGAAGAATTACAAATAAACTAAAGAACATTAAGTATTTTTGTTGCATAATAACTTTTAGGAACTTAGTTATTATTTTAAAATATGTGAATCGTTGAATTTATAAATTACATTTTAATTTATAAACGTCTCTTACATAATCATATGAGCTAGAATGATAGTGGCTTAAGTCATACTTTCCTCATTATAAGAAACAAGGTATCAATGTTTATTCTTCAACATTTGTATTCTTTACCAACCAAATTTATTGTTCAGATAATTCAGAATTAAATTAATTGATAGTAACTTTATAAATAATTTCAACTTCCCTTGTTAACATTTTGACATGTGCAGATTAACATTTTAGAGATAAGTCAAAAGTTTTAAAAATATCACTTGCATCACTATGATTTTAACCCACTTATATACATAGAAACGGATTATTTTTTTAAAACATACAGTAAAAAGTTTAGTAAAAAAAAATCTCCTTACATTATCAATATAAGATTGTACTCGACTTTCGTTTCTCGAAATTCCACAAAAAATTTATGCAATTTTATCGTCTAAGTCATGTCCCGTAGTAAAAGAAAGTGTACTACATCGTACTTTATCGTGGCTTTGCTGCTTCCACAGTCGTCTCTTCGTCCTCTTTCGATGTTAGCTTCAGCTTGGGAGCATCGATGATCTCGTGTCGTGCCCGAGTCCTCCACGAGATCATAAATACTTCAAGATCTCGATCGTCGAGCAACCTCTGCGCCATTGTTCTACGCACCACGGGAGGCTCTTCCTTTTTCGCTAGTTTATCCTAGATCGTTTCTCTGCCGGTTTGAAGCCATCGTTCCTCGTGTTCGCCGTGCACGTTCATAGAAATTCTAGCCACGTGTACGGAATTTTTAAACAGACTACACTTCGAATTGTTCCCCACGAATTTTGCTATTATACAGTTTTCATTCGGAGAAACGAAAGCAGTTCATTTGAAATGATACTTATTCGACGAAACATTTCACGAATTTATGGTTATATATAAATCGACTAATGTAACGTAATGTAATATAAAATAAACAGATTTCTAAATTTTTTATTTCCCTTGTAATAAGATCAAACAAAAATGCCGCCTCATCGTTGCTGCTTTAAATTAGATCTCGAGACAGAGATCTCGATTACACAGCGTGTCGCGTTGTTCCCAATTTATTTTTAGAAGCCGAAACGTAATTCCAAAGTAAACGCAGAAAGATTCGAAAACTCGGTTATTACTGCGAAAATCAATTACGTACTCCTACGCGAAGTAAAATTCTTTATAACCTTACGTATCCCAGCGTTTATGTAGGTAGATGAAAGTCTACGCAGAAGGTACGCAGTAAACCGATATCACTTCCACTCGTATTACCCAGTTATATTACTTCCCCGTTCAAGCCTTCGTCAATTAACAGATACGTATTTATACATATAGTTTCGAGCCGCTAATTATATTCCATCATAAAGTATCAATTTCATGGATAAACGGCCGCGGATAATCTCGCACGCGTATTAAACGTTAACGAGAATGAAACCTGATATCGAGCTTACGGTTAAGCAATTTCGTTTCTCAAAGACCGTTGTTTTATAAATATAAACTGGTAAGCGAATTTCCGTAGAAAACTTCGTTAAAAAGCTCGGCGCGGAACGTCGCAACCGCATCATCAAACTTCCATCCCCGGGGTTAAGGCGCAACGATTTTGCGAGCGATAATTCCCCGAGAAGCGTTTAGCACGCCTAATTAACGCTCGGATGGCCGGGAAAGCGGTTTATTCCCAAACGTCCGATCGATCGGCCGCCTTAATCCGTAAATGACATTAATACCGTTGCCCGTACAACAATGCCGCGCGCTCGACACCACGAAAGTAGCAGTCGAGCCTCCCTCCTCCCCCGCTGCACCGAAACGAATAACATTCGCGGGGAATTAACAGTTATGCCGTAGAACAAACCGTATGCCTCGGACGCCTCTCACTTCGCGCCCGCGACTAATCGCATTACCGGTTTCCCTGGAAGCTTGAGTCTAGTCCGGACGTGAGACTCACCAAATCCCGCAGATAGACGGGCCGAGTCTATTGTTCGGGCCCTTCGAAAATCTTTATTGTTTTAGTAGAAATATTATTTAAAGCGCTATTTCGCCAAGCTGCAAGCCGTATGCCTCAAAGCACCGTAAATTCTTTTGTTACTCGTCGAACCGTGCACGCGTATTTCACGGGTGGAAACAATCATAAATCTGTGTTCGGGGCCGACCGACGATATGATAGTTCGAGACGCCTATTGTCACGCTTTCGTCTTGAACGGAGCGAGGGAAATTTGTACACACTTAAGGCGAGCGGCGCGGAAATGCTGTTTTCGTGCTTATTCGGAGGATGTAAGAGGTATGGAAAGTTATTTATTCAGATGAGGTTAAACATTACTTTAACGAGATACTTGGTCACATGTGTCCGTTTTCGTCGGTCCTAAATAACTGTGAGCGAGTAGTGTAGATTTTATGCACTTGAGGGGAAAATGAGTAGATAATGCTATTTTAATCACAGAAGAATCGACGTATATCGATTAATTAATTTAAATTTTATAAAAGTTATTATCGCCCTAAGTGGAAGCGACGAGTCTCGTCTGCAAACATTTTCTGTGTTAAATATAATATAAATGTCTTCTAAGTGTTAAACAAAAAATTATTACAATATTTATACCCTCTCTTGATTTTTCCTGTCTATAATTCTATCAATATAGTTACAATGAATTATTAAGAAATGTATATGTATATATTAAAAAAGAATTTACCCCTCTGCGATCACATTTCCTACGCGAAACATGTGTCATACTGGAGTACCCAGCTCAGTATTCAAACAACTGTCGCTCAACAACTAGCAATTCTATTGAAACGCACAAATTTGACAATATAATTTGAACGTTGTAGAACATCGTTTCCTTTATTAGAACTCGATATCTCGCTTACAAGTATATTAAATTAATTGCTAATTTCATCCTCCTTGTAGCATTATCACTTTCATGAAAAAAGAAATGAAAGACATTTTGATTCAGTGTGACAATGAAGGATAAAAAGAACTATTAAACAATGAATGGTGTAATATATACAAAGCAAAAAACATTCATTAAGAACGATAGTAATAAAATTGGCAATATTTGCAGCCAACGTTACTAGGTTTGAAGCACATCTTTACAAATTGTTCATCCAATTCACCGAGTATTGTAAAAATGACTGTTATTATTATAAATTAACAATATAGAATATATTTTATTCTAAATATATCCGTGTATATGAATAGATCAAATGAAATTAAAAGAACTGAATTCAATTAAGTTCAATTAAATTGAATTAAACTAGTAATATGGAAAATATTATCGCTTGCATTTCTATACTCTGAACTTCGACTCCATTGCAAAGAATAAATGGCTTCGAGCACAAAGGGTTATTATTAAAAAGCTTCGAAAATCAGACTAGTACAAATAAAGAAACCAGTACGAATAAAAAATTTTAAAAAGACGGCGCTTTTTGTGCGCCTTTTTTCAAATTCTCGAATTTGAAAACGATTCTAAGGCGGGTCTCTACCGCAACATCCGGCGCGGAATGACACAGAGAAAAATAGTTTTTCAAAGATTCACGTTCCGATCGGGAAGGTGGAATGAGCTCCAGCAAATACGTGGCCGTCACGTCGGTGAAAACTCCGATTGTTCCCTCGCCGTAGTAGAAGGAGACGAAGGAGTCCGGACGAGAGAAGAAATCTGTCCTCGAAGAAAAGAGCGAGGGGGTCGGATGATTATCCGAAGTTCATCGGTCCTCTTCACGAACTCGTGAGCCTGCTAAGCCACGCATTAGAAACATCCGGGCGGAGTTATTCAGGTCGCGCGACTCGTTTTCTCTCGGTCCGCGCGCGCCGATTTCTCCTGGACCGTGTGTCCAGGTTCGCTGTGTGTGCCCCCGTCTGATCGTGAATGCTCCTCGAGGATTATGGGGTGCGCGCGTGTGACGAGTCTGGGTTAGGTCCTCGAGGACCAACCTTTACCTCCTCCTCCTCCTCCTCCTTCTCCTCCTTCTTCTTTCCCCGTTTCTTCCTCGGCCACCTTCCAGGTCGACCGACTCTCTTACGACCATCGGTTACGCGAACATTGTGTCACCGACGGGATTATCCCTGCTCCTTCGTTTCTTCACGGGGAGACCGAAGGGGTTACATGATTTCGCATCGAACGCATCGTGAGTCGCGCAATCTATTCAAAACAAGGGTCCTTCCTTAAACAGCCTGCGACCGGGACAGGCTCTCGACTTTCCGGAATTGTTCGCTCCTCGACGTCTCGCCTCTTTTTCTCTTGCTTCCTTTTAATCGCATTACGAGAGATGACCGGAGATTTCTTTCTTTGTTCGACTGATTAATGGATTTATCAAGTCGTCACAACTTTTGTGTTCTACGAATTTAACGGCGCTTTGATCGATTGGATTTAGATTACGATGAGACTGATTATGGGGGTACGTGCATGTAATACGAGTACGTATTTTGCATACACGTGTTACGCTGCTAAGAAAACATTTGTTGAACTCAATTCGTTTACCAATTATATTTTGGGAGAAATTTTTATTGAACATATGCAGCAGAATTCTCATCACGAGTTGTTAAAGAGTTTTTAAAACTCGTAATTAACTCTTTGCACTCGAAGCCTTTTTGGCTCCAAGTCCAAAATACTTTTGAATGACGTACGGTATTCCCATTTTACATAACTTATTCTTGCAATTTATACATATGAGATTGAGACTATACAACACTTGTACTCTGAACAGTTTCTTAAGAATAAACAAATTTGGTAATGTTAAAATTTGATCGGAACGTCATATAATAATTTTGAATGGTGACTCCGTGGCACCATTCGAGTGCAAAGGGTTAAATGTACGAACATGCCCACTTCTAAGGGATCTTTTGTATGAATTTTGCCCGTTTACGGTGTAAAATATGAAATGCTTTCGAGAAAATCTAATGAGTTGCGACAATGTCGATATAAAAAGCGACGATGTCAGCGTCGAGTACGTTAACGAAAATGTTTAGTATTTTTATTTCATTTTTGCTATACAGCGTAAGCCGGAATTCTTAGTACAGGGGATGATTCTACGTGAAAAAGTGAAATAAATATTTGGTACAACATTCCTTTATCAAGGGCTCCGGATTTAAACGTCGTCTATTCTTCTACCGCCGTTGCCTTCGTCCGATACAGTGTTTACAAATATTAATTGCCGCGAACTGTGCAGTAAATGGAACGTTGCCGTCACTATCCATGTTTGTAAACACTATTTCGGACGGAGGCAACTACAGTAGAAAAATAGACGACAACTAAATCCTTTACGAGGATGAACAAAGATGAACAAATGTTGCACCAAATGTTTATCTTATTTTGATCACGTAGAATCACCCCCTGTACCACGAATCCTGGACCGCCCTGTATAATAATTTCATCTAATTTGTTTGGTATAAATGAACCTAATGCCCTTTTAATCTTTTTACAAAATTTCGACATAGTGATAGTAATAACAATTATAATGATAATATAATAATGGTAACAATAATAATTATAATATAATGACGATGATAATAATAGTTATTATAATCATGATATAATAAATTTATATAATATAAAATATAATATAATATAAAAAAATCTACTTGTAAAACAATTGATACCAAAACTGAAGCTTAGGTCGTGTAATTAGGATTTATGCAGCGATCCATCTATCGCGACCTGTCCGATAAAGCCCCTATTGTGTATTCAAATACTGTGCCAAATACGGCAAGCACCGATCACGTTCCGAGAAACGCTTTCCCCTGCGTGGAAATAGAATAAGGTCTCATCGCGAAAAACGCTCGAGGGGCCCATAAATCGATCAAATTCTAGCCGTTGAAACGCGAACGGGTATAAAGAAAAAGGTAAAGAGAGTTCAAACGACGAAGAAGGATGCAGCGTTAAAAATCATAAGAAGCAACGAGCGGAGAACAAAGTAACGAAAGGAAGGGGGTACGAGGGGGGACAATATCGTGAGCGCTTACGATTTACCTCGATAAATGTGCTCGGAACCCCTTTTCGAGGGATGCAAAACACCCCTTTGGTAGGCGGGGTGCAACGAAACCTGTGTAATCTGCCATACGTTTCCCATGAATATGCATCTGCGAGGCTAATGCGATTTGATTCACGATTGGCCTAAAGTGTACGACCAGGGGGAGATCTCTCGAAACCCACAATAATTCCATACATCGACCGTGAGGGCACAAATTAACGTTTGTTAGCATAACGTTTCTCGCGACGCTTCGAGGCGATGCGATTCGCTGATGAAAATAAATCGCTACCGTGTCCCCGGATTACCGACCGAATTGATTAACGATATTCTCGCTTTACGGCCAATCAGTCACCATCGACTTAAACGAAATATGTTTCTGTTTAATTGTCCTGTTTCCGGTGCGACATTTTCTTCTTTATATACACAGAGTGAGTTATTTAACCCTTTCGCCGTTTTAATTTTTCTTGCGAACTACGCGTTGAATAAAAATATGTTTTTAACGATAATTGCATACACGGTTAGCATATTTCCTATTTTCCTTTTTTCGAAACTCGATTAAATACAGAGTAAATAATAATTAAGGTGCAAGGTTCCTCTAGTTAATTTTTAATTCAACAAATGTTCCAAGTCTTGTCCAATACGATTAATTAATACGAGTGATACATGTGCAAGTGTTCCATATTTTGTCAAGTGACCTTCATATTGCGATAAATAATGGAAATAGTTGATTGTTGTCGTAAATGCTTCTCTTTACATCAAACTACTTTCGTCCAAAATTTTTTTTTTTATACAATGTAGCTTATAAGAAAAATTAAGATGAAAGATATATATATTATGGCGTACTACACACATTATAGCATACTGATTATAGGGTGCATACTTATATTTCTCAATATTTCAGTTAGATGAAGTATGTATTGACCGAAAATCACTTTATGATAAATTAATATAGAAATTATTACGAAATTCTTCACGTTCAGGAATTTTAAAATCACAATGCAAATTTTGATAGAACTCACTGTTAGAATTTTCTAGTATTGATGGAACTATCTATTAGTTACTTTCTACTAGTAACTCGACTGGTATGTACTACGTATATTCAGAGAATCGATTGGCAAGAATTGATCTGGAACGAATTTCTATTTTAACACAAATATTTGATTGCAAATATTTGATGAGTTGAATAGTTGATCCCCTTTTTAATAAAAGTCTCGATGTTGTGTGATTTAAGTCGATTAGTCGTCCACTGATCGGGTCTGATGGAAATTTAATGATACATTGATAACGAATGTAAATGCACCAGTTTCTTCATTTACTACGGGGAATGATGTACAATTTTTCAATTTTCGTCGAGAAGATCTCCTGCAACAGGTGGTCCCATTAAAACGAATGTAATTCTCTATTAAGCATTCCACAAATTCTCTCAGAATTTAATATCGTAAGTCGTTTCAACCGGAAATAACATTTCACTGCAAATTATTTAAACATAATTCTAGATTAATTATAGACAGAATTCCAAAAATAACAAGTTATTATTGCGCTACGTAGGAAAACATTTTCAATGATACGTTTCCATTAATAATCTTCATCGAAATTGTTTAATTTATTAATATTCTTGTTAACTTCTTATAACACTAAATCTGGGCAAATGTCGTTTGAAATAAAAATGAAAACTAACTATTTAAAATAATTTATTTTATGTATCTACAATGTCGCCGTTTGAAAATAAAAATAATATCGATTCGTTTGAAATAATGTGATTTCAACTAACAAATTATTTCGTTATTTTTTTATTTCAAATCAGACAAAACAGATAATGTTGAAAATAATAATCAACAAAAAGATTTTATTTTTTGTAATCTTCGTAACAATTTGCTTAAAGCGAAAAGGTGTAAACAAACCAGCCTCAAACCTTTTCTTCATAATTATTTCGAATAATTACTTGGAATAAAATAAAATAACATGTTATTTGAAATAATATTTGAAATAATGTTATTTGAGAAAGAATCACGGAAATGAAAGTAACTATGAAATTAGTAATAGGTTAATTAGACCAGATGGGCAATACAAAAACAAATTTTAGGTCACGCACAATTTAGAGAGTTCTCTGTATAGGCAATAAACTTTAAGGCATGGGATACCAATAGATCAATTTTGTCTTCGTTTTCCAAGCAAATTTGCTACGAAAATTTATCTGGGCATTATATCGCCTCGCTTCCAAAGACTTAATAAATCACTACGATAATTAGCAAGTTTTAAAATCCGTGTCCCGTTAGGTTACCCGGCCGACGAAGAAACGGTCATAGATTCACATTCATTTACAATCAGTCGCCAATGCGCTTTTATGTCTCGTTGAAAATTCGAAACTGCACTAGGCTTATGACAATGCACGGCCGGACAGGGTGCGAAAGCGAGGGAACCTTTTAATTGCTTTATTGCTCCGGAATTTCCGAGAAACCGGCTGCACGCCAATAAAACTGATTTTACTCGGTCCCTCGTAAACTTTATGCCAGTGGCCGTCGAATAACATCGAGTTTCCACAGCTGAGAAGGAAACTCCGTCAATTTGTGATTCCCTTGGTTGGGAAAAAGAGGGGGCCTGGCTCGGGAAACACGGAACTCGAAGCAGAGGAGGAGAAAAAAGTGGAAGGTGCGCAACGATTCACCTGTTTGCCTGCGAGGAAGATCGCCGCGCAACGATACTCTTTGCTTTTTTATTCTTTAATCGTTCTTTATGGCGCACAATGCTTGAAAACAAGAATCTCGCCGCAAGTTTTGATGTTTTTACGTTCCTAAATCCCCAAGGATCGCGAGTTTGGCTATTATTTGTTTATGGAAATTATTACATGTACACAATTTCGAATGGTCAAGCTGCTTCTTTTATCTTGTAATGCAAGTTATTTAATTTCCGTGAAAATCAAATGCTAGTTTTTGCTAGATTTTGTGTAATCAAATATTAAAGTTCAGGAAGGGCGTGTAAAATAATTACATTGTCGGTCGCTTATTAAAATGAACTGTCTAAGATAACTAAGATATTTTATCAGCCTGTATGTATAGGATAAACGTGTACAGTGCAATGTCTCAAAATTTTATCATTTATGAATAAGTATGAAAAGTATTGAAAAATGTTTCAGATAAAAGTTCAGTATCAAATTAAAACAATGTCACCAAAAGGAAATACTCTAGGTTATGATGAATGTCTTGATGCATTAATGCAAAGCATTAATAATTCAGTCTTACTTCAAATATATCTGTAAAGAAGACAATTTTATAATTTTATAATTTTATAATT
>CM052148.1:12744751-12785497 GCA_028455555.1 Augochlorella aurata | reverse complement strand
TCATAATTTTATAATTTTATAATTTTATAATTTTATAATTTTATAATTTTATAATTTGTTACGGGCCGGGGGGCCAAGTAAGCTCACGTGGCCGGGAGGTAAGTAATTTATGGATAATTAGGGTTGCGTGGACTTGCCGGAGCCTGTTTCAGCAACGAGTCGCCACAATAGGTAGGAAAGGGTTGCGGGGACTTGCCGGAGTCTGTTTCATCAACGGGTCGCCACAATAGGGAGAAAAGGGTTGCGGGGACTTGCCGGAGCCTGTTTCATCAACGGGTCGCAACAATGAGGAGGAAAGGGTTGCGTGGACTTGCCGGAGCCTGTTTCATCAACGGGTCGCAACAATGAGGAGGAAAGGGTTGCGTGGACTTTCCGGAGCCTGTTTCATCAACGGGTCGTCACAATGAGGAGGAAAGGTGATTGGGAAATTGAAGGTGTGGTTAATACTTGGCCTCGTAACTTTAAAAGCAAAGTTAAATGAAGATACACCTCGAGCGGCAAAGGTTTATCCTCGTGGGATCTTACCAACAACTTTCTCGAACCAGGAAATGGAAATGATTGACTGGGTACACAAGATTAACTGGTAAAAGTTAAATATAATGTATAACCAAAGTCTATTACAGATGTACAGTGTTGTGTAAGTGTAATCGCGACCGTCTTAATACACGCTCCTGGTTTTCGCACCAAGTCGGCGGGGGCTTGAAACCTTGTAATACGTACTCGGTCCCAAAGATTGCTCGAAAGAGGATTAAACTCAATCTCACAGTGTCTCGTCGCTAAGAGCTGATCAGAAACTGCCCGATGTCGAAGAAAATCGCAGCCCTTATATACACCATTTTTGGTGGAAATTTGGTGGTGGGGGATGAGCCTACGTGACCGGATCGTGGGCACCCCTAACAAAGGAAGGCTCTGTGATCGGGACACGTGCGCGGGTGTTTAGGCTAACCGTCGACATCAGGCGCCATTTTTTTTCTGATTCTGATTTTTTCTAGCCGTGCGCCTCCGAGAAAGGAAAAACGTCGTCGAGAAAATTCTCCGTACGTTACAAATTTTATAATTTTATTTTATATATAATTTTTATAATCTAATATACTTTCTATGATTTATCCGCCTCAGGTTGAAATATAGTTTTCGGACGTCCATTTTGAAACACAGTGTGGCGTTTCCCCTGCTCTGGGCCCTTCTTCCTGGCTGAAAAATAAAGGGACACGTGTAGGTAACTACCGAGAGTTATTAACGAGGTTGGTTTTACGGCCCCGCAGATGCTCGTCTTTTAAGAATTACGCCAGCAATCTAGATACTGCCGATGATCGTCGCGCTGCGGAATATGAATACTCCCACAATGCGTATTGTTGCTCGGAGAATCACACTCGGCTGAGGTCCTTGCACCTGGAAGTGCGGCCTTTTCGGAGTAATTTCGCAGCACCTGCGTACATTACGCGTTTTATCGCGGCACGAGTGTCCGACGGTTGATGATTGATCTCCTGATCTTATCTCTCGGCTCTGGCAACTATCGTCAAAATTAGTCGACACGTGGGCGAGATAAGTCAAAATAAGAACACGCAGCTTACTTTACTTACTTACTATTTTTTAATCAATGGACCGCTTCTACGTAGAGGTAATCGGACAGTTGCGGATTTAAATTGTGCTTCCAGTTGCCTGTTGAAAATTGAATAGCATTTTAATTATTTCTTAATTTTGTAAGTAAGTTAAATTTGTTATAAAATTTCTATTTAGGGTAAGTGCGAGCATTACTGCGGACGTATTATGTAAAAGTAATAAAATCTAACATTTTATAGTGTGTAATCTTTTAAAAACGAATCTCATAAATTTTTATATGTTTAATATTAACAGCAATCGCTGTTTTAATTTATTAACATTGGAATTACGATATTGGTCAAATTGGTCAAACTGGTTCTTGATTTTTTCTTTTACAGTTCCTGTTGTTATGAAAAAGCTTCTACGACGCACTCTTAGATGAACTTCTTTGACCAAGCATATGTTATACCATATCATAAGCGACATGGTCTGTTGACAGATAGTAGTTCTTTGTTTTTACTAAAACTGTGGACATTTCCAGCATGTGTATAATTACCGAGGTCAGCAAAAAAAACTTTATGAAAATAATTTTTGGCCACTGCTTAGTAAACTATTCTCTCCAACATCTCAAGAGAATTTAGATCGTTTGACCCAATTATAAAAAAGTTATTCCATTTTGAGACATGTATATAATAATATAAAGAACTGTATATCCTTCCTAGTTATCTGTTTTTGACGAGCATACTCGTGAAGAAATTTTATATCAATATTTCATTAATTTCAATATTTAATTAATTTCATTTCAATTAATATTTCACGAAGAAATAGCAACATGTCGCGTTACGTCGAATTCCCCATGAGAAACAGCTTAACGACTTAACTGCTTAAACACTTGTGCAAAGTTTCATAAAAATCGGCGCGGATTTCCTTCCACGTAAAAACCTGTTCTATCATCCAAACATTCGCATCACTCTGCTCGGCCACAACAACCGAGCCTCCGCGTTCACGAGAAACGCGTGCGTGTTCGTCGATTCGGGTCACCCTGGACCCGGGCGCCGTGCTTCGAGGTCGAATGAACAAAGATTGCCCGCGGTCCGTTCGAGATTGGCCGGCGCCTGTTTTTCGCAGAAAACCGGAAGGCACCTGCGGCCCCGATCATTTCCTGTATCGTCCCCCAGGGGTAACCAGGTTAATCCCCGATTGACCCTCCTCTGCACGCAGGTTGGACCTGTCCAGGGCGTGCTGGGAAAAAGAGGAAAGGACCTGGCCTTGGGAAGGAAGGAAGAGAGACGGATTCATGGGGTCCGGCACGCGACCAGAAACTGCACCGCGGTGACAAAAAGGTCGGCCGACGTCGTCACACATGCTCGTCTCTCGGTGTGCGGCTCCTTCGGGTCGGTGAGGTTGAACGAGGTCGTCTGTTCGCCTCCTTAACATAAGCCTCGGACCTTGAGCGCGGACCTTCCGTGAGCGACGATCAGCCACAGGGAGAAGAACGGCTTCCCTTGCCCTTGGGCGCCGTCCCCCGCCCTAAGCGACAGGTTGTCATAAACTTCGCCCTTGCCGAACGGGCCAACGGCGTCTAACGAACTCGCGGATCTCTCTTCTGTCGTGGAAACCGTGTGTAACGAGCCCGGGTTTGATTAATCGACGTAAACGAGCGGCCCCGGAAACCTGTCGCAACTTCAACGCTGACGTCTTTCTACGGTACCGAGGGTTCAACGTCGTCCCGCTTTGTTCTACAACGTCTTCGCTGCATAAAGAGATTTGATTGAAGTAGAGGAAGAACAGATAGACTTCGCAGTCCGTAAAATGATACGCGGAGTGACGTGAGGCGCGCTACACTCGCCCCAATTTACGCGCCGGCACTTTATTATGCGAGACCTTTTTTTACGCGGACATTTTATATGCGATATCAATTTATGCCTTTGAGTTTACGCGGCAAATCTTTGTGAAATTTTATTCGGAAAATTGGAGATCGCTATTGTAGACTGTTGGATGGTGATAGGAAACTTGATTACGGTTTAGACGAATTCTGAATTATTACACGCATACTCATGCGTTATTCGATATAATTATTAGTAAATACATCATTACAGTAGAGACGTTGCAATTATTATTGACATATGATGTCAAGGCTCTAATTGCTACAGTTTTTGAAAAGCCTCGTCCTACGAAGTTTACACGTAAACAGTGTAAGGTTAATTAAGACCGTAATTAAGCCCGGAAACTCGAACAAAATTCCGACTTACGGCCACGTAGATACACTTCGTCAAACAGGGTAGAACAGAAAAGGGCATGCACTTTCGTCGTCACTTTCAGGTAGGACGACAGGTTGTCGATAAGGCACGAGACTGTACCGAACCACGTTCACGAACACTTTGTATTGGATCGCTCTTCTCGCTTTGAAGGCATAACAGAAACTGTGACCATCAAATAATATTGCGGGCGTTCGCGGCTCGTAAACATAAACGTCATTGTTTTTATACCGACTCGGCTTGCGACCAGTTAGAGACAGGTAGACCTTGTGTAAATAGAAACGGTAGGTAAACATATTTAAATTTATCGCACCATTGTCAGCAGATTTACTACTTCGACGTACTACCTACTTAATAATGCTTAAGCAACCCCATATTAGTTTCAATATTTATCCTCCTAAATGCCAGTTCCCTCGCCCATATTTTTATCGAAGCTGCGGCTAATTATATGCAGTATAACAATAATATTTTTATGAATCCAACAGTTTCTCGGAATACATTTCTCAAAACAGAGGCACTACTTCCAAACGGCTGATTTCGCTTCTATCTTTATCGGTTCAACAACCTCGACGCGTACTTATTTGCGGTTTCTTTGTAAGGGCAAAAACTTGTTTCGAGTACTTAGCATTCAACTGCCCTTGAATATTTTCTGATAGTCGATAATTACTGTTACGAAAGATAATATTAGAACAGATGAAATCAAGAAAAGTCTTGAGGAATGATGTTTCTCGTATTTCTGCATTTTTATTCGAATCTGCAAATAGGAAAGCTTCTTAACGACTGCGCCACGTATAAAACAAGCTAAACCGATTTCATTTTCACAGTTATCTTAAAATAAGTTAGAAGAAATTGCGTTCCACAAGTGAATTCATTCATGTACGGAGAACATTTCTGTATTGATAAAAATCTGTGTAAATTTACAGTACCGACATTTTACATGTACATATATTTCTACCGAAAACAGTCAAATGACCGCTTTTTAAATAAACGTTTTACGCATTTCCAGTTGATTACGGGTAATTTAGCATGGCCAATAAAATACAAAAAAACTTTTAGAATAATAATAATAATAGTAATAATAATAATAATAATAATAACTTTTAGAAGACTCCAGAGATTGAAAAAATTATGTATTACTTCAGTAATGTAGATAATATTGCTTAAATTAAAATAAAATGAATGACACGCACTATTACATGCTTCATTTTTGCTTGTAATATCTAATTTGACACTTTCTTCATTTTTCAGGAATTTTAATGGAATCTATTGATGTTCCTTCCATACTTTTTGTTCCTTATTTCTGTGAATTTCGATATCCTATTTTTAGTCTACTCTCTTTAGTTATTGTTCTCTTTTCTTACCATAAAATTGTACTTGTAACTTTTTACGCACGCCACAAGCATATAATTCGTACAACAATTTTATTTCTGTGACCGCCGATGGTAAATACGGAAATAGAACATAAGCTTATCAGAAAACAAACGAAACGAGAAGAGAGATTGTTATTGAAAAATTAAGTAGCTATATACTATAGAAAAAATCGGTTCAAGTGAAAAAACGAACAAAATCGTTAGTTTTTTCGTTAAAATGACGACAACACGCTGATTTTTTGTCTCAAAATCCTGACGGTTTGTTTCAAAACTGACCAAGATCTCTGGGAAATTATTTATAACATGTCAAGGTTATGTTGCGTGCCAAGATCTCTGTGAAATTATTTATAACATGTCATTAAGAAAAAGTACAACTGGTTTCGATACGTGGCAATTTTGTTGTAACATTTCAAGTTCAACATAAATTTCAAACGGTAGAACAATATCCATGCTACGTTCTCTCTATTCTTCCTTTATACTACCACATTTCAGCTTCAACGCGAAATAGGAAGCATCGCTTTATCTCTTATCTATCGAAAGTCCTTCGGCTCAGTCGCAACTTTATCATTTCTTCCGACCGCGGGCCGTGCATTCTTCCGCATTGAATAACAAGACCGTCCGCGGGGGAAAAAAATGTTGATTACCGTCTTCCTCGGTTCCCAGGAGCTGCTCGAGGAGCAAGAAAAACAGAAGGGGGATTTTCATGGGATGTAGGTCATCGATTCAGGAGCACGGAGGATATCCTGTCCATAGATCTGCGAAAGAAGCTGAAAAAGAGGAAGGAGCGTGAAGTGCGTTCATGAATAAGGATTCCCTAGGACCTGACCCGAGGATCCCGTGCACTTGCGTCCTGCGCTCGCCCTTGGAGGCAGCCCCTTCCGGTTCGATGATTTCAGGTGGGGCGAAGGGGGTCGGCAGCGACGAATGCCGCAACAACTGTCACCTTAAACTTTCGTAGGCGGTGAGATTTACCTTCTCCGCCCGTTTTCCGCTTCTGCGTTTCTTACGATGGGAACGTGGAAATCCGTGGCGTTATTTAACGCGTCGCGATATACTGGAACCGCGCAGCCGCCCACTCGTAAAGAAACAACGCGCGATCATACTTTCACTGCGTAAACATTTTAACGGTCACCTAAAAATGTAAGAGAATTCGGAGATGCGAGGAGATGCGGCCGGGGAAATTGAAATGGGAGGTCGATCGATTGTTTTCTTCTGCGTAACAGTGCGCGGTCCGGTTGCTCGTAAAAACGTCAAGTACTTCGAGGAATAAGGTGTTCAATTTTTTTCAGCAACGGCGCCGCTCTTACGAATATTCTACCTTGTTTCGTAACGCTGCAAATTGCGAGTGATTCAAATTTTAAGCAGCAGTTTTAGTACGTCCGATTTAAGTGTAAGAAATAAATAATTGTGGGGTTGATTATTAACACTATGCCGTCAGCACGTCTAATCGAGATTCTTTCGTTTGGCGCCGATAGGACTGACTCACTTATATTTTCTTGAATACTTAGTATTTCTCTTTTAAATGATAGGAAACAAAATTGTTAAAAAAATTAAAAATTTTAAATTGTTCTCCTAACTTTTTGTTTTTGTAACAAGTGTATATTGTATGTATATTGTATATTGTATATTGTAAGCGCATGGCACCAACGTTAATAATAAATTGAGATAATAAAATATAATTTGAAAATAGAACTTACATGAAATATAATAATAATACATCGAATTCAATTTATTTATTTAATTGTATTTTATTTGTTTAACCCTTTGCACAAATATACAAATATGATATTTTGTTAGGTTCCCGTTTAGACGTCGATAACAATGTAAAAGTTACTTTGAGTCTATGATTATGCATACTACTTTATTACTATTAGGTGATCCACGGAAATTCTACGAATGTAGAGAGTTAGGTTCCGTGAATATAACACGGAGCTTCGAAAAATTCCCGCAGATTCCGGAATAACACGTAGGAAGGAATGTAAAAATCCGTTCGATCAATATTCCCGCGTGTTTTCTTTGAACCCTCTAAACTATCACGGAAACGGTGGTTCACGTTTGTCAAACACGAACCGTCGCTTCCACGTCCGTCAAGATTTGCCCGCAAAATGGATCTCCGCTCTCCTCCCGTCTCAGCCCTGTCGTCACAATGCGTGCAAGCCTTTTTTCTGTGGCTTCCCGTCGAAACGGATTCCTTTAACCGGGCGAAAGAGATCCCAAACGCCAGCAGGAACACGTGTGTGCACGACACACCGTCGGCGGAACGTATTTTAACGTGAAAACGTCAGAAAGGATTCCGTGGGAACTCGCCGGGAGAGTCGGGGAAGAGTTGGATTTCCTGAACGAGAGGAAAAACGATCGTCCTGTCTCTGTGTGTTCAGGGATAGAGAAGGGGAGAGGATCAACTGTATTAAGGGTGGAGCGGACTTTTTTCCACCCTATTTTCAGGGCTGCGAATCATTAAATGTAACGTATAATAAATTTATTGCAAGCGAACGGAATCTTCTCTGTCGCATTTGGGATTTTATTGCTGTTACACTTTGTTCACTGGGCATCTCGTTTACTTCGATCTCTGCAAACATTTACGTCGTTACCAAAGGATCTTAAATAAAACTCGCGTAATTTCTCGAGGAACATTTCGAGGTCGTTGCTTCTGCTTTGTAATAAAATCATGCGTTTCTGCCAACTTGTATCGTACACAATTAAAACGTTAAATAACACGTTGGTGTATACAACGTAAAAGGTTATCAAATATTTACAAACAATAAACTCTTTATGAGTTTCTTTTTTACTTTTCATTAGACTTTGATTTTAATTTTTAATTATAACAATACTTGAATTTTCAAATGCTGCACAATTTACACAAATTACGCGTTCTCGCAACTCACATTTTCGTACTTTAAACTATAATTAAAGGATTTGAGATGATCAAGACAAATCAGACACTTTATAAAATTAACATTTATAGAAATAATTGTCGTCTTAACAATATATTGCAAATATTACTTTACCTTAGCTCGTTCGAAAAGAAAGGTACGAAAGAATCCGTTTCGGTTGACGGAGCTTTGAAAAAATTTCACGATTGCCGTAAAGATGAATTATCGCGGAAGGGACGATGAAATATTGCAAGGAAAAAGGGCTGATCGCTACCGTCGATCACGTTACTCCGCAACCAAGAGGTCATAGGTCCACATTATCAAAGTTAAATAGACAGGGGTCGCGTTGATTGACGATCGACATGGTGTAAACTCTGCAGGAAGGAGGTCAACTTTTGCGGCAAGCAACCCTACTTTTCGCATGATTCCTGTCTGCAAAGGAAACGTGAAACGAAGTCTATTTATTAACGCAGAATCTTGGGAGTTTCACGAGAAAGGGTTACACAACAGAACCATCGGCCGAACGTTTCCTGTAAATGGTCTATATTTGACCGAATAAATTCGACTGATTTCGAAAAGGGAGGGTTACGTGTTCCCTAAAATTTAATTTTAACTAGAGGAAAAGGGGTGTATGTTCCTTTATGACAAGTGGGAATAATAGAGAAAACCGTTACATTGGAAAATATATTTGGAATCGACACCTAGAATATCAAGAATGGCTGCAATAGGAAAATAATTTATAGATTGGTTAAAATAAAGTAAACTGAATTGGTTAAACATTTCGAAATGTTAAGTTGTCTAAGGGTAAAATAAAATATGAGGAACAGCCTAAACTAAGGAAGGAAATTATTTTCAAAGAATTTCTGCCAAATAGTCTAACAGGAGCTATCGAAGGTTAACGAGCGGAAATCATTTTTTTTTGTACAACAATATGCTAGGAACGTGGATAAATCTTTCGATCGGCAAAAATTAGTCGCAACGGAACCGCGAGCTTTGATGCGTTTTTGAAAGGCGCCAGATTCCAGGAAACGTGTGCGCGTGTGTGCAGAAACACACGCGTGCTGCATTATGATGTGCAACGCGCACACGCTAGAACGAGACACAATCCCATTGTCGGAGGTATCCCTTGTTTGCTCGAGGATCTGGCGAGCAGCTGATTGGGATTTTCGCTCTCGTCAAGTCTTGTGGATTACACATGGTACGCCGCTTTGGCAACGACGCCGATGTGGTGTTTGCCATCAGACAAGAAAAAAGTATTGTTTGAGGGCGGTTCAACCTCGACCAGGAAGACATACGAAGAAATCGTGGAAGGAATCGCTGGTGGGAATTTCTCTTGATCTCGGAGGAATTCGTTTCAACATCACAAATATTTTACGAAATTCTCTAATCATTCCCTAATAAAAATTAATTCTCGAAAAAAGACGAACCGACATCCCAAAATATTCTGCTTCTGAAGATTTATCTTGCTTCGACTGTAACGCAATTTTCGGTTATTTTTTCAAGCAAAGATATCGAGTATCGCAATGCAAAAGTAATTACGCTTGTTAACTAATTTCAAGAACATATGTAAATTTTTTAAAGCAATAATAATTCTTCAAAGTTATAACAACGATATTAAATTTACGACAAAATTTTATGTTTACATTTAATATATAATATTTCTTAATCTATGTAAGTTTATGTCACATTAACTAAAATGAATGGTTGAAAAAGGGAAACTCTTTCGCAAACTTCGAATTATACAAATAGTGACTTAATTTTATTTAAATAATCCATATTCTGATTCATATCGAGTAATTCCAATTTCGGATGCTAATGGAAATTAGGAACAAGCTTCCAAGACGTTACACTGTAAGAAAATGCAAAAAAGCGATCCTTACAACTCGTCAAATTAAGCAGACCCCTTAACGCTAATAAAAAGAGGAGGGAAAAACGTCTCCGCCACGTTAGGCGACAACACAGATTGATTACGTTCTTGATGAGTTATACGCGTCACTCTGTTTCCCCACGGATCCAACGACAGGGCGAGAAATCACCCCGCCATCAGATTTATTTAATACAGCGCCGAGTGGAGGTGGTGTTCGGGGTGGCACAGGACTGCAAGCGTTCAGGGTGGAGTCGAGGGTGGCTGCAACCTGTTGAGTCAGACAATATCGCGTTTTTACTAATGCCACATCGTCGTCCCGGCTACGAGACTCGAAGGGGTGGCTACATTTTTGCCGTTCCGCACGAGGACCCCAGCTCGGGATCGTTATTATCGAGCTCGGGATTATTAACCCTGAACTACGTGTAAATCCTCGCTCTCTCGAGAACTACATTTCTTTCTTTACAACGTGACAAAGATCGCTTGTTGCCTACTGTACTTTAACTGGAAGTTCGTTCGATGTCTTTTCTTCAAACCATTAGTTTATTAGGTCGTTAAGTACGAAATTTATAGTAAAATTATGGAGTCAAGTAGGTATTTCATATTTAACACGTTGAATGCCACGGCAATTTTACAGGAATTCTCCGTGGCGCCACTATGAATTTTCTATTATGCGATACATATAATGTTGAAATATTATCTGCAATAGATAAGTTACAGTGTATAACAATATTTGACATGTTAATTGCGACGGGGGTCACCGGTGACATCAACGATGATAATAATAAAAAATTATAAGTATTGTCATTTGTTTGAATTATACATATATTTCTATCAATCTGGGCACGCCGGTCACCGGTGGCCCCCATGGCGTCACTGCCAAGTTGAGTGGCGGTCACCGGTGACCCCCGTGGCTTTATTCAACGTGTTAATGATCTAATATTTCAGGCAGACACGCGATTCATGTTAAAATAATCGTATCCGAGTAAAGAATAATATGGTCGAGTTTAAGTAACAAGTAATACGGTCACGTCAAATATTTTTAATAATCATGAAGGGTTGGTTCTTGGCAGCACAGAAAAAGACGAAGAATTCGAAGAACGATGGTGAAAGATTAAAAGATGTGAACTCTGTAACATCATAATTTCTCGACATTGCCTGCTTCCGTTCTTGCATAAAAGCAGTCGTTAAAGGCCAGAATTCGACGAACTACTCGGCTAACATTTTTCAACCACGTGTCGACCATCCGCGTGTAGGAGCGACAGTTTTGTTCTACTGAAAAATACATCGTGATATCTGGATACAATATCTGGATGTCTGCGCGTGGAATTTAAAATGTCGGGACTAACAGTCAGACTGTGATAAAATGGTAGATTCAAAATAGGTTAACCTAAATAGGTTAATCCTTCGACTATTCATGAAGCGTTGCAGTAATTAATGGATATTATTATTTAGGTATTACCGGTGAAGCTTGTTATATACAGATTTAAAATCAAATGAATTTATGGTAAAATTTAAAATTAAATAAATTTCTACTAAAATTTAGAATATTCAGTTTAGAAATAAAAAACGATAAAGAGCGGGCTACAGTTATCGAATTGCACAAGGGCGAAATGAAGATCGTCGACATTATTATGATTACCTGATACGGAAAAAAGAAGGTAGAGAACGTAAAAAGAAAACGATTGAAATCACTATTATTTAAGGTAGAAGAAGATCTCCCATTAATCATTCGTGTCGACGAATGAGTTAAAACTGGCTTTAGAAAATGCGTGGAACGCAGCTACAGTAACCGAGTGAGCGACAATAGCTTTCGAGTTAGGTTTCGAGAATGTACTGAAGCAGAAGGAGCAACTATTAAACACTTATTAAAAATTGTATATTAAATTTATTAAAATTTTACATATGTTTACTAAACTGTTTACTAAAATATGTATATAGAATATTAACATGTTCGCGGGCAGTAAAAAATTTAACGAGCTGTAAAAATAGCATTAAATTAATGTTAAAGTGTAACCATTACGTTAAAGTTTATTACCAAAAAATAACCGCTGCTTAGAATCGAATGCATGATAACGTGGCTTATAAAGTGGGCTATAATTTCGCATCACAACGTAAACGAATGCCATAGCATTCACGTCCGCGAACAATTGAAGCGTCCTTGTTTCCGAAGCATTTGAACATAAATATACAGAGACAGAATTTCCCCCGCACCCCGTACGCGAGTCAACACGCGAACGGATTCCAAAAAAAAAGTCTGCGTAACCGAGCAGAACCGCGACGCACGGAGGACTGAAGGGAAACCATCGATCAGCGTTCGAAATTCCATCGATTACCAGAAATAGGAAATCGTTGGGCCCTGGTCCGCAAGCACGAAAAACCGTATCCCCCTGACTGCGTTGGTCGCCGGGATCGGAAACTGTTCTCCGGACATTCAGAGGTGGTTCACGAGCGCAGATAAATCTCGAAACCGATGGGCAGGGCCTGTGGAACGAGCGGTGCCGGCATTGAGCCGACGTTGAGCCGTACCATCGCGCTATTCAGGTTCACGAGAGCATGTCTCACTCCTAGCAAAGACGGAGGGCAGGCTGGAGGGGGAAGAAGGCAAATGCACCGGCACCATGGAGGACCAGGTGCATCCCGTGGAGCCTGGGAAGCGCAAACTACAGCTATGAAACGCCGGCAGATGCTACCGAGTCACTGCGGGGCCCTTCGCATTCGGCGGCTATGTGCCGAGACGCCGACGTCGTCGTCGGCGACTTTGTTTGTTCACGCGCGCGACCGCGCTCTTCGAATACGGGACCGAATCGGACAGCCAGCCCTGGAGAACCGCGAATTTGCGAAAACATGGCGAAATCGTTAACGCGGAACTTGAGCTGATCTGCCCGATGAATGGACAGCTCTATTATTTTCCCATAAAAATTTATACAGCAGGTTTTGTTGTACGTGTACAAATGTCTTGCCGATGCTATTTTGTTTTCCCTAACAATTTGTTCACTTGACCGTTTCCTTAACGATGCTCTATGCATTCAAACTAGGTATTGCTGTTTAAAATCTGATAATATGTATTCGGAGCTGTGTCCGATGAAATTATGGTTAATTTGTTTGTACAATATCGATGTTGTTCGCTGTCAGCGTTGCACGCGTGACGATCAAGTTCATTTAATGAACGTCGCTATTTAATATTGTAACACATAGCATGATATTTAGGAAATATAGTGCTATTCCTTGACGACATTTTTGTTGTACTTTATAAGAGAATACGATTTTATCAGAGTATAAGAACGTTTTTCTTTGAAAATGAGTTGCGCTGTGCAAACATATCTTTATCATAGGATCAGTAGAGAAATCAATACGGTAAAAGAATAAAAAAAATAACTATTAAAAATCAAGTAAAATTATTAAATATTAATATTAATTTTTGTCAACTTTATAGATCTCGATCGACGTAGTTTGAAAATAATGAGCTACAGAAGTGAACGTTCCCGAAATAAAATGAAGCAGTTAACGGGTTAATAAATTCCCGCGCAGCAGAGAAACCCGTAATTTTTTCGTTTAACAATATTTATCAATCACAAAATTGAAGCTAATTTATCGGAAGCCCAATTTACCTGTCAAACAGGCTGAATATATTTTTCACTGTCTAAAATCGTAAAAAAAGAGAAAGCTTGTCGAAGAGAATTTAATTTTCTATTCTAGAACCATTGTACTTCGACCACTATCTTCTGTAGACTTCCTCAAAGGACGCGTTCCACGAAACTACTATTAGATTTTCACAAGTCAAGACCCTAACTCTCTAGCTCTGTGGTACCGCTAATCGTTTTCATATATGATAACACATTTTTTGTTAGCACGCTTACTAATGGCATCGGCGCTCGTCGCGTGTGTATTTTAAGTTCACGAAATGAGTGAACACCGTTCGGAAGACGAAACACATTTCTTTTTATACATCATGAGTTGTCAAAGAATGATGACTGATTATCATTTGCACCAATAATCAAGGTTTCGGCGCCAGAAATTTCGTTCAAAGTTTAGAGTTAGATTACAATGAAGGAAGTAAATCAGATTTTTATTTTATTAACACACGACTTACAAAATTCCGTAGCTTCAAATATGCTAAACGAATACTGAGAAATACCATTCTTACATTATGCATATGTTTTTAATCAATAATCAATAATTAAATTTTAATTATACAGTATTTAACTAAAATATTTTACGATATTATCTAAAATATTATACAATATTTAACTAAATGAATATTGAAAAATACCATTCTTACATTATGGATATGTTTTTAATCAATAATCAATAATTAAATTCTAATTATTCAATATTTAATTCGAGTTTGTAATTTCCCTCGCCGATTTAATTTTTTATTTATTTTCGCAAGGCGAAGCACCTATACAATAAACGATAAAGTTGCACGGATGCAATCTTTACATTCAAAATTCTACAAAACTTGTATGATCGTTATTTATTTGAAAGCTATATAGAAATTATCTCCAAATCACGCATCTGCTCTACGAACGATTAAATAAAAGAAATTCAAAGGAGCCAAGTGTGTCAATGTTTAAAAGAGAATATCCTACGCGACAATGAGCAAAATAATTTATAAAGCAAATTAATAACGGAAATGTTCCAAAACTGGAAGTCCTCGTCTTCCAACTGAAATATTATCATTTAAAAAGGTTCCCAAATAATTATTCTAGCTTCTCATTGTTTCGCTATAGTAAATTCTCCCCAATTGTCTTTCAGTTTGTAAACAAAAATGGAATAACTTTGTAAACAAAGTTGGAAAAAGGAGATAAGATTACTCGAGCCAAGCGTCTCGTTTTAATAGTTGTCGACAATCTGCAGAACAATTGGTTATAATTAACTGTGCCAAGTTATACCGAAAGGTGAAAAACGGCTCTTAATTGCATCATAAATGATATCAACAATAACCTTAATAATAACGATAAGTTCATCAATAAGCTTCCAGCTGTACCAACAAATATTATTACTGTCATTAAACGTAATTATTCACGAACCACCGGTTCTCCTATAAAACACGTAAGACCGAGAAGTTCGAACGACACTGATTACACCCATTACTCAACGACCATGTAAAACTTACGATACTTTCCTCCGCAGAGAAGCGCCGACAGAGTTGTTCGAAAACAAAGAGGCAAACC
This sequence comes from Augochlorella aurata, assembly GCA_028455555.1. Classification (NCBI taxonomy): domain Eukaryota; kingdom Metazoa; phylum Arthropoda; class Insecta; order Hymenoptera; family Halictidae; genus Augochlorella; species Augochlorella aurata. The sequence continues at coordinate 12,770,416 of CM052148.1, read as the reverse complement.
GACTCTCGACGAGTATTACGAGCGTTTCGGCTACTTACTTGTCCGGGACTTTCTCCGGCGCTTTCACCGGCCTGCTCTTACGAACAATCGAACGATAATCGTCTTATTATTTGTACTATGTAAGCGACGTGGAAGCGGCCACTCGGAGAGACCAGCATCCGAAACCCTTTCACGTGTGCTCGGACCATCTGGTCTCGAGCGCGCGAGGTAACGCGCGGAAAATCGTGCGACATGTGCATCGCCGTCGTGAGACCCGGCCCGAGGAACGCTTAGGCGAACGATGACGAATCACGAAACTCAACGAGATGATTTACGATCGATCGGCGCGGTCCCGATCCCGCCCCGCGGCCAGATAAGATTAAGTAATGACGGTAATACAGAGGCGATGGAGAGGTACCGGTCCAGTTACTCTCCTCGTGTATTTCTTTTTCGCGCGCGACTCTTTAATGGCGAATCTGGCCTGTTTGTTATGTAAATTCGCGCGGGATTGAAACTTTCTTGCGAAAGAACCGCGCCTCGAGACTTTATTCGCCGTAATGCTTAATGCGAGGACGTATTAAATTTTCTTTTTTCTCGAAAAAATAACAGTTCTCTCTTACTTCCCCATTCGACTTCTCGGCCGCGAAGCTCGTGTATTTGTTATGCAAATTACTGCGGGATTTAGATATTGCCCGACGTAATACTTTATGCAAGAACGTGGCGAGTTTTTTCGGGAAATCGCAGTTTTGTATCGCCGGTTACCACTGGTTGAACAGATATTTTTATTCTTCTGCGATGGAAATGTAATCGCCAGAATGCGAAATTAAAATTGTCTAAGTTAATCGTTGGATATATAAATTATATGTAAATATTTTTTCTCTGTTAACAATCGTTGTAAGTTGAAAGTAATATAACAATACGTTTAAATTCTTCCCATTTTCGTTTTGCATCTGACCTATCCATTTTTGTTGCAATTACATAAATTCCTGGATTTGTCTGGATTTTATGTCTGTTAATTTTATGTGAAATTTATATAAAATTAAATTATATTATATTCTATAATATATAATATAATTAAGATACTAATATAAATATATTGTGGGAGATTACTATACTTTCTGTTTAAGTTAACGAACACATCTTTGTTAGAAACGCGAAAGGATTGCTAATTGCCGACTTTGTTTCACACAAATCGGTAATCTTCTTTAATTCGTTATGTAACTGGAGCATAATTTCGGTATAAATACCAAGAGATGCGACTTTTTCTTTGATTCGTAGCTAATAAGAGAAACCTTGACGCGAGAAGAACAACGGCAGTTTTATTAGTCGAATTTCGGGAGAAGATAGCGGCTAAACGGAGTCGCCATTCTCCTCGTCATAATTCAGCCCAGATAAAATGGCGCAATACGATCCCAGACGGAGACACGCATGATATAATAGTACGCCGGAGGCAGCTTTAATTCGACCTTCGTCTCGTGAATGTCACGAAGTACTACAGCAAGGTCCTCCGTATTGAAACTTTCTTCGGACACGACCTACCTCACACTTGCGTCTGCTTTTAACCACTTGAGACCAGTGTAGTCGAGAGGTCCTTCGACTTCCCGCCTCGGTTTACTCACAGCCCATCACCTGATGATATACCTACAGCGCTGTCTAATTGTATTAATCAATCTTTAGAGGGCAGCAATCGCGTGGCTGCAATCATTTCGAAGGCAAATTTTTGAAAATATATATTTGCACAGCATTTTTCACGCTGTATTTAAATCTGTAAGAATTCATTTTTTAAACAAATTTTGTTTATATCGCGAAATCTGTACTCTTATTTCTACAGCATGGAGTACGTATACTGTAAAAATGAAACAGCTTGGAAACTTTGCTTTTGTGAAAGTTATAATAGTTTTTTATCGGTATGTTACTTAATATGAAAATATGAAGCATGTGTTAAATATATAAAGTATATAAACTGTATTATCTGTAAAGTTTGTTCTCTTGATAATTGAGTTGTTCGAATAATTTTTCTAACAAGTTTGTGACTGCCTGCTTATTTCTGTTGCGTTTATTAAAAATTAGTCACGGATGCACTCTTACAAGTCATTTTGATTTCACATTCTATCGTCTATAACCTACAAATTAATTCGATGTTTATAATTTAACATTTACATTATTTGGACTGTCTTGTAACATCATTAAAAATTAAGCAAACATTTTTAAAACGAATTTTATCAAGTTCACTTATTACGTAAAATTATTTAAAAATGACAAATTAACGAATTGAAGTTCTCAACGGCTCATATAAATATAGTTATTTAAATGTTTGTTAAGACGTATTTATTACTGCGTTTGCATAAACTAAAAATGAATTTCGATTACACCAAAATATTTATTCCAACGAGGTGTAAAATATTGCAAAACACGTAACAAAAATATTGTACATTCTTTGTTGCAATCAAATCTATTTCAGGCACATTCTCCGTGGAATTGAATGGCTTTTTTATAGTGAAAATAAAAGAAAGATGAAATGCTCGCGGTCCGCAGCGTTTCCAGGAGCACCGTTGGAATCGCAAATTCCAATCGAACCGGTTATCTGCGTTATCGGGAACGATTTATACCCTCCTATGGGCTCGTTTCTCAAATTTCGCCGGAGCCTCTTCCCTCGTCCCTCGGGAGAATAATAAAGGAAAGAGGAACCTGCATTGTCACGTATGGCTTGCACCGTCTTCCGAAAAACGCAGCGGCCACCGGCGCCTAGAGGAAGCTAGGCGATAGATAAATCGGCTGAGCACCGAAGAACAGAGACGTGAGGATGCAACTCATTACGACAGCTGTCTTCGGTGTGGGAAAAATTCTCGGATACGCATCAGCGGCCCGAAATCGAACCTCCGAAACTGCGGGAGATTCTGCTGCAGGGGAACTGCCAACGATCTTCACTGAGCTGATCGCGTCGTTGATAATTATGGTAGATACAATCGTCTCGAACGCATTAATTAAAATACTAAGTGGTTCAGATTATTCTTTGCTATTTCGGCTCTTAAAAGATTTCATTGATTAGTGCTGAACTTGCTAACGTTCTTATAATAAAAACTACTTAACTTACATTTCCGTTTCTACGGAAATGTATCCTTTATATTTTATAAAATTTTAGTTGTTATTGACAATTGTATTATATTTTATTGTGTTCATTATCCTTTTATATTACTTTTTATTATTATATTTATTATTATCTTATATTATATTTGCTATATTATGTTTACATATTATTTTATTATATTATTATTATTATTATTATCTTATATTATATTTGCTATATTACGTTTATATATTATTTTATTATATTATTATTATTATTATTATTATTATTATTATCATTGTTATTATTATATTATATCTATTATATATTTTGTAAAAAATTAATCTACACGTGATACTCAAAAAGAAGTGATACTTTAACAGTGACATTTAATTGCAACTAACTATATAACTATACAACTAACTATATTTCAGTTCAATCCAGTTTGGTTTCCTATAATTTTCAGCTGAATAATTGCATAATCACGAAATTAACTGTCTCTGACGAAATTGACTGTCGAAAATATTAAGAATGTTAAATAAAAGCCAAGAAATTAATAAAAGTATCACACTTGCCGACAAAAGTTAATAAACCCTACGCGTGACAAATAAAAGGGATAATAAAAAGTAATACATAAAAAGAATGAAAAATACAAAAATAAAAATAAAATTGAAAACTGAAAGTTCTAAAAAAATAAGATTAATATTTTCTTCGACGCAACGCAAATTTTTATCTTGATGTCAAAAGTATATAGATCTTTCTTAACTTTTTCCAGTAAGTGTATGTAATGGTATATAAACAGAATCATTATCCATATAATTGCGATTCGACTGTATCGAGTGTTTATTTTACCTCGAAATAGCGAAAGTTTCTGCGAGTCGAAGAATATCCAGTGCTGACGTTAAAACTCTCTCGGAGAAGAACTTCTCTAACGGTACATCCCAGGCAGCGTAACTATGGAACTTTAATGGAGTAATAAAATTTTGCATAATAATCGTATTCTCTCGTAATCACTCACTATTCTTCAATTCTGAAAGCGCCACACCCCCGTCGCAGTTAATAAACCAAGATGTATGCGATAGCTTCCGTCCGTGAGCGATACTGAAATACGAACGGCAATCTTTCGACGTTCCTCCTTTTAATCTCGTTCTGTGTGAAAAATGTGTTTTATAAATTTCACCGGATAATCGGCCGAATTGTTAAAGGCCGGCGTCGAGGTTCACGCCGTGAACGTGGTCCAAGTTCAGCCAAGGGTCTCGCACAGCCTTGGAGGAACATATGGCCCACGAACCAGGAGCATCGTTCATTGGACGACACGTAGACTCGTAATCTTGCTATTTATCACAGGATGCGAGAGGGGAGGGCGAATAAGAAGGGGCAAGGTTTTCCTTCTTTCTCTTTTTGGATTTACGCGCATCGGAAAAAACGAGTTTAAATGAAACGATGGCCGGAGCCATCGTTTTCGAATAAACCCATTCCTAAACCCGAGGTTTATGTATTTACCGAACATCGAACTTTCCGTCTAACAAGAATTCTACAAACATTGATAAAATCCTTACGACGTTCTACTTTTTGCCTGCCAAAATATCTTTGCGTAAGATGAATTATTGGTAAGATGAAAATTGGAATTATTGGATTATTGGTAAGATGAAAATTGTTTTGCACTTGTAATTAAAAATAACATCAGCGAAATTTCCAATGAATTTGATACTTAAACAATGCAAGTTTTGTTAATCAATCGATTGTCTACAATTCATTCAGTGGTTTGTATTCATAGATGTTTAATAAATATTTTTAGGACAGTTCAAGCAGAAAATATTATAATGGTATTTTGAAAGAACAAAGGATAAGTGGAGAATAATCAAAATATTTTTTCAGTACATTGAAGTAAAAATTCAAAATAATACGATCCCAATTACGAACGCGTTGATCAAACTCCTCGCGTATCGCGTCAGTAGCAAACGTTATTTTTGTTCCGTCCATATTTCGGAAACGAGTATCAAAACTTCAAGAATTTCGGGAAACTTGTACGTAAGTCCGTGTAAATTACTTACGCCGTCTAATGTAGGTAGTTCTTCGTAGTTCCTCTTCGCGAATACTGCAACTCATCCCGCTGTTCATTAAAGATAAATTAAGTCGAAAGGATGGCCGCTCTCCCCAGGACTCACACGCAAGCTCGGTATCTGATCTTTTGAATTTTATTTACTAGATTTCGTTACAGCTTCGAATCTCGTTATCGAGAAGGTACAAATATAAATGACTCTTTTTTTTTCATTTCTCGTAAACGCGTTCAAAGAATATCTTAACAAAAGAAATAGCAGTTGCACGAACACTCACAATAACCGCCGTACGCCGTTGAAATCAGAAGACCAGCGTCCTTCTTTCCGCATATAAAATGGAATCAAGGGTGGGAATGATTTAGTCGAACAGAAAGCCATAGAGAAAGTCCTGATCTGGATATTAATTATTTATTAATTAGCTAATATTCTGAAAACGTATGAACATTTGTACATGTGTTTTGTATCATGAGGTACTTGTGTATGGCATTCGTCAAATATTACGTAATAAACACGATGTCGACGGGTACACAGACACGCGAGCGCAAACCGGTGCCCGTATACAAGTCTACGTGCGCCTACATAAGTCGATCGTTACACTTTTTCTATCGTTTTCCTTTCTTCCCTTTTGTTACCTTTCATTTCGTGGCGGCAGTGAACTCCTCTCGAAAGGACGAATAGACGTTCTAATATAGTAAATAATACCAATAGTAGAACCAGAGCAAGCATGCTTCTTTCATTCTTCATTTGCATTTTCCCTGTGCGACTTTCGTGCACGGACCGATCATGATCGGGTCGTTACTGGATGGCTTTCGGTGACGTTATTCGGCAACGAGCTATATATCTTATACGTATATCGTAGTGTTACGCGGATTATTACGTGACTAATTCCTTTGTCGCAGAAATCGATCATCGGCCGCGCGAACGTTTCCTCCTTACCAATGCCCATCGTTTTCGCAAGTTTCTCGTGTGATATCCAAACAGACGTTATTGTCATTTCGCTCGTTCGCTGCAACAATAACACAGTATTTTCGTAATTTTTCAACTATCGCCGTGAGAAGAACAATTCGTTCTTTACCGACGTCGATTATTTTCCTGGCAATGAAACACTTTATTATACCAATTTGACAGTCTGATATCCTATAAATATGACAAAAATGACTAGATCGTATGTAAACTATTGAAAACATTTAAACAATTTTGAAACGTTACTTTAACAATCCTAGACAACGCTAGAACTAGTTTTATAAGAACGACAAGAATTGATTTACTCAGTTTGATTTGCTTGAACAAATTCTTATAATTTTTAATAACCAATTTGTTAGCTTTCGTGTTAAGAACATTTAATTTCGGCTTCAGGTAATCACGATTCGTAAGTTATGTCATTGTTACAGTAAATGAATCGACGGTTGCTCACGTGACAATTTGATTTCTGAAATGCCATAAATGGAATCGAAGATTTTACTGTTAGAATTAAACTATAATATGCTAGTTGATAGTTACAAGAGATTGTGTCACGTTCGGAGACACCGCGTATTTCTCGCAAAATAATCAAATACGGAACATCTGACTGCTCAGATCTGATACTTTCGAAGAGTACCTTGTGTTGGCTACGTGTGCGTGTAGCTAGAAACAGTGCGTTACACACGGAGACCGTTTTCGCGCGGCGATGATCGACATTCTGCTGCAGAGTGTTTTTAAAAAATGCATACGCCTTTTTATGTAGATCTCGATTGTCGCATCGATTCACGCGTGAACGTTGAAAAAGTTTCCCCGAGGGTTGTTTTACGTTGAATACGCGACGGTCGATACAAATCCACCGCCGCGCACCTCGTTGATTGGCTTACCACTTACAATTAATATCCTAGAATTTAAATATATATTTATATTTATTTATTTATATATATAATATATATATATAGATTCATTTATTTATATATTTATACCAAAAAACATTCGTTCACAACGAATTAGAAAACATAAAAATTTAGCTAGGAGACGCATAGTACAATATAGTGGACTACACCTAACATCATTTTACTCTCGATTTATCTCTATCCGTTCGAAGCCTTCCCGCGTCTCCGTTATCTATCGTTCTCTCTCTCTCTCGCTCGCTCGCTCTCTATCTATCTATCTTTTTCTCTATCATCGTTCTCGCCGACATGCTCACATATCTCGTCGTCTTAATAAATCGTAGATAAATCGCATTAATATATTGCTTCGTCATCAGGTAGATGTTGCCTAAGCTTAACAATGACCGGAGACTCGCGTCTGTTACGCGGAGCAAAAGCGACCGCGAGCTACCAATACCAATCTAGTTTGAGAAACGTCGACGATCGTGCACCCCGCCCGATTCGCGCCGATCCGTCTTTATCTCTCGAATGCCCTCGTTGTATCAACGCGCACGATCCTCGATCCTTGCTCCGCGTAATTTCCGATTCGCCGTTGACTCGCCTTTGGCTCGCGTGAGCTTAACCGAGCGTATTCGTAATTCGCCTGCCCGGATCTTCTCCCGCGTGCCTCGATCACACTCGGAACGTTTTCCTCGATCGGCTCCGCGGGATTAAGAGATCGGGCAAGCGGCTCTCGCTCGCCGGTGTCCAAGGAACGATCGGCGAGTCACTCGGCGAACCGAGCGATTCCGTTCACGGAGTGCGCAACAATTTACTAAATTACAGAATGCCCAAGGTTACGAGTTCGCGACGAGATGCTGGCGTTGGGGGAGGAATACGCTTCTACGAAGGGATTAAAAAGGGGGTTAAAAACGGGGTGAAAAAGGGGGGCTGCCGATTCGCAGGCGTGGAACCGATCGCGAAATTGATCCTACGAACAGGGTGCGATGATGCTTGAACGATTCACCGTGTTCCGAAGGATGTTCCGCGACGTCACGCATGCCGCAACGAGTCGATTGCGTTTTGCCATTAGAAACCGACCGACAACCGAACGCGACGATTACGTATGAATAATATCAGAATGCAAAGCGTCGGAGATTGTTCACGCGAGCGTGAGTTCGATCCCGAGAGCCAAGGGTCCGCGCGACGGACGCTGTCGTTCGAACGATTCGTACTCGTTAATTATCCGACGATTGTCTGGCACGCGTGCGCAGAACGATACATCAGCTTTTATCGTAGGAATTCGAGTAATTCGTTTTCGTAGCTTGATCTGATATGTTTGATGTCGTATCGATACAGTGGTGAAGAATGAATCTATTGGAAACGTAGTCGTTAGTAGACTGCAGGTCTATGTACAAACATATTAGGTCATTCAGTGTGAAATGGGTAGATTTTATAGTAAAATTATAGAGTAAAGTATGCATATAATACTTGATGACCTAATAAATTGTAATTTATTGTAACGATAACTGACGTCACTAAAAATTATCATACCATCGTTCTAAATAATTTCTACGTTACTGTCAGTATCGATGTATTTCTGGAAAGAATTTATGTTAAAAGAATATAAGATGGAATATAATACCAGTGGCTTGGAACCCGTTCAATTAAATTTAACAAATTGAATTTTTAACATTCTTGGAACATTGTGATATTTGTGGCTCAAAATGATTTTAAAAGAAATTTGACAAGTGGAATTTTGAACATTAATGGAACATTGTAATATTATCGGCTTAAACTGATTTCAAATCGAGTTTTATTTTCGATATTAACGCAAGTTCATAATATTAATTGAGTTCGTTAAAAATGCGAGAATGCGGAAATAATTTTCCGTCTCTCCCTCGTACCGCAGCTAATGGTGAACGTATAGACGCGAGAATAAAATATCTCATACTTCCGATACAAAGTTGAAACAAGTTGGTGACCTGCCTGCTGTCCCAAAAGTTGATGTATCGTTTCGTATAAAATTCGCGGTAGCTAAAACTACGGAATTCTGAAGAAACACGGTCGAAGGTAAAGAATAAAATACTTCGAATTAGACTAAAATAAAACGAATCCGCCCAACGGAAGCGGCCAAGATAAAGGAACCGATTGAACGTAGAAAATAAAAAGGTCGTTTATGTCTGGGAAATAAAATATATTTATAAAAACAAAATTAAACGCGTATAAAATAATACAGATCGTAAAAATTATACTCCTCATCATCATAAGTTTCTTCTTTCATTTTCTAATCTTCGCTCTCACTCACTCTCCCGTTCTGTTACCGTGTCGCATTGACACGCCAGCTGCGTAATAGCAGATACGACAAAGAAAAACATGTACATATACAAAAGAAGAAGGAACAGAAACCGCATGTGATCATCGCATTAAACAATAAATGTTACACATGTTCAAATTTAATTCTCGCCACCGCGTCGGACTATTTTGCGCGCGCGTTCTCTTTCGAACAGGCCAACATCGTCGCGCGACAAAATCTCCATTCTCTTCTCACCTCTCAGCTTTTTCTCCATCGCACATTACTATATATTTGCATACATATATATATGTATATATACATATATGTATTTACACATATATCTATACATATACATATATATTTACATATATAAATAGCATCGACTCACTCGTCTCTCACACGAATCCATACGTACTCTCTTGCCATGCACACGGCGCAACGCGCAGCTAACGTTCTCTCGATTAGTCACAAACACGCTTACAGAATTCGTCTCAACACACATTTATTATGGCACAAAACGAGGAATGGGCGTACACGGAAATACTTGTCGTTAGCAGATAAGAATTCCATCGACTTTCCCTTTCTTTCGTTACCTGTCTGATTCTCACCCCTCTCGCTCATTGGTCCACATTCACTCGGTCACGTTCGCACGAGAATTATTACTTAGAATCTTTATCATAGATCTCTCTCAACTTTGTTTCATCTCTCTGTTGAAATGCCCGCGAAATTAGAATCACACATGAGGGGAAGCACACAAGGTCCTATTACTTCTCATCTTCTCTTTCTCTCTCTCTCGCACTCTTCTTTTTGGCACAACCAATGACAGTTTGGTACCGTGTGTATATAAATATATACACGTATGTATACATAATATTTATATATATAATAATAATTTAGCACTCGCGTGCCGGAACAATTATTTTACACTTAGAAACATGCTCTCGCACCAAAACGCGCTCACGGAACGAGTGAAAAATACCACGATGCGCGCCTTCTACAATAATAATAATAATAATTAATAATAATTAATAATATTATTTATAATATATATTAATAATAATAATAATAATAATGATAATAATACAAGAAACAAGTGGAACGCACCTCTTCTCAAAACAAATCTACAAAATTCGCCGCTTCGTCGTCGCTCGCGAAATATATTCACATACATCGCGCGGAAAAATGCCCACATAGATTGATTTCGTAACGCGATTACTGAATCATATTTTCGCCTCCCTCTATCTATCTATCTATCTATCTCTGTCTCTCTGTCGTCACAAGTAATATTTTCTTCCGGATTACTTATTCTCCCCCTGTCCCCATCTCCTCTTCTCACCTTCTCTCCTAACGTGTTCGCGAGACGAAAGTCTGACAATGATATGATTATCGGAAATATGTATATTTACGATCGCACTTGCTCTCTTTCTCTCTTGCTCCTGTAATCGTCGCACCGTTTACTTTCTTTCTTCCTTCCCTCCTTCCTCCCATATCGCTTCTATCCTTTAACTTTACGATTATTTAATAATAAAACTGAGTGTACAGTAATACTGTTTGATATGTCTCTAAAACGTACATCCATCTCTACGGGCCCCCTTCTATCGTCTCATTCTCTCACTCTCTCTCTCTCTTCTCATTTTCTTTCTTTCTCTCTCTCTCTCTCTCTCGTTTACATTAGATCCTATATGTTAAATGTTCTAATACACGACCGGCGGGCGACTCGAGGAACTTACGGGCAACAATAAAGAGGAAAGAGAATCTATTATTTCCGACTTTCTCCTTTATTTACTAATTCGAGAACGAGTGTAAAGATCACCAGGAATTTCGTGTAACAAGAATAAATATTTGTTCGGCGGATGGAATGTTCGAAATACTGTTTTCTCATTTCGGATCCACGGGGAAAAGAGATCTTTCCGGACTTTCGTTCGATTCATGATGCGAAACAAAGGGCAATATCGAAGTACGTCGTTCCGCTCGCACGGGTGCGCGCTCCCTACATTTTCTCCCTTTCATTTTTTTTCACTTTAATAACATTATTATTATTGCATTGGCTCTTTCATCTTTTCTTTCTTCCTTTCATTCATCGTTAAATTCCTGAACTCTGAGGTAGTCTGTTCTGGGTGTCATATTACGTAGTAAAAATGGCAAGAGTGCTATATAATTTATCGTCTTTTTGCTCGCTTTCACGTATCATTTCTTCGTCACTTTTATACGAGACTACTTTAAAAACAGAAGAAAAAGGAAACTCGTGAAAGGACGTCTTAAGTGTGTCTATCCGTGTGTACGTGCGCGTGTAACTCTGTGTATACGCTGCGACCGTATCTCGTTCGAACACGCTGTGTGTAATCGTATGTACAATTCTGCTTACGGCTCGAAATAATTGAAGGGTGACACGCGTTCAAGAACGTAATTATCTCGCCCCCAAAAAAACATCGCACCGAATGATACATCAGTTTCTATCGAATAAATACCGATATCGTAAAAGAGAACGCCTTTCGATTATTTCGAGAGAAGTGCGCGTCATAAACGGACCTCGACGAAACAGATCCGATGGCGGCTGGAACGCCGTTTAAAAACGTAACGATCCCCGACGAATTAATTTACAATTAATTAAACGTTCGAACGTTTCATACGCGATTAATTTACAAATCGGAAGCCGCTGTTTGAGAAACAATTATTCAGCAGAACGATTGCCTGCTAACAACACGCAAGTTCGATTGATAAACGATAACTAACAGAAACAATACCCACGGAAATAATTACGCGAAATATTGTTATCGCGAGGTCAACGTTTACTTTGCATTGCGAGGGCGTGAGCGTACGCGCGAATGTGCGTATTACCGTGTGTGTACGTGTGCGTGTAACAAGCTGTGCGAAGCTCGAAGGGAAATTCGCTCGTGTCGCGAGAGAGAAGAGACCCGTTCCTATCCTCGATGATCGGCTCGTTTCGCGCTCCGCGGGCAATTAATCGAGCATTAATTGATCGTACGTCACGGTGCCGCGCAATTAGATGCATCACGCTGCGCGGGATACCAGAACGATTATAAATTGATCGAACGAATTACGGCCGAATCAATCGCGGCGCGTTCGCGCGTAAATTCGCGGTGACCGAAAACGATAACTGAAGCGAGTCGGGAACGCGCGAACTTTTCCGGGTGGAATTTAAAAGACCGTCGGGAAACGTCGCGGATCACGAATAAATAAAAACCAATAAATGTTTCTGTGATTGGTGTTGCCAAAAATAGTGTTATTTTATTCGAAATATACGACACGAGCAATATTCATTCCGGGCAACGTACAATTTTGGAACTTAGGCTAAAATCTTATAATTTAAACAAAAAACAAAGAAACAGATAAGATGCCACGGCGGTGGATTCAAGACGAATGGAATGTAGCGAGATTGTCCTGGAATGTAGAAGTGCTTGTCGAGAGGCTCGTCGTTAAATTGGAAATTAAATACATGAATTATGTGCCCGCAGTGTCGAGGAAGGAAATTTCACCTCTCAACAATTTTCACGAAATTACGATAAGGGGAACGAACGGGAAACAAAACATACAATTACACAAATGACAATAATGTTTGATATTATACAATTGTCTCTCTAACGTGCTCGCGTCGCGTCTTTTCGCGCGATTACGTTGCAAATCGTTTTCATCTTTTTTTCCGCGGTTTCTTCTTCGATAACGTACGCTAGATGCGCTATAAAATACGAATATTATGAATAAGTTTAATAATCACGTTCTAGACGATATTAAATTGAGTTGAATTAATTACAGTGATGATAAGATTAGAATAATTATACGTCTATACATTTAACATATTTTGTACAATTGTTAAGCTTCGAAGGTTCCAACGTCGCTTTAGAAATCTCCATTGCGCGTTTTCGGAGTTATTATCGTTCGAGAGTGCGTGATTCCTGTGTTCCTACGAAACAAACAAGCAAGAGTGTATCTGGAAAAGTGAACGTCATGACGGGTTGTGCTTTTTCGAAACGGGCGTCGCGATCCGCCGAGTCGAGCAATCGACAACGGAACAGAAAAAAACAAGACGTTCCCCTGGCAATTTTTCGCGATCAACTCCGCGTATCGCGACTCGCGCTGTGTGCGAACGAGAATTAACCGGCTGGTTGTTGTTTGTTGTTAATCGTCGAGCTTTCGAACGAGCGCCAATCCGAAATTTTCAAATTCTAAATATCCCGCCACGCGTCGCTGTTCTGTAAACACCGGATATATCTGCTCGAGTTGGAACGTGTAAAAAATATCTCGATTCAATAATCCCGAGTCGGCGATTCAAATAAATATTACGCGGTTGAGCAAAACACACCGATATCATTTCTCCGAGCACCGACCGGCTCTTTCACTGACTTGCCAGAGTGCGCATGAAAATTTTCAACTCTTAAATAACAACGATCAACGGATGAACTGCTTAGAGAAAACGAACGTAATACTTTTCTTCTGTACAAACGAAAACAACAGCACGAAGGGGTTTGGGGGTGTACGAGAGTGTGGGATAATGGTTTTCTGCCAGATGTAAAAATCGAATGACAATGATAGTCGGACTGCCTTAACCGAGAAGTATATAATAAATACAAATCTGATCACGTTCGACCGTGTACATGCACCTGAGTCACAGTGTCTCTATGATTGATAATGCGCGGATCGTCGATTTTACGAAGGTCGCGTACGATCGCGAGAATGATCGCGGTGTGGACTATCTCACCTTTCGATAAACAAACACTGAAAATCAGTGCGTAGATCATCGGATAACGAGCGGCGTGTTCCACGACAACGACGACGACGGCGACGATGCACGTCCCTTCGAACTTTCGAAATCACGCCCGCAGATGGACGTTGTGGTTGTTAGATTTCTTTCTGTGCGTCTCGAGGTGCTTCATCATGTGGTCCTTCCTGATGAATCCCTTGCCGCAATTATCACAGGCGTACGGCTTTTCGCCAGTGTGGAGGCACATGTGCCGCCTGAGGTCAGTTTTGTGGTTGAACTGCTTCGGGCATATCTCGCACTTGTACGGCTTGTCACCGGCGTGCTTCTGCAAGTGCTCGGCGTGCAGGTACTCGAGGGGGAACCTCTTGCCGCACTGATTGCATTTGAACGGCTTGTCGCCGGAGTGGAAGCTCTTATTGTGTTGCGTCAGGTAGCAAGCCTTGTTGAAGACCTTGTCGCACTCGATGCACTTGTGAAAGCCGTCTTGGGAAATGTAGTGCGAGCCGGTGTTCGTGCTGGTCACCTGATGCTCCTTCGTGACCATGTTGTTGCCTTTTGATTTGTGATTCTTCTCGAATTGTCTGCCGACGTTCGGGTTCAGTTCCTCCTTCGCTTGGATCAGCTGCGGTAGATTGTTGTTCGCCTCGAGATGACTTCGAGCGTGGTGATGCAGCGGATGAGGCACATGATGCGTCTGGATCTGGTACTGTTTGATGATCATACCGTCGGTGTTCGGCTGCATATCCATGTCGATGGTGTTAAGGGACTCGTATCGAGGCGGAGAGCTTCTGTACGGATCGTAGTTCGATCCAGGCGACTCGAACGATCTATCTTGAGGAGACGCGTTCTCCTCCGGACTTAGCCCCCCCACGTTAACGGCCTGAGGTTGGTTCTGGCCAATTAAACACCCGGTTACGTTGAACTGAGTGAAACTCGGTAAGGACCTCTGATGGTTGCTAAAGGTCCCGAAACCAGGTAAAACATCCTGAGACAGCTGCTGCTGTTGTTGTTGGTGCTGCTGCTGCTGTTGTTGTTGATTGTGTTGCTGCTGCTGGTGCTGCTGCTGCTGGTGAGATTGCTCGTGCTGAGATTGGCCGTTGAAAGCCAAAGGCATCTCATTACCAGTAGTAGTTAGCTGGATGGTGATAGACTCCAGCAGGCCCGGGATGTTGGTAGTAGTTGTAACGTGGGGGGGCAAGGCGTTTGGGTACGGCTGATGAGGCATCGTAGTACCCCCCATCGCCGTGGGCGAAGCCATTGCTGGGTGGACCGAGCCCGGCGTTATGGGAGACGGCGAACTCATGTGGTGCGGGTGGGACGAGCCCATTGGCGAAGGCGAACTCAGGTGGGGCGCCGGCGGCGGGTGCATGGGTGACATGGGCGAACTCATGGGATGGTGGACCGGAAGCTGGCCCGACGGCGAACCCATTGGCAGGTGATGAAGTTGCTGTTGCTGCTGCTGCTGCTGGTGGCCCAGCTGATGGGACGGGGAACTCATTTGTTGCTGATGGTGGCCCGCCATTGGAGATTGCGCCGGGGAATTGAGCGACGGCACCATTGTGGGGCCCAAGTGGACCGCCGAAGGCTGGTGTTGCGTTAGAGCCGCCGCCGAAGATTCGCTGCTGCTGCTGCTGTTGCTGTTGTTGGAATTGTTGTTGCTGTAGAGACTGGTGGTGGTGGGCGTGTGAAGCAGGCCCCTCGCTGCCTCGCCCGAGGGACCTGCCATCAAGTTTGGGGGACTCCCGGAAGCTGATAATTCTGGCGATCTAGGCGGTCCCCCGCTCCTGCCGCTCCCCGAATGATTGTCTCTGCCGGGATGGTGATGAGCACTGATAGGCAGGTTAGCAGGATCAGGTTGATTGCTCTGTTTCACCGCGTTCTTATGCAACGTGGTATTGTAGTGTCTTTTCAGATGGCCCGAGCTGGTGAACCACTTGTTGCACGCGGTGCAGTTGTAGGTCTTTGGTCGTCGCGCCTCATTACTTTTCCAGGATTGGTTTGCCAACGGCGGAGGTTTCGGCGGTTGTTGCAGCAGAGCCCCGGGCATCTGATGTCCAGGCATCGGTTGCGTACTTGTAATGATAGGTGACCCTGGATGACGAGGTGATTCCACGGGTATGTGTTGCCCACGCATAAATTGACCCTGGTCGGGCAGCGGCGAGACACTGTCCATCGGGCCCATTGGCGATAACCCTGGATGATAATCGTGAGGCTGTGCGGCCGGTGGCCAACCGAGCATAGAACTTACCGAATGCGGGCCTGCCCTTTGCTGATGTTGATGCTGTTGTTGTAACACTTGCTGCTGATGTAGCTGCATTTGCAACTCCTGCTGTTGCTGCTGATGAAGCCTCATCAGTTCTTCTTCGTACCTATGAGTTTGAACTTTGTGAGAGTCCAGGTCCAAGATCTCCGCTTGCTCCTCCGGCTCCTGTTTCACATCACTCTTTACTGCTTGCCCGCCACTGTAATCGTACCCAGGTTGTTGCTGTTGCTGCTGGCCGGGCTGCGGCGGCGACGTATGCAACGACTGCTGCTGCTGCTGCTGTTGATTCTGCTGTTGAGGACTGCTACCCAGCTGCTGATACTGATGCTGACCCGGGTATCCACTAGGTGAATTCGAATGATTCGTCCTTACGTGTTCACCGAGTTGATTCGCGTCCTCGTACACCGCACCGCACTTTTCACACTGAATAGGTGGGCTCCTTGGACTAGTGGAACTGACCGAGCTGGTACGTTCCGATACAAAATGTTGTTGATGCTGGTACGGATGGTAGCGCGAATAACCTCCTCCACCGCCGACACCGACACTACCACCACCACCACCACTACCACCGCCGCCGCCATTGTTCTGCGTCTCTTCCCGCGGCGGTGAGTAATGATGGGGCAAGATATAGGCCGCTTCGTTCTGCATAAAGTAGTTTGATTCGCCGAACATCGGCGCCTGGAAATGATTATAACTGTGACCAGCAGACTGTTGCTGCTGCTGCTGCGATTGTTGGTGTTGCTGCTGCGATTGTTGGTGTTGCTGCTGCTGCGATTGTTGGTGTTGTTGCTGTTGCTGCTGCTGCGAAGACGAAGGGTCTTGCGAGGGCGGCCTCGAGGTAGACTCGCTAGAGTCCGCCGGCGCGGTCACGCTGTCCCGTTTGACGCCCACGTGGCTGTTGTGATTACCAGCTTTGCTATTGTTGTTGTTGCTCTCCTCCTGCTGCGCCTGGCTCGCCCACTGACTCAGCAAATTCTCTTGGTGGTACCGCAGGTGCACCTCGAGACTTTTATCGCTTTCAAAGAAGAGGCCACAGTCCTTGCAATGATGCTCCAGATTCGAACTGCCGCCCACACACTGTTGTTGCTGTTGCTGCTGCTCGACACTCGTCATCTCACTCATATTGTCTCTGTCGCTCACGCGCGCTCTCTTCTCTCTCTCTCCCCCCTCTCTCTTTCTCTCCCCCGTTCCCTTTCCCTTCCGTTTAGACGCTCGCTTCTTCCCGGCAAAACGAAGCCCGGGGCGGGCGCTTTGTCCCTTTTTAAATTTCGCTGCGAACACAGAGCACTTGGTCCGTAACAGAAAGATCGGACAAAGATGAACGACGCACCTCACACAACCGGTGATATCCTACACATCGGCGCGCGTGAACGCGCTCGCGCTCGCGCGGAGACTCTGTAACAGTCTGACCTCTGCGTGCCGCGTCCCGTTTTTCGATTTTCTTTCCACTTATCGGACTCGAAACTCGATAAAACCGACTGCGTATAGAGAGAAAACTCGCAAACTGTTTGGATGCGCTGGTCGGGGAGCAGGAACACGTGCGTCATGTAGCGACGTCTCGCACCTCCCTCCTTTCAGCCGTCGACGACCGCTGCTGGCACGGGTTTCCTCGCGTAGAGCACATGGACGATGCTGCCTCTGTTGACGCGCGAAACAGGAGTCACGTGTGCTGCCGTCGCCGATGCTCTTGCCACGATCAACAATACTGCGGGACGGGGGGACCGAACCAAACGGAAAACAAAACGGAAAAACAAAAAAAAACGGGATGCAACGTGTTCTACATTTATCATATGATCGCACGTACGCCAGGCACGAAAGTCAAAATTAACCCCGATCGCTCCATCTGGTGCGACGTCGAGCGTATCGCCGCGTGCGGCATCGTCACCTTCGCCTCGACGATCGGCCGACGACGACGACAACGCTTCCGATGTTTGACGGCGGCTGTTTCGAGCAGGTTTCCCTTTGTCAGATTGCGCCCATAAGTCTAACGAAACTTCGGCCGTGCGCTCGCGGGGTACCGAACCAAAGTAAACGAAAAAAAAAGACAAAAGAGCGAGACGCGCGAAATTTACATATTGTCTCGATGTCACTCAATGCCCCGCGGTCTCATTTGTGCCCGTCGCGCCGCCTGACGACTAGCCGACGTTCGACTTCACGCAGTCCAACGGCAACCGAAACTCCCCGTTTTCGAATCATTGGTCATATCACGAGCTATCACTTCTCACTTTTGTCACTGGCCTCGTGTCCATACCGCTACTGGTGATCGAGCGCGACCGTCCTGGAAGTGTTGACCGACTCTTCGGATCTTGCTGCTTAACCGGGGACGCAGCCAGAGGATCCAAGATTTCGTTCGATCGAATTTTGAAACACCGTGAGCACAAATGCCGAGAACTATACAGCGACACGGGCACGCGGTTTATCCTTCGAACTGCGATTGTAAATAGCCTTAGCGATCGTCCTCAACCTCGTGTCCCTCTCCCCCCTCTTCCGCCGATCGCCCCCTCTCTACGGACGCGGTCGCTCCGCTCGGTCGCTCGCTCTCTCACTCTATACGATACACACACTCTCCAGACCCGCGTCGTACGACCGCCGGCACTGTTCTGTCGGTTGGAATTCCGGAGTTTCGAGTCCTCGGGCTCGCGCCAAGGCACTGCTCTCCCCCTACCCTTCAAGCCGTTGCCGCCACCCCCTCTACGCCGTCACTTGCTAGCGTCCGCACCGACTCTTTCTAATCTTCGGAACTCTCTCCTTCGCACCGGCTTCACCCCTTCTCCTCTCTCCCGAGAACGGACTGCCGCTCTCTCTCTCCCACCTTCTCCCTGTCTCTCTGTCCTCTTCTACCTTGGTATACCTACTCCAACCTTCTCCTTGCTTTTCCCTCCTTCACTGTTCTTAATGTTACTCGGCCGATCGGACTCTCTCGCTCCAGCCCGCACCCTCGTCTATACGCGCGTCTCTGTTTCGAGCATCTCCCACCCTACCCTTCCCTTCTTCGGTTTACCGGATCGCCCGTCTTCGTTCAACCCGACGAGCCACGTTCGTTCTCTCCTTCCGACCGATATCCTACCTCCTCGTTCAAACCCTCCTCGAACCTCTATTTCTCCTCGTTCCTCCAACGGTGGAACCTCCTTTTCTCACCTAGTACCTTCGCGCAGAGTCCCCTTCGTTCGATGTAGCTCAGACACGAGCGAGAAGGAAAGAGCGACCGTGTCGCGAGAGCGAGAGAGCGGCGCGGAGCTCGAGACAGCCAACCAAATTTGAGACGTCGGCGCTTCTTGCCCCCACCAGATCTTCCGCGCCTCTCTACCCTTCTATTACAATCCACGGTTCCTCCGGCTCGTCTCTCTTTCTCGCCGCTGACTTTCTCTATCACCCTTTCGCCTAAAAGGACGACGAATCCTACAGGACGGCGAGCGTTTTCCCTCCTCGTCTGATCTCCCGCTCTCTTTAAATTCTTCCTCTCTTTCGTCCGCAACGAACGATCTGTTGTTCTTCTTCTGCACCCTCTGTCCTCTCATCCCCGTCTTTATTCGTGCTTCGTCTTCTTCTTTCTCGCAGTCGAAACGCGAAAAAAGGACGAAACGGAACGCGCATGGCACACAGGAATCCTTGCGCGGCCGTATCCACGGCGTTATCCTTACACGCTAAACTTTATCCGACGAGATTTTTCGGAACTCTACGCTTTCCCGCCAGGATACTAGCGAACGACGTTTCCTCTCCTACACGCCGAGTCGTTCGCCTCCTCCTTCTCTTCCACCTCTTCCTCCTCCTCCTCTTCTTCTTCTACTTTATACTCCCGTTTCGTTTCCCTCGGTTTACCTGCGATATGCTCGCGAAGGACGAGAATACCGCGCGCCCGCGAGATTGAATATCTCGTCGCTTTGTCGTTCGTTCGAGTTTCGGCTGTCAGAGGTCGCTGACCATTTCGAAATTAGCCACGCTATCCTTGGGTATCCTTCGCGCAGATGCGTCCTTCGCGTTCGCCTTACTCCGGAAACTTTGCGCGAACAGATTTCAATGCGCACCTGCTGCTATTCTTTGATTTCGAGCGGAATAGTTGACGCTGCGAACGTTTAATCCCTGTTTCCATGGGCTTTCGCTGAAAGGAAATTTAAACGGAATGCTAGGCGATCCTCGGGTCTCCGATCCAGAACCTATCAATCTGAGTAGATATAATTTAGCTGATTTTTACCGGCATCGGGCAATCACGAAAGCACGATTACAAGTTCCTTCTCTGTTGATAGGTCTTGCATCTCTGGAGAGGTGGTTATCGCTTTCTTAATGCTCGAGAATAGGTAATCGGTGGTTTGCAATTGATCATTTCGATTCCTCGCAAATCGAATAAGTTGTATTTTTCGCTTGTAGATATTCTCGCGTTCAATGAATTTCTCATTGACATGGGTAAGAATTACAAAACCGGTTCCTTATTGGAATATTGAATAAGGAGCATGTATTACCGTTTTACTTTTATTTCGGTAAATTAATTTACACGCGGAAAAACGAAATTTTAGAATTAATTACAGATCGAGCGTGAACGTTGTATTTCTTGTTTGAAACTCTACAAGGAATTGCGGAACTTTGTAAACGGAATTGCATATGGATTGAATTGATGTTGTCAGTCGTGTTTTCTTGACAATAGCAAGAATTATTATAGCTATATTCAGTCTTTAGTAAGCTTGTGATTAATATAATAATCAAGGTATCGGCCAATTTTATGTACTTAAAAATGCGAACTCATATAATGGGGTAATCTGATTCGATAATGGTCACCGCTAAATATTTAACAATTTTGTAATAAATAATGGCACGAGTCTGTATAACGGACAGAAAGTTGAACGCTAATGATAATAAATGCTTCCATCGAACCATCTAGTTACAAAAAATCCCTCACATTAGCAAGTACATACTTTGTGATCTCCATCGTTACCCTAAGCGCATTAAAATTACTCCGACTATTCTCGTAATAATTTAACGAGATTCCGGAGCTCATTTGCTCACACCCGAAAGACAACGAAATCTCCGTCGATTCTCGTTTTTATCATTATTATTATTATTATTACTATTATTATTATTACTATTATTACCATTGTCATTATTAGTATTATTGTTATTATTTTATATTAGTATTATTAAGAGGGACTAGTATTATTAAGAGTATTATTAAGGTTATTATTTGGAGGGACACCAGTCGGCACTAAGACCCTTTTCCCCCACCCACGCTACGACCAGGCCCTCTCTAACCCCTGGTAGTTTTCCTCGGAAGACTAGACGGAAACCTTCTCCACTCTAAAAACAACACCCTTACAGTAAACACGAAGCGAGAAAATAAAACCAAGTTCGACAAACAACAAGTGTTAGTTAATTTTCAACTTCAAGAAGCAACATTTCATCGTTACGAACCATATCGTAACAGTCGTG
Organism: Augochlorella aurata; assembly: GCA_028455555.1. Taxonomy (NCBI): domain Eukaryota; kingdom Metazoa; phylum Arthropoda; class Insecta; order Hymenoptera; family Halictidae; genus Augochlorella; species Augochlorella aurata. The sequence goes on along the minus strand of CM052148.1, from coordinate 12,748,784 downwards.
TTAAATTAAAAGCAACGAGTAAACGTGTCGTGTCTCACTTTCAATTCCCCCTCGACGGGGGGCGTTTTGTCTCACGAAATTACCCGCTTAACAGGTTCAAAGCGGCCACGAGCCTTCGCTGTAGGTGTCTGCATAAAAAGTGCGTCGGTATTATTCACCGATAACCAAACTCTCTTTCTCCCTCTCTTTCTCTCTCCCCCGCCCCCTCCTCCTCTCGTTCACTCGCTCGCGCTATCTCCCTCTTTCTCCCTCTGCTGTTCGACCATATCCCACCTCCCTCAATTCCCTCGATCGATGCCACCCCGCAACAGCCGCGAAGCTGCTCGACGGGGAGAGAATAAAAAAAAATGTGGGTAACCTTGCATTTTTTTATGATACCTTTTTTTCCACGTGACGAAGCGGGTCCCCGTGGCCCGTGCACTTTGCATACGGAATGCGACAAGTCCCTCTCCCCCGCCCCTTGAATCGACCATCCCCCCCTCCCCGCCACTCCCGTTCTCATCCAGCAAGACACGCACCTCCCTCCACCTCGCGCTACATTATTCCACCTATGAATATGTTTATTACGTTGCACCGTGGCCACCTTATGCAAAAAAGAAATTTGGCCCGCGTGTGGCCGACCAGGTACCGGCACGTGCTGTCAAAATGGATAAACGTCAGTCGCGTTCTCGCGCCGTTCAGCATCCTTTGATCTCGATACAATTATATCGTCGAACACGGGACTGATTAGTAATCGCTGTTTAACGGCCCCCATTAACGACGGTACGCTCGTCCGAGATTGGCGAAAGACCGTGCCTTTTAATCCTTACGTTTACCACGGCGTTCAACGATTTGACAGGTCCTTTTTTGTAACGGGGTAACGTCGACGTATCAAGCCCAGTTTTTTAACAACTTGACTGCTGTCATCCATACATGCGAAGCGGAATTGTTTGCTCTGATTTTAAAATTAGTTTGTATACTATTATTATATTACTATTTGTATAATCTATTATGTCTCTATAATTTTATTAGTTCGATTATATTTTTCTATTTTAGTTTGATTAAATAAAATACTGCAATTTTACGAGGTTTCTAAGGTTGTCGGTGAGGGAGTCTAGGTTTTAACTGTTTTGGTCAGGGTTATATTCCAAAGTCTTTTTACTCGGCACCTTCGTGGCTAAGTTATTTTTATTATCATAATTTATAGATGTAGTCGTGACTGATATTTGCTTTTTCCACCATTTTGAATCTTCTATGTATTTTAACATTCGTTGCACAGCAGGCATAATAGCCAGGGAAAGTTATTTAATTTAATAATCAATTTACTTTTGTAAAATAATAAGGAAATGGCAGATGACGATTAATTTTCATTCAAATATTGTCACTCTACAGTAGTAACAATAGCATGTCCTTCGTATCCTCGTACGAAAATATTCTATCTCGCGTGCAATACGTTGCAATAAAATTGTCATTGCAATAAAACGTTGTCAGGATTTAGAGCAGGTAAGCGGAATACGCGCGAAACACAATGCGCCCGGCTCCGAAAATGGGCAATAAAATTTAGTACTCGTTAGAAAAGTGTAACAAGGGAGCGTAACGATGGAAAATCCGGACGAGTGATTTATAGCGTTTTATAATGGGCTGCGGACAATCAGGCGCCCGATAATACGGCGAAAGTTATATTGACAGAAATCGGTCTCGACTGTTGTTGAGACGCGTAACCGAGTTTCCAGCGCCGAAGTAAAGCACTCCGAACAACTCAAAATAATCCCGGAGACACGCCGGGAAGTGTTACCTGGAAGAGAGCTGGAAACGAGGGGGTGCAGGTTGCGGTGCACGCCGTGAATCTTTGGGGTGGGGCTGCGAGGGGAACGAGGAGGCCGAGGAGGAGGCAGCGGCGAGGGTGGGCGGAAGGTGGAAATTGTTCACAAATCTAATTGTACGACGCGCCTTTGTACTTCGTCCTTATTGTTCTACTTTGTACTTGGATGTTTTATTGCGGCCCATTGTGGTCGCTTTAACCGTGCAACGTAATTAATTCTGAGTTTCAATTTTCTTTTCCTGGGAAATCATTCACGGGCGAAGGCCACCGACCTCGGCTGCTCTGTTGCGCTATCATTTTCTCGAATGACTTTTAAGGGTATGTATTAAAATCGTGTGGTAATTGCTGGGTCTCCAGAACTTTATGCTGTTCAGGCGTGTAAAATTATAGAAGCAATTTATAGCGAATTTCACGAACCTTTGTAGGTTTGTACAAGTATTTGTACAAGTTTGTTCCATTTTTAAATGATTTCATTATCGCGCGTGTTAGCTGACGCATGATATCGTATTTATTGACTGTACTCTATTGTGTCGTCATCAATATCGTTCTCATTCGTTTGTTGTTATTTAATGTTTCATCAACTTTGTAATATTTATCGTTCTGATTGTGTTTTATTAGATATATGTAATTATACTGTGCCAGTTCTGTCAACTATTGCTGCTTAGAAGCAGTATGTATATATGATATTTTCCAATTCGAATGATCTCTGTGGCGATTAGAGTACATGTTTTGGAAAATCAATTTTGAACTAGACAATTTTTCAAATGAAACGAGAGGTAATTGATGCATAGCGTATTAAACACCTTTAACACTTTATGAAACATCCTTTGTTCAATAACAACAATTTATTACATTTATTTCCAAGCATTTATTTAATTTAGCTATTACGTTCAGCACCTATATTTACGGCATCGACGTACAGCACGTTGAAATCCGTGTCCTAATTATATGAGTATTTTTAAAACGAGCACATTTTCGCGCACCAGCGATCCAGACTAATAGTATGTAAATAGTTTTTGGAAACAAGTAATTATTTAATATCTCCGCATCTCAGATGCCGTCATTGATTTCGAACGCGTATTTTGCATCCAGCCAGTGTTACCATATTTTATATAGGAAGGGTGAGGCATACAGGATTTGAATAATACATCCCTCGGTCGCATGCGACACGAAGAGCCAACGAAAGAAAGGTAAATATCGTCGAGCCTCGGCAAACAAGGTCTATGCGGACCGGAGAGTTACTGGAACGATCTTTCCTTCGCCAAAGATCGACGTCCTGCCATCAATTTGATAAGGAACAATTTATTTCAAGAATCATTGCACCAGCTTGTTCGAGATTATAGCGAGCCGTTCAAAACTACGTTTGTTGAACCTTTAACACTACCAATTACTCCAAATGCTTAACACATTCGGCGCCAACAATCGACCACCAAAATTTTCACAAAATCAAAGCAATTTAATCGATTAAAGCGAAATTAGAAAGTTGAAATTGATCATAGGGGATGGAATTTTCGCATCCGAAACATCCTAGTCAAACTCAGTTTGTTCGGATATATTAAAATGAAAATGAATTTTCAAAATTGTTTAAAAACTAGCGTCACCCATATTTGGGTATCACCCATATCTAGCTGTTGAGAATATTACTTAATTAATTAAGAAATTGAAAGTGACATGTATTCTAAACTAAGTCGTCGAACTAGGAAATAATTAATTATAGAAATATTTAATATTTCTGTATACAAACGGAAAACTTAATTGTTTTTTTAATAACTTTAACGAGCTGAACATGGTATATTGGATATCCTTCGCAGTCTAGAATCTGAACGAGATTTGCCGCTTATTTCAATATGGACACCATACGGTGTCAAAGTATGTACAGGTGATCGAAGAATGATTGCTCATGCAGTTTACCAACTACGAACGGAATTTGTAAGAAATCAAGCGTTTTGTAAATGGAACAATAACAAATTCGAACGAATATTTATTAGAATTCCGATTCGACCTTTAGTGTACTCTTTCTGCATTTCGCGCACGTTCGATCGACAAAGAGAACAGCAAGCTGGAGCTTCTGGAAGATAGACTTCGGCAGAAATAACGCGGTCTACGTGGCCGGTAACAGGCAAAACGCCCGCTGGCACCGTCACAGACACGTTTCCGAGTGAAAAAACGATATTAATTTTAGGATTACTCGATTCTACCCACATGTTTTTATACCACAGATTTCATACATTC